>OY804601.1:53231559-53642386 GCA_963680895.1 Fragum sueziense
GAGTTAAGGCTACAAGTATTTGTTTGGTTAGAAGTTTAAAGCAATTTTCTCTAACAAGATGTTGAACTCTCATTATTCAAGGTTGACTACATGTAATTTTCTTTTCAGAGTTTGTTTTTCTTGGCATTAATAACAGACAATTTGTACAAGGATAACAATTGAATCTTGTTTAAAGCGCTTAAGGCTTGGTCATATACAATCTGGGTCCATATCACATTTACCCTCATGTCCAAACATATGCTGTCCATCTGACCATTTTTGGATGTGCTCTGGCTATGATATGGACCCCAGTGTTCTCCCCAGCCAAATAAGCTGTATCAGCCCCACTAGAGCTTCATGTAAATCAGTGTTATGCCCCTACAGCTTCAAAAGTACTCCACAGCTTAATTTCTTCAAAATGGTCACCAAATAGAGGAATATGAGTTATTTCATGTCAAAAACTGATTAATCAAGACATATTGTACAATACATTATGCATAAAAACTTTATTGGAGCAATTTCTTCTTTTCCCATTATGTTTTCATTCATAATTAATTGCATAAACACTGTATTGTAAGCCTCCAACGATACTGCCACTACAGCTTCAAATTATTCTGGGGAGCAGCCTGGACCATGAATTGTGTATACATATAGGCCTGTGGATTAAAACAGTAGCAGTATTGTAGTCATATGTCAAACCTACAATGCAAGCCCTTTAACCCTTTCCCAAACAACAAAATTTTAGAGTGATCTACTTAAAAAACTGCCACAAATGACAAAATGGAAGTTATTAAAGATAAAATTTGTGTAAAATATGGCATAGAAAATATTGAGACAAAAGGAGAAACTGCTGGTTATCAGCAGTTTCTTCTTTTGTTTCAATGTTTTCCCAAGCCCATTCTCTTAGGGACGTCAAAACCAGGTCTTGTTTGGGAAATGGTTAACCTCACGCTAAAGACATCACGTCACTTCAGTATTTTTCATCCAATATTGTGTGAGAAAGTCACAGATAATGACATTTCAAAGTGACAAAGAAACCGCATAATGTAATGTAATAAGGCTTCTCAAATTATACATAATGTGCTTCATGACATTTTCAAGGGTCCTAAAAAGCGAAAAATTGATTTTTCTTTTCACAAATGAGAGCATGATCTTAAAACCTTACTTAAATAGGAAAGTGATGAAGTTCAAAAATTCTAATACAGCTGAGTGGTGCCAGCATCTCTTCTACTCACATAATGTTTTCTCTCCTTTTCTGTATAAAGATTTTAATCTTCAGCAGCAGTTCTTGTTCTTTTTGTTGAGACCAGGGGCCAGCTTCATCAAAATATTTAAGACGTATGTTTGACTTACCGGTGTCTTACGACAAATTTAGGGCAAGAAAAGTGTATCGCCAATTTATCGAGACATGGGTTATGCGAGTGTTGTTTTAAGCAACTTTTAAGACACTGGTAAGTCAAAAACATGTCTTAAATGTTTTGATGAAACAGGCCCCTTGCTAAATTAGATCATGTGAAACAATAACTTTTTGATAACCCCAAGTTTCGAACGGACAGATAGATGTGGACAATGGTAAAACAATATGCCCAAATCTTTTGATAAAGGAGCATAAAAAATGTGTTCTTTGTAAGTTTCCAGGCAATGGTTTAATACAACAAGAGGGCCATGATGGCCCTAGATCGCTCACACTGAAATTTCTTGCCTTGTTGAAATAAACATTTTGTCCTGTATAGCAGCAAATTAAGAATTTTGCAATAAAGCCCCTTTTTCCTTCGTTTTTTCAAAAGAATGAAACAAAATTCAGCCTTTTCAAAAGTATTTGCTCTTTTACCCCTTTTTCTGATGCCACTGCACTAAGAGCTTTGATATTAATCAAATTCTTATAACAACTTTGAAAGCCCCTTCACCCAAAGATCATTCATGTGAATATTGGCCCCACTACATGTAGTAAGCCAGAAGATTTTTAAAAGATTTGGCTACTTTCCCCTTTTCTCATGCCGCGGAAGTCAAAGGCTTTGATGGAATCAAAGTCTCTCAAAAACTTTGAAAGCCCTTCACCAAAGGATCATTCATGGGAAGTTTCAAGAATATTGGCCAACTAGTTGAAGGCAGAAGATTTATACAAGATTTGGCTATTTTCCCCTTTTCTCATGCGGCGGCAGCCAGAGTCTTTGATGGAATCAAATTCTTTGAACAACTTTGAAAGCCCTTCACCCAAGGATCATTCATGTGAAGTTTCCAGAATATTGGCTTGCTAATTAGGCAGAAGAAGATTTTTAAAATATTTGGCTATTTTCCCCTTCTTTCTCCATGCCGCGGCAGCCAGAGTCTTTGATGGAATCAAATTGTTTTAACAATTTTGAAAGCCCTTCACTCAAGGATCATTCATGTGAAGTTTCAAGAATATTGGCCCACTGGTAAGGCAGAAGAAGATTTTTTAAAAGAGTTGGCTATTTTCCCCTTTTCTCATGCCGCGGCAGCCAGAGTCTTTGGTGGAATCAAATTCTTTTAACAATTTTGAAAGCCCTTCACTCAAGGATCATTCATGTGAAGTTTCAAGAATATTGGCCCACTGGTAAGGCAGAAGAAGATTTTTAAAAGAGTTGGCTATTTTCCCCTTTTCTCATGCCGCGGCAGCCAGAGTCTTTGATGGAATCAAATTCTTTTAACAACTTTGAAAGCCCTTCACCCCAAGGATCATTCCTGTCAAGTTTCAAGAAAATTGGTCTACTTTTTTGGGAAAAGAAGATCTTTAAAGAAATTGTGGACGGACGGACGGACGGCCGGACGGCCGGACGGACGGACGACGGACAACGACCGATCACAATACCTCACCCTTGAGCACTTTGTGCTCAGGTGAGCTAATAAAAACCACTTTTACAAGCAGACAATAAAACATTTTGTATCTACTTGTAAGTCTTTAATCAAATTGTAATAAATGTAGGTTGACATCTTACAACCAACATTTAACCCTTTCCTAAACTGCAAAAATTAAATATTACAAGAGGACCCATGATGGTCCTATATCGCTCACCCTGAACCCAAAATGATATGAGCAACATTTTTGTTCAATTCAATAAATATTTATGACTTTAAGTCTGAAAACGAACTTATGTTCAATGACGTGAAAATCGAACTCATCCAAGATCTTATGGTGCTCAACATTGTGTCCAAGATTTGTCTTGTTTGATAAATAATTGTAGATTCTGGAGTATAAACAAGATCGAAAACAGCCGAAAACAGCAATTTTGTCAAATTCAAGGGCACATAACTCTCAAACTTTTTCATCAGATCAGACTGAAAAATCAAACTCATCCCAGAACTTATGATCCCCAACATTGTGTCCAACTGTTGTCTTGATTGATCTATACTTGTAGATTCTAGAGTATAAACAAGGTCGAAAACAGCCGAAAACGGCAATTTTATCAAATTCAAGGGCACGTAACTCTCGACTTTGTGGTAAGATCAGGCTGAAATTCAAACTCATTTGAGATCTTATGGTCTCCAACATTGTGTCCATAATTTGTCTTGATTGGTCAAAAAATGTAGATTCTAGAGTGTAAATAAGGTCAAAAACAGTCAAAAACGGCAATTTTGTCAAATTCAAGGGCTCATAACTCTCTACTTTCTAATCAGATAAGACTGAAAATCAGAAACATCCGAGATCTCATCGTCCCCAACATTGTGTACAAGTTTTGTCTTGATTGATGAATAATTGTAGATTCTAGAGAGTAAACAAGGTCAAAAACAGCCGAAAATGGCAATTTTGTCAAATTCAAGGGCACATAACTCTCGTCTTTCTGGTCAGATCAGACTGAAAATCGAACTAATCCGAGATCTTATGGTCTGCAACATTATGTCCATGATTTGTCTTGATTGATCAATAATTGTAGATGCTGGAGTGTAAACAATGTCAAAACTAGATATTTTTCACACTCAAGGGCAGATAACTCCTGACTTTCTGGTTGGATCTGACCCATAATCGAACTCATCCGAGATCTTATGGCCATACATGTTTTGACCAAGTTTGGTCAAGATTGGCTTATATTTGTAGATGCTAGAGTGTAAACACGAAATTGTGGACGGACGGACGGACGGACGGACAGACAGACAGACGGACGACGGACAAAAAGTGATCACAATAGCTCACCTTGAGCACTTTGTGCTCAGGTGAGCTAAAAATAGTGACTTACAAAATTTGAATTTGTAATTTGTTAAAAGTTTTAAAGTCATGGTTTACTGTACAGTAAACAACGATGAAAACCATTAATTTTTACAAGCAGACAATAAAACATTTTGTGTCTACAAGTCTTTAATCAAGTTGTAATAAATGTAGGTTGACATCTTACATCCAACAAAGGCCCACTTGCTATGAGTCATTGTACAATTTGAATATCATTCAAAGCATGTGATTGACAAAATAAGGCTCAAATCTCATTTTTTATCCCTATCTTGACTGCTTCAGAGACAAGAAAAGTGTCACTAATCATTTTCATCTAATTTCCAGCATAATTATACCCATTATTTTATCACAATACAAGTCTTGGACTTACAGACGATTTCAATGAATCAATGGTATAAAACTATTTTACATTTTATCACTTCAGATTTTCCTTCTGACAGACTGAAATTAGCCCTTTCCAAAATGACAAAATTTTAGGGTGATCCAATTTGAAAGCTGCAGCTGACGACAAAAGAGATGTTGTTAGAGACAGAATTTGTGTATAATACAACACAGAAAATATTGAGACAAATGGAGAAACTGCTGGTTATCAGCAGTTTCTTCTTTTGTCTCAATGTTTTCCCAAGCCATTTCTATAAAGGATGTCAAAACCAGGTCTTACTTGGGAAAGGGTTAAGTGTTAATATTGTAGACAATTTTGGTAGCACTGTACAATGACAAGAATTAATATGGATGTTCTGACTGACCTGGGTCAAATTTTTTATGCTGTAAAAATGTATCTTTTCTCAAACAATTTCCTGATTCTTTTCTTTTTCAATTCCAAAACTGTCAAAATCTAGCCACATCTTTTCTAAATCTTTGCTAACCGAGAAAAAGTTAAAAGATGTAAAACATTCATTTAACAGCTGAAGTAATTACAAAACCACAAATTAATGACAGGGAAGTGTTTTTCCTTTATTCGTAGTATTTCATTAAAACTCGTGACCGATGACATCATTCTGTGTTAACTTTGTCCCAAAGGTAACTGACTTATTTGTGAACCTGGTAGTATTTCATTTAGTAGTGACTTTTTAACCCTTTGGCTTTCCCAAACAAGACCTGGTTTTGACAGAAAAGGCGTGGGAAAACATTGAAACAAAAGAAGAAACTGCTGATAACCAGCAGTTTCTCCTTTTGTCTCAATATTTTCTGCTTTAAAATATACACAAATCATGTGTTTATCCACAACCATTTTGTTATCTGCAGCAGCTTTGAATTTGGACCATCCTAAAATTTTGTCGTTTGGTAATGGGTTAAGACTCAAATCTAGGTCCTTATCTTACAAAAGTGGGTGGACATAAATTGTTAACTCATCAATATTTTTTTTCCATATATAAAAGCCTACTGTAGTACATGATTAACCATTCCAAAGTACTGACACTTTTTGATGCCCTCCAAAAACGGTTTGGAGAAAACATTGTGGAAAATGAAGAAAATTTAATGTGACTGAAAAGCAATTATACTTTTGCCTCAATATTTTCTATGATATGTTGAACAATGAACAATAGAATAAATCCTATGCTTATGAATATCAACATTTTTTTGTGATAGAAATTTCTGAATTACAAGCTTTTATTGTATTAGAAATCCATAGGCACATCTAAGTATTGTTTTAACAATTTAAAGTCGACAGTTGAACCCATAGTAACTACATGCACTTGTACTAGTAGTAGCCAATTAGTGCTTGATTAATTAGTATTCATACAACTGTGGTTAACCCTTTCCCAAACGGCAACATCTTAGGGTGACCCACTTCAAAAACTGACACAAATGACAAAATGGAAGGTATTTAAGATAGAATTTGTGTAAAATATGACAAAGAAAATATTGAGACAAAAGAAGAAACTGCTGGTTATCAGCAGTTTCTTCTTTTGTTTCAATGTTTTCCCAAGCCTTTTCTAATAGGGACGTCAAAACCAGGCCTAGGCTTGTTCGGGAAAGGGTTAATGTTGCTCGCTAGTTAAGGCTATCATAGTTTTATTAGTCATTTGTGGTCTGCCTTTATGCTTAAACATGTGACCAATTCTTCTTGGAGTGTTTATAGTTTTAAGTGACTTTCAACAACAATTTTTCCATGTCAAAAATGCTTCCAGTTTAGCAGTTCCTTTTACTTCTTCTTTCTTTTAACCCTTTCCCAAACAAGACCTGCTTTCGACATCCCTTATTATTATAGAAAAGACTTGAGAAAACATTGAACGGTTTCTCCTTTCTGCCTTAATATTTTCTGCGCAATATCTTAAGCAAGTCTTATCATTATCAACATCTATTCTATTTTGTCGTTTGAAGCGGCTTTCTAATTGGACCACCCTAAAATTCTGTCGTTTGGGAAAGGGTTAATGTTTTTTTCCCCCAAATTCTCTCTCTCATTAAGGCACATTTTTGCAGTAAAGGTTATACAATTATATATCAGACAAAAGTTTTTAGGAAAGGGTAAAATAACAAACATGTTGACAACATCAAAGGAAACACACTTTGAAATACGGTAAAAGGGAAAAAAACATTGTCAGTAATAACTGTACTATCCACTTATATCTCAAGGGAAGATCCAGAATTTTTTTCCAGAGGGGTCCAAGCCCAAGATTTTTTCCAGGGGGGTCCAAGCCCAAATTATGGCTTAAAATATAGTAAATTTTTTATATGTAACGTTACACTAAATTCATAGTCAAAATTTAATTTTCGGCCAATGCAAGGGAAGGGGGGGGGGGGGGGGGGGTCCAGGGTAAACCGGGTCCAGGACCCCCCCCCCAACCCCCTCTAGATCAGCCCATGTATCTAAAAGAGGAGAGCATGTGATGAATATGATGATATTTAACCCTTTCCCTTGGGCAAAACAGTAAAATGATAGGGTAGTCAAATCTGAAAGCATCTGCAGACTGTGAGACAGAAAAATTGGTATTTAAATTAACCCTTTCCCAAATCCCGAAATCTTAGGGTGATCCTGCAAATGACAAAATATCAGTTGGTAATAGTGTTGGGCAATCGGTTTAAAATCACAATCGATTATCGGTTTATAATCGGAAGGGCAAACCAACTAGCTATCGATTATACAATCCATTTATCAGTTTAACAGTTTCTTTCCCATATTAATGGATGTTAGTCTTGTTACAATGGTTGTTTTTCCGTGTCATACAAAACTTTACATGAATTGTTCTGTTCTTTATAAATTAAAGAAAATAAAAGAAAATCTCCAGCGAATTTTCATCGCCTCCGTTGTCGGCCATGATGGATTGAAGGGCGTACTTGATTAGCCGCCGTATAAAGTCCGGACGCGACGCTAAAAGCCGGTATCTAAAGTCCGGAACGGAGCGAGTTCCGGTACCGACTACAATCGATTGCGGGATTTTCCAATCGATTATCGCAATCGGAAGCCTAAACCAACTGACTTTCGACTTTAGTCGATCATCGGCCCACCACTAGTTGGTACAGATAGAAATTTCTGTAAAATATTGCAAAGAAAATATTGAGGCAAAAGGAGAAACTGCTGGTTATCAGCAGTTTCTTCTTTTGTCTCAATGTTTTCCCAAACCTTTTCTATCAGGGACGTCAAAACCAGGTCTTGTTTGGGAAAGGGTTAATAAATAATTTGTGTAAAATATACTAAAGCACAGATCGTAATATTGAGGTAAAAGGAGATAATGCTGATTTTCAGCATTGTCATCTTTTGTCGCAATGTATTGCTAAACCTTTTTTCAATAAGCAGCGTCAAGACTTGGTTTTCACATCCCTGATAGAAAAGGCTGGGGTAAAACATTGAGGAAAAAGGAGAAATAATCAAAGGGTAAATTTAGACATTTTAACCCTTTTCCAAAAGGTAAAATTTTGAGGTGGTCTATTCACTCTATTGTCAAATTCAAAGGCTACTGCAAATGACAAAATGAATGATTAAAAGCATATGATTTGTGTACAAAATAGCATAGAAAAGAGACAAATGAAGAAAATGCTTGATTTTCATTTAATATTATTATCATAATCAATATTGCAAGTGTTGTTTCAATGATCAAACCCAGTGCTCTCCCTAGAACTCTTCAAGGGCCGATACAGCTTATTAGGCTGGGGAGAACACTGTAGCAGTATACTCACTTTGTGCCATGTAGATTTTAGTTGTTTCCCGTCTTTAGATATAACAGGAACTATAACTTCATGATGTGCGAAATCTGACACTGCATTTTTGGGTTGAAAATCCGCACCTGTGAAAAGTAAAAGATCAAATATGTAGTACATGTATTATCTTTTACGTCAAATTCATGTTCAAAATTTTAACCCTTTCCCGAACAAGCCTAGGCCTGGTTTTGACAACCCTAATAGAACAGGCTTGTGAAAACATCGAGACTAAAGAAGAAACTGCTGATAACCAGCAGTTTCTCCTTTTGTCTCAATATTTCCCGTGCCATATTTTACACAAATTCTATCTTTAATAACTCACAGTTTGTCAATTTTGGCAGTTTTTAAAGTGGGCCACGATAAAATTTGTCGTTTGGGAAAGGGTTAAACTCGCTCACCTAAAGAATCTTCATCCTTACAAAGCAAGCCATGCATTTGACATCCCTGGAGAAACATTTTGAGAAAACATTGAGGCAATAGAAGAAAAAGCTGATGAACTCTTTTTTTCTCCTTTTGCCTCAATAATTTGTACTTTAAGATTACACATCATACCGTAATTGACTGTCATTCTTTAGCCTGTAGTAGCTTTGATATTACTCCACCCTGAAATTTTGATGTTTGGTAAAGGGTTGAATTGACCAAGCCTAATTGGATCAATTAGCACCCAATAACCTCTTCAAGAACTTATTTCATTTTCTTGGCAAACAATGATTTGACCTACGTAGCATACTGTATGACAATAGATTCTTGGAAAGGTACAGACTTTAATTATTAAAGCTGTCTAAGCCGATTTTAAAGTGGAAAGACAAAAACACTCCCCCAGAATTTGAAAACAAAATCACCGGATGTTGTTCTCATTTTCAGCAACAAAAAGCATCTCTCCATCATCACTCTGTAGTTCGACAAGGATCTGGAAAGCTACATTACCAAAACTCACCTTTTAAATATGTTAACGAATCTGGTTTGATTAATCCGTAGCAAAGTTGAAATAGGTAAAAAGCTAAGTGAATCTTTGACAGTTCCATGTTAGTTTCATTTCATTTCTTGTCTGACATAATGGAGGTTAATGCAATTCAACAATCACGACAGAAATATTTAACGAAATCCGTCATCCAATAGCGTAGCACAGAGCCGGGGGCTTGTGAGGGGCTAACGATGGGCGAAGTCTCAAAGTTTCTTTAATACTCGATTCCCATCAAAATGAAAACAAAAATATTGTTTCTAAATAGAATTGCCCATATTGATTTTAAAAAAATCCAATTAACTTGTTAGTAAAGTTTGGTTGACCGCCAAAACGCCCCAAGACCAAAACGTCCCGATTTTTGGTTCCCATCAAAACGGAAACAAAAATGTTGATTTTGAATAATGAAAATAAAAAAATTGTCCATATTGATTTTAATTCTATGATTTGTCAGCATTAAGTTTTTGTTTTTGGCAGTTTTGACTGTAACCAGTAAATATTGGTTTACAGTCAAAACGGCCTGGGTTTTGGTCGAAACGACACAAAGACACAAAGAAGTTTTTCAACATGACCAAAACAGCATTACTTTTAAAAAATGTTTTCCATCACATGTATTTTTTTATTATTTCAATTATGATATTAATTACCAGAAATTGCTGTTCAGAAATTAGATTCGTCATGCACTTGTTATCAGCTGACAGTTGGTTGTTAGTTTATTAAAAATATTACGTTAATCAAAGATTGGGTCAAACAGTGGTCTATTGGTCTTTTGATTGTGTCATATTAAAGTCGTACGTCTAGACTAGATTGGGTTCTAACATATGTACGTGTCAGGGTTTGTGGATTATGGGACTAGACTGACTGGGTTCTAGTTTGGTCATTTTTTCATTTTTAACTTTCTCCTGTCAAAATTTCACGACCAAAAACGGGTGCCACAATATGTAACGGGTATCAATCGTTCATGTGTCTTATTGACCAAATTATATATTGACGACTGAACCCAGTGCTAGGTTATACATGTAGAGGTAAACAAAATTAATTTGACATATCTTTATTTTAGTTTTGTTTCCTTTGACCGATTTTTTTAATATGTCAAAATTAAAAAGAGTTGTAGATGACGAAATAATGCTGCGAATAAAAAATTGTGTATACGTATTTCTATGTACAACGTAGAAATGTTGTAATTAAAAGAACAAAACATTGTTTAAGTATTCTTTCTATTTGGGATGCTTGGAAAGGTTTCCAACATTGCAATTGTTTGGAAATGGGAAAGACCTGTCCAAATGCTGAGATCTGGAAAATTCACAGACGTGTTTCTTTATTTAATCATTTCCCAAACAAAACTGAAAAACTTGGAAATGTCAAAACAAAAAATATTACCAAAAGTTTCTTCTTTTGCCTCTACATATATTTTCCGTGTTATGTTGTACACAGAACCTATACTTTATCTACAAACATTCCCCCTTGCTACAATATTGGTTGCTCGAGAACAACAGGATATGCAAGACCGAGAACAACAGGATATCGTCGTTGTAAATGCAAAACCTCGTATCTCGTTTTTGGAAAATTTCAACGGGGAGAGAAAAAGTGTAATAACTTTACCCAAAACGAAATGTTTTATTTGTAATTTTGACATATTGTTCACAAATAATTTGTCATGAATACTGATTAGTACAAATATATCAAAACCTGCTACAATTGTCCAGAGACATAAATAAACATGTATTCTATGTCTCTGAATTGTCTAAACTGGGCACACAAGTTTGTACTTTGGAAATCAAAAGAATCGACATACGAGGTTTTGCATTTACACCGACGATATGCAAGATTTGGCGGTGCTAAAGTTATACACGAAGAAGAAGAATATTTCACATGTATATATTCAAACACCTGGCAGTGATCACACGTGCCGACTTAAAAATCGGTATTTCAGAATAAAACTATACCGTCAAACACGTGTCACATAATTGTTTTTTTTGATACGGAACTTAGCAAATGAGACATTGACTAATTGATTGGTTCAACCCTTTCCCCATCAGACATAAATGGAAAAGCAATTCTTCTTCTTCTTCCTTTAAAGTGCTGGGCCCTTACAGAGCATTTTCGCACAGTAATTCCTGTAAGAAATGCATATTCATTATGATATATATAGAGGATAATCGTTTGTTTCAGTGTAAGATCGATTTATATTTCATTGAGTGAGCAACAGAAGCTTTAATTTCACGAGTGGCTAAGCCACGAGTGAAAATGTAGCTTTCGTTGTTCACGAAATGAAATATAAATCAATCTTACACAAAAAAACAAACGATTATTCTATTTCTTTAATGCAAAAATTAGACAAAATGCAAAAAAATTATGACAGATTTTCTTAAAGCGCGTCGTTTTGCATGTGACTGCCATGCAGCGCTTATGTTTTGCACGTGACTGCCATGCAGCGCTTACTGATTACTAGCATTTAACAACGTAAAAATCAGCAAAAAAATTATTAAGATATCTCACTGGCTATAGTTGTTGACTGCCGGGGAAAAGCCCCTGCCCATTTTGAGTGGAAGGAAACGCTATGCCCCTGGAAAAGAATGTATTGTTTGACCAAATTTACCTGAGACTCATTGTTTTCCGTAAACGTATTCCGGCATACATCGGCGTATTCGGCAGTTTCCGCGTGTTTATATCCTGCGCTGTGAAAAATGTTAACTTTATTTCTGCATGATCTCATTGAACAAAGAACTAGCGTAGTGGAAAGACGATGGACTTTCACCTACAGAGACCCAAGATCGAACCCAACATTTTATTGGTGAAAATTTTGTTAAGCTTTTTTTCTTTCCTTTTTCCTATGAAATGGAAAACTTAATTAATTTATTGGTTGATGAAATACTCATTTTTTTTTAATTTTCACAATAATTATAGTTCACTAAATATCTTTTCCCTTTTTATTATAATCTTTATTCGTTCATTTATCATTTATAATCTTCCCTTGAACGTTGCTGATGTGTTGGTCTCTCGCAGCTTCTCTGGAATAAAAAATACATTGACCCTGCTTACTCCAATTGTATTGATGGTTAAGCGAGGAAAAAGGTTCTGTGTCCCCCAGTTGTCTAAAAAAGTGGCAATATCAGCAAAGACGTGTTTATATTACCTGTAATCTAAACGGTTTCGACATTTCTTGAATGACTACTTAAAGTGAAAGGATTCAAGTGAACTGATTGAGGTTTACAAAATTTATGCATGCATTTAAAAAAAAGAAAAAATGTTGAAAGTAAAAATACTTAAATAAAAGCGCTACTGGGATTCGAACCATGGACATATGGTTTACAGAAGAGTCGCCTTACACACTAAGCCACTGTTATTCGGTAATATTTGCGAAGTGTATAACAGTACTTATACAGATTTTAGTCCCGATGTAGAAAATACGGAAAGACCCGAATATTAACGGAATATGCAAGGAGTCTCAGCTCAATCTGGTCAAACAATACTCGAGTTGACTGACCGAAAATGTTTGTTTTCATCAATCGCAAGTTTTCGGATATGATTTTGCACAACGAAGAAAGCCGTTAAATACGGAGACTTTAAATGGCGGTGAACATTTCCGGCTCAGTTTTGGCTTCTCTTTTATACGACCATGCCCAGAGTAAAGGACATCAGGTACAGCTTTCGATAGAAAAAAATGAACTGTCGATAAAATTTCTTCGAGTAGGAATTGGGGAGTCGAGAGTCAGTCTTGAAAAGAGTTTGTTCTTGGCCTTTCTTTTGGACCGATTTTAGTTTGGGATGGGTTTTGCTTTCAAGTTTCAGTTTTTGCGAAGATTCCTCAAATCATTGTCTTTAAGAATATCTAAGATATCCGAAGGTTTATGCAGCCAAATTACCTGAATTGTCTATAACAATTCTTATGGAAAGAATCTTTCTAGTTACTAGAAAGATCTCTGAATTATTTAGTAAATCATGACTAGCCTTCAAAGCCTTTCAAAGTCCATCAGCTTGTTTTCAGTTGACATCTAGATAGCTGATAGGTTTCAGTGGCGGATCCAGGGGGGTTCGGGGGGTTCAAAAGAATCCCTCTATGTAGCATGATTATTTCATTTTCCTGCAAAAATTCAGTCAAAATTGTGGAAAACTTGTTTAACGAACCCCCCCTTCTTGTAAAAACGAACCCCCCTGACAGAAATCCTGGATCCGCCCCTGGGTTTCACTTTTGAAACCAATGAAAGGAAAGAAGAAATTCCTGATAACCATCTTTTTCTTTGATCGGTACTACTGTACAAAGGAGAAACACACATTTCCATAATTTTATCATCGTCAGATTCACTAAATTTGTCGTCTGCAACTTTCAATTTAGAACAGTTTGATTTGAAGTTTTATATTTACAGATGGGTTTCCTCACTGGTCAAGTGGTCAGTCACATGACAGACACAATTAGCGACTCGCAGATCAACAATTACGAAGTGGAAACCAAAGTTTGTAAGTGGAAATTTAGACATTTCCCACAATTTTAACCCTTTACAATATTTGACAGACACAATTAGTGACTCCAGCGTTTTTTTTCCTTCTATAACTAGTGCCGTTAAACGGAACCTTTCCCAAAGGCATCGGCTTCATCCCAATTTAATCACCGGTTTTCTCCCAAAGTGACGATCGGCCGTTTCCCAATCTCCAAATCTACGGTTCCCAACTATCCTGTGAGCTTTTCCCAATCGCGAATACCTAAATTTGCGTAGACATGCCTTTTGAAATCGCTGGGCCTTTAAATCTCGCCGTACATCATCATGCAGAAAGTAAACAAACGATTATACGTCTGCAGGGGTAAAAACATTAAACTACGTACAATCCAATCAATAGTTATGAGCTTTTCGATTTCCCGCAAAAGATAAACAACCTGTCAAGGGACGCAACTCAAACGGTTTGAAACCGTAGACTGGTTTACTAATAATTACTATCACAATGGGTACCAGTCTACCCTAACTGTGACTGGTTTACATAAAATTTCATAGAGATATCGATTTTTTGCCGTGAAAAATTTCCAGCGCAGAGACCAGTCTCCTTCTACTTTCAGTTTCCCACTGTTTCGTGCGAGCCACAATGCCCAATATTACCGTAAAAAATTGCAGAAAGGTGGCAATCCCAAGCGAACAATCAAAGACTTCTTCAGAACTGGATCGGGCACCACGGAGGATGTTAAGACTTTCGAAGTTTCGTCCCCACCCATGATCGATGATTTTAATGCAATGCCTGACCCACTTACGGAATTTGACGAACATTTTACGGAAAAATCCGAACATGGCTGCACTCGCGAATTTGATAGTTTTGAATGATAATCGGCAATTAACTTGACTAATCTTGTGTTTATTATTTGAAATGATGTTTTCTCGACTTGTTGTTTAAAAGATAATGAATATCCCTGTTTCCAAGATGAATTTCATATTCTACATGGGATGCATTTTTTTGAGTGACAAATAGGTCACGGAAAAATCCGAAGATGGTTGCGTCCATAAAATCAAAGTACTGGAAGTACTGAAAGCAGCCAGTGAACTTATCTTGAGTTAATATTTGTTTGCATCCTCAAGACGTACAAGATTGGATTTAAATTAATAAATCTAGCAGTGATTTTGTTACAAATTTATGTGGAAGAGTCCTAGGACCCACTGGTTCCAAAAACGATGAGTCCAAAATTGAAACATAGAAGTCTTTGAAAGACAATGTTAATTAACACACTGAAAAATGTTAGCATACTGGGACTCACTAAATAATTTATCAATGAGTCCTGAGAAAAAAATATGAGTCAGGGACTCGGGACTCGCAGGTAACAAAATCCCTGTCTAGTACTGCATTAACCCTTTACCCCCTCTTGTTTCTAGCTTAGTAGTATAGACTTAGTGTACGCTAGTCAGACCAGAAAATATTGAGGGCAAAGGGAGAAAATGCTGGTTATCAAATGTTCTTCCTTTGCCTTATTATTTTCTTAAAGTTGTCTTAATTTGGTTGTGATGTGAAAATCAGGTCTTGTTTAGGAAAGGGTTATGGAACGATTTGATAATATTTACTAACTTTGATTATGTTTTCAACTGTTTGCAAAATTTTACAAATATTAATAGGTATCTCATTGATCATTATTATTTATATATTTAAATCATCAGTTGATATGACTGAAAAGATTCACAAAAAGTCACTGTCCATTCTTTGTCAGACACTTCTTCTCTGTACTGGCAGTTTTCACATGACATGTATGATGATAACTGTACATCTGATTGTAAAAATATCTTACAAAATCTAGCAGAAGTTTTCCTGATAAACCCTGAATGTGTAAAGGGGCTTTGTGACACAGAATATAGGTTCTAAGTATAGAAAAGGCATATTTCATTGATCAATTTTACAACCTAAACTTTTCCCAATTCATTGGTTTCGCGACTCGTTTTTTTCCCAATTTTAAGATTTCGCGACGCGAAAAATTCCCAATCATAGGGGTATAGGTACCTTTCCCAATTGGACAGAAAAAACGCTGGAATCACAGATCAACAATTACGAAGTGGAAACCAAAGTTTGTACGAAGATAAAAACATTTCACAAACCTTACTTTTTTAGACAAGTTGATATTAACCCTTTTTACAACATTAACAGAGCTACAGATAAGAGGGAGTGATGACTTTTCAAACTGCAATAATTATGTTATTGTTCATCAAACCCTATGTTGTGGGTACTCATTTGTATCGTCTTGTCGAGACAATTCAAATGAGTACCCATAACATAGGGTTTGGAATTGAAATAACAAAGTTAGAAAGTCTTCACCCCACTTATCTTTAGCCCTGCATTAGTATGCATTTTGATGTCCAACTAGATAAAGGATTGGGAACACATTGTGGAACATGAAGAAATGCTTGTACCAAGCAATTTCTTCGTTTACCACAATGTTTTCTACCAAAAAACACCACAAAATATAAACTTTCATTCATTTAAGATAGTCATCTACAGCACCTCTTGAAGTAAAACCAGCCTAGAATTTTGTCATCTGGTAATGTTGTAAAAGCAGTCAATGCATTGAAAATATGTTGGGAAATGGAGAAAATGCATCAAGACAACAAGGGTTATGTTTTTGAACCCAAGTGAACATGGGTTTTACCGTAATCTTATGATTTAATTAATTTGGCAATCTCAATTAAATTAAATCAATTCTTGACTATCTTTCTCAATTTATTATACTATAGTACAAAATATAGAAGAAAATAAAAATTGCAGTCTGAAAATATTTTTTCTTTTATCACAACAGGTATTTATGGGTCTGTGGCTTGCCCGAAAGATCAGAGATTTTACAATGAAAAGGGGGAGATATTGGTAGATATGTTACCAGATGGAGGAAAGGTCAGTGTCTAACCCTTTCTCAAACGACAAATTTTAAGGTCGATTCACTTCAAAAACTGCCGCAAATGACAAAATTGATGTTGGTAAAGATAACATTTGTGCAAAATATTGCACAGAAAATATTGAGGCAAAAGGAGAAACTGCTGGTCATCAGCAGTTTCTTCTTTTGTTTCAATGTTTTCTCAAGCCTTTCCTATTAGGGGCGTCAAAACCAGGTCTTGTTTGGGAAAGGGTAAAAAGATAAATAACATTTTCTTCTTTATCTCTATTATTTCTAGTACTCTTTCTCTTCCAATGGGGGGGGGGGGGGGGCATCTTCTTTATATATTTTAAGTTTTGAACTTAAAGTGACATTTCATATTTAATTTTCATGAATTTTACTTTTATATTTATCTGAAAGAGCATATTTTCTTATGGAAATTCTGAAAATTTCAAGCCAAAATTTTGCACCATTCACGAGAAATATATATTTTTGTGATAAAATTGCAAAAATACAATGTTGTGGACAACAATTTAGATTTATATGGAATTTGTCATTTCTGTCTCAACTTTACAGGCATATATTTCGCCTATAAATAACAATTTCAAAATACTGATAGCATTTCTATGCATTAGATATCCACCAATCTTTGCATCAAGACATACTTTCAAAAAAATGAAATTGGAATGTTATGTTACAACCAAGTATACAACATTTTAAATTTTTTGCAAAGGGTAAGCATGTGTGAGTTACTGTCTTTTTCATAACATAGTTGGATGGGTCTGCAAAAACGATTGTACCTGCACATGATATAGAATTAGATACATGTATAACAGTTATTATAACATGTATGGTTTGCACTGACATTTCCATTATTCCGCCACTTTCCTTCAAAAACCTTGTAATTACAGCTTTAACCCATTACTGCACAGTGACTTCTTTTGACTCCTCACAAGAAAAGGGCTTTGGAAAACATCGTGGAAAATGAAGAAATTGCTTGTGACAAGCAAAAATTTCTTCATTTCCCACAATGTTTTCTACCCAAAAAGTCATAACAATTTCCAAGTTTCATCACATTGAAAATATCTTCTGCAACTTCTTTGAATTTGGATCAGTCCAAAATTTTGCTGTTTGGTAATGGGTTAAACAAGCTGTAATTAATACAAGGTTTTCAAGAAAAGCAACAATTTATTTTCACAAATTCATCTTTTATTTTCCAGAACGTAGTTGGATGGTAAAGTTCTAGACAATGCTCATCTGTGATTTTGTTGCCTTTGTTCTAAAACACTTGGTAACAACAGCTTGTTAAAAGCTGTATTTACAAGGTTTTTGAAGAAAAGAAGCAATTTATTATTCACAAATTCATCTTTTATTTTTCAGAATATAGTGGGATGGTACAGTTTTAGACGATGCTCGTCCATGAGGCCTTCTATAATGGAGCGGATAGTCCATGAAAACTTGATGAAGTTTCTCAAAGAAGACAAAAATCATTTTATGTTCCTCCTGTGTTCCTCCCATGTCAGCAAAAACAAATCAACACACTCGTTTGATCACAGTTTTTCATGTCTTGGAAACAGGTATGTATGACCTTACATCTAAACATATAATAATTTTAGTCCTTTTTCATTTTGATAGCAAATGATCATAATTGACAAGATGAATATTCTTGACACAGGGTTCAACATAAAACTTTTTTGGCTAGCAGACAGTAGGTCTTGTTATTTCCAGATAATGCTGGTCCTGACCAAATTTTTGTATCGGAAGGATATTGAAAAGACTTTCACAGCAAAAACCCTTTCAATAAGCCAAAAGGCCAGTTTGCATTAGTAAAAAAAAACTTTTTAAAGTGCTTCCGTTATTGTTGTGTTGTACATTCTGCATTTTACTCACTTTGAGAGTTGAAACTAGGAAGAACAGTGGGTATGCATCTTGTAGGTTTAGCATTGACCAAGCAACAAGCATGAAATTGTGTCTGGCCGACATGCTCTGATCTTGATCCATGTGACATCTATAGAATTGCTGTCAAATCAACATCAGAAAAAAATCCATTCTTTCATCTGACTCTTAATATTCAATATGCTTTGAAATGCAACAAATATGAAGAATATTTGCCATTATGATTCTTCGAGAAATCAGGGCTTGATGAATAGTTCGTAGCCAGCTTAATACGAATAACTTTGTGGTCTGATTTTACTTATGTTAAACTGTATGTGAGATCAAGACTAAATGGTGTCTATTGCAATATGAATCTGTTTTCAGTATCTATGGTGCAGATTTCAGCAAAAGCTTCCAAAGAAAGCCAGTAACAATCATTAACCTAGGAGACACAACTCATCAAGAATACAGAAACCTTCCTAGTCAAACTGCGGCCAGCAATCAAGGAATTTATAGTCTAGTGGTGGAACAGCAAGAGTATGTATGGGTTTCTACATCCCCTTCCCAACTCTGTTTGTATGAATTTGAAAGAGTCAACTTGTTGGTCGGTCCATAGAAGCAATTTTATGGTGACAAGGTAGAATGTTTACTTTGGGACACAGAGTTCCTTAGTTTAATTTCCATCAATTCAATATTTATTTTCATGTTACATCTCTCATAAATAAGTTACATAACTTGTTTCATTTTAACTTCAGGTAAACTGGGTTATGGTTCATTTGACAGATGTTTGATTACTTTTACAGGGACAACTTCTTAGATGCCCATGGAAATATGGAAGTCAGACAAATCCAAAGTTTAAATGGTGCCTTAAAAAGAAAATTAGAAGTAAGTTTCTGTTAAGTGATATGATCTATCTTATCTTTTTATCATCAAAAGATATATGGGGATCTGATCGAGGGCCGCATTGGCATACAAGACCAACATGAATCAAGATCAGGCTGTGTATATGCAGTCTGATTTAAGTCTGTCCTGTACTCTTATTGCTTTGTAATAATTTAGGGCAAGAATGATGTTTTTATACATATTTGATGAAAGATATTGTCTTTGCAATTACTAATTTTCTTAGGATACTTTATGTCACAATTTTATTTCGTATTTCTAGATGGCAATTTTTATGCCCCCCCCCCCCCCCCGAACAGTTTCTATTGGAATTTGATCAAACTTGGCACAATGAATCTCCATGGTGTCTAGTTGTGCACACCACTTACGGAATGCACATAACTCTTCCTTTTTGAGTTATTTGCCCTTGAATTGAAGAAATGGTCAATTTTACTGACAAGCCTTTCTCGTGTGTAAATGATCTGCTCCCCGAAGCTCTTGTCTAGAAATGGTTTAATCTATATACTAATCATTTTGCTAGGAACTAGCTTCCAAAGTAGAGAAAAGTGAAACCCGACTAAGTGCTTTAGAGGAGGAAGTTCAGACATACAGAAAACAGGTCAAGTTAAAACTGCTAGAAAAACAACAAAAACAATCAGCAGGTAAGCCAATAAAAATGCCCCTGTATCTAAAGATTCCACAAAAAATCATACATCTGTAAAGCCTCTCTTACAACCGGTTGTACGTGCTCCTGTGTGCGGTCTGCGTCAAAAATGTATGTTTAGTAATGCGATGCACGCACGTGAAACGTACGCTACTGGTGGACACAACCACGAGGCAGACTGCACAGAGTAAAGAATTGACTGGACAATTCTTTGCTATGACCATTCTGCGTCTTAGAACGCCAGGAGCAAGACAGAAGTACAGAGCACATACGTCTGGCGTGCGTGTGGCACAGGAAACGATATACTGAAATTCCAGAAAATTCACAAAGAATGTGTACTTTTCTCGAAAGAGATTCATACTTTTGACCTGCTTTGAATGTACATATTTTGAGGCGCTCTTACAACCTGTCGTGCATATTTATAAATCGTGTGATTTTGCAGAGTTTTTTAAACATGCAATTTAAAAAGACGCACAACAGGTTGTAAGAGAGGCTTAAGGCAGGATACATGCAAAAAAAGGCTTAAAAATTGATGCAAAAATATAAAATAAAATTTTGGGGACGGGATATACCGTAATCAGCCGGTTGGTTGCTTGGTGTTTGGTCTGTCAGCAACATCTTGTCTGGACAAGTTCTCCTACAGTTACTCTTTGATTTGCTTCATACTTAATAGAAATTTTAATTTGGACATATAGATGTGAAAGACGCAAATTTTGTGAAATTTTAATCAAGAATTTTTGAGTTATGGCCCCTGATTTGAGATATAAATGCTTGTCTGGACAACTCCTACAATTTCCGTCTGATGTGCTTCATACTTGGCAGAAGTGTCCATTGGGTTACCAAGATGTGCAAAATGCAACTTTCGCGAAATTCTCGTCAAGAATTTATGAGTTACAGGCCCTCATTTGACTAAAACGACTCATCTAGACAAAAGTAATGATGGGATATTTTTTATCATAGTTACTGATAGATTTCTAGTTATTTTACCGTCTGCTAGAGAACAAAATTTTAATTTCAGTACCAGCAAAAGACCACCCCGTTCATAAAAAGCCATCAGTCGACGACATTTTATTTATGGACACTAGTGATGGTCTTCAAGAACCCGGACTGCGTCCAGAAAATACTCCAAAAATAGAAGTCACAGAAGTAAAAACTGAGACACAGTCTAGTGCTAAGGGAAATAACTCTAAAGACAAAAGTTCAGCAAAAAGTGAGATCAAGCTTACCTCCCCTGTTTCATTACACAGCAGATCTAACTCCATGTCAAACGATAAAAGTTTTACTGAAGACAGTATCAATGCCACCGAGATTATTCACGCACGAAGCAAGTCCGCTGATTTACCCGAAACTGATTTGAAAGAATCGAAAAAAGTGGTAAATGAAAAAGATCCTTTTTCGTTTGTTTCAAGTGTTATGGCACAATCAAAGACTGGCGATGAACACAAGAAAAGTGGAAAAGTTGGAAAAAGTGATAAATCTGTGCCTTCTAATTCCGTTCCTATGGAAACTAAATTCTCAGAAAGAACCACCAGAACTCAGTCAAAACAAGCGGAAGCTGCGTCAGAAGCAGCAAAAGGTATCAAACTTTCAACGCAAAGAAATGTGAAAAATGACAAATCCAATTTGAATTCTGTTGCCAAGGAAACGGATTGTGAGACAAATGGCATGAGTGACATGGATGCTGATTCAGATAGCAGTGCTAATGTAAAAGCGAATCTGATTGGCTCAACTTGTTCACAGGAGGCTGGGAAGACCTCTGAAATTAGCCTATCAGAGGACTCGTCTCAAGATACCTATGACATGGAGATTTCTTCCTCACCAGTCTACTAACTGTTATCATAATTAGCTCACCTGAGCACAAAGTGCTCAAGGTGAGCTATTGTGGTCGCTCACCGTCCGTCCGTCCGTCTGTCCGTCCGTCCGTCCACAATTTCTTTAAACATCTTCTCCTCCTATACCATTGGGCCAATTTTTACCAAACTTGGCAGGAATGTTCCTTGAGTGACCCTTCTCAAAACTTGTTCGCGGATTTTTGATTGGCCAAAAAATGTGGGCGTGGCATTGCGGGGCTTATAAATCTTAAGAAAATTCTTGAAAAATCAACCATTGGGCCAATTTGAACCAAACTTGGCAGAAATGTTCTTTTAGTGACTCTTTTGAAAATGTGTCCACAAATTTTAAGATTTGTCAAAAAATGTGGGTGTGGCAGGGTCAAACTTCCAGAAATCCTAAGAAAATTCTTAAAAAATCAACCAGGTATAATATGTTTAGTGGGAGTCAAAACCTCATAACTACAGCTCGACAAAGCTGGAGTTACGAGGTTTTGATCCCCCACTGGGGATTGGTCTAATCCCCATAATATCAACAAATACGGGGAAACGTTTACTTTAGACGGACATATGTTTACATTAGACAGGCCAGAATGGGGAGCTGCAGGTTAAAAGGGGTAAATAGAATTCTATTTGTTATTTAAACTATCCTTAGTTGTTGGTACTCATTTAAATAGTTTTGGTTAGATCATTCAAATGAATACCCTCATCACAGGGTTTGATAAACATTGAAAGATATTTTACAATTAGGAAAGCCCTTAACCTCTCTTATTTGACTAAACCCTTTCCTGAAAATGCCTGGTTTGACATCCCTAAATAATAAGAAAAGGCTTGGGAAAATACTGAGTCAAATGAAGAAAAGGCTGATAATCAGTAATTTTCTCCCTTTGTCTCAATATTTTATCTGCTTTATTGTGCATGAATCCTTTCTTTATCCATATCAATTTTATGTTCTTTTTTTAACCCTTTCCCAAACGACACAAGTGTAATTTTTCCAATTAGAAATCCACTACAGACGTCAAAATGAAAGTCGACAAAGACAGGATTTGTGTAAAATATAGCACATAAAGTATTGAGACAAAAGGAGAGTCTGCTGGTTATCAGCAGTTTCTTCTTTTGTCTCAATCTTTTCCCAAGCATTTTCTATTTGGGACGTCAAAGCCAGGTCTTGTTTTGGAAAGGGTTAATTGGAACAGTCTATTCCTTTTCAGTTTGGGAAGGGATTAAGCAGGTTTTGGCTCACTGATTGAAAATGCTGGGAAAATGTTATTATTATACAGGGTGCCCACTGGTCAGGGAAAAGTCAGTGAAGTTTGTATTTTCTTCAAGGTCAGGGAAAAGTCAGGGAATTTTGAAAAATGGTCAGGGAAATCTGAAAAGCTTAAAAAGTCAGGGAAAAGTCAGGGAATTTTGAAATTTTATTTTGCTGAAACGGAACAAATAGAAGAAAATGGCATTTTCAGGTTCTAATAAACAAGTTGCTCTTTTAAACATGACTGTACTAATTATTTTATCATTTTAATGTTGAATAAAGGCTTAACATTTGAAATGGATCTTCTATTATAATCTAATGTTCTGAGGGCTTAATCTGTAAACAAGGAGAAAGAAGCTGACAGTGAAGAGAAGGATATTGAATATCTTCGGAAGAGGTTGAAGAAATATTGATACTAAGAGGGTAGTTACATTATGTGGTGTGGTATGTGCATTAATACTTGCACAGCTGCAAGGACTGTGCACCATTTGGTTTTAATGTGCTTTTGAGTTTGATAATTTAAAGTTCAAAATTCAGATCTTTAATGGCAAATTTTGGCAAAGCTTTTTGCCTTTTGCCATAGCATAATGAGTGTAACATGATTTAAGTCAAATGTGGCAGTGCAATCTCCTTCCAAATCACTTAGATATTACCATTGTCTTCTTTCAAGTGACATTTTGATGTCAAGTGAATAAAGCCCTCAAATATATCCATTATCACCTGTTTCCTACAAACATTCATTAGTTGCACTTGTGCCTGATTGATAGAAAATCAATTCTAGCACAAAGCTGGTTTTAAAATGCTCTAAAATTGCAACATTTGAGCATGCAATATGTCAAAAATGTACATTAAATTGTGCTAATGATAAACTGTTCACACATGCACAGAGGTCAGCAAATGACTGAAAATAACTAGTAAACACTGTATAATATTTTAAGTAATGATAAATGTGAAAGGCTATCAGTGCAAGAAATTTTGATTTGAAAGTATCTAGATAAGTAAGTGCCTTATTAATTGGTCAGTTAATACATGTATTTAAAATGGAAAAAGGTTGAAGTGGAAGCAAATCTGTCCTTTAAACACCTTTCATGAGAATGATGCTCACAGAAAGTTGTTTGAAACAGTTTTAGTAAGACAAAGACTGAAGTAGTATTTTTCATGTTCTCTTATGTATTGAGGTGTACACTTTAAAGTTTATGTCATAACTTCAACCAAGTACTAACATTACAATTGTTGTCAAAGAAAGTGTATTTAACTATTTCAAGCAGGACAAATTATCTTTTCTCTTCATCATGTATAAAAGAAATGAGCATTTTAAGGATTCTACTAAAACATGTAAAGTTCAACAATCACATTTGAATTGTTGTTGTAAGAAATCTTGATGAATAGCGAATGGTTCGGACGACTTTATGGAAGAATGAGGCCGTTTAGTGCGAAAAAAGGTCAGGGAAAAATGAATTTTGGTCAGGGAAAAGTCAGTGAAAAGTCAGGGAATTTTATTCTAGGTGAAGGGTGGGCACCCTGTTATACCCCCCACAACAAAGTTATGGGGGGGTATACTGGATTCAGGTTGTCCGTCCGTCCGTCTGTCCGTCCGTCTGTCCGTCCGTCCGTCTGTCCGTCCGTCCGTCCGTGGACATAATTTTGTGTCCTCTTCTCCTCCCACAGTTTTTGACCGATTTTGCTGAAATTTTAGCAGGTTGTTTCCTATCATATGAAGTTGTGCACCTGCAATTTTCATCTTGATCCAGGCAGTTGTTTCAGAGTTATGCCACTTTGAACTTTAGCACTTTTTCAGTGACAACGCGCTAGTGGGGGGTATTTGTCCGCTTTGCGACAGTTCTAGTTGCAAAAGGAGAAAATGCTGATAGCCTATATTTGCATCTCTTGCCTCATCATTTTCTGGCCACTTTTGTACACGAATGCAGTCTTGCTCAACATTCTGTTTTGTTAGTTACAGCAGATTTTAATTCTACTGCACTGATGTTATGCTGTTAGGAAAAGATTTAATCTGAATCAAATTGTATCTGCTCAGTGAATAGTTCCCCTATGTTGCGGATTGACTGGGTTCCATATAGATATGATAAAGAGGGCAGTGTTTGACAATCTTTTCTCAAATTATAAGACAATCTTTTCTCAAATAATTATCCCTATGCTGTAGCTTCTGATCATAACAGAAAGTCCTTAGTTATATGCCTTTTCATTTGACAAAATTACCATTTTTGCTCATGTCACCTATGTTCAGGTGAGCGATATAGGACCATCATGGTCCTCTTGTTTAAATTAATGACAAAATTGTTTTCTTCCATGACTAATAATTATACCCCCCAAATTCAATTTGGGGGGTATATAGGAGTCAGGTTGTCGGTCTGTCTGTTGGTCTGTTGGTCTGTCTGTTGGTCCGTCTGTTGGTTTTTTCTTTAAACATCTTCTCCTCCTCAACCACTGGGCCAATTCTTACCAAACTTGGCAGGAATGTTCCTTGGGTGACCCTTTTCAAACTTGTTCGTGAAATTTTGATTCGTCAAAAATTGTGGGCGTGGCAGGGCGGGGCTTATCGGACTTAGAGAAATCATGTGAAAAATCTTTAAAAATCAATTATTAGTCCAATTTGAACCAAACTTGGCAGGACTGACCCTTGAGTAATTATATTCAATGTATGCTCATGATTTTTTCATTCGCCAAAAAATGTGGGCGTGGCAGGGCGGGGCTTATCCGACTTGGAGAAATCGTTAGATAATTCTTCAAAAATCTTCTCCTCCTCAACCACTGTGCCAATTCTTACCAAACTTGGCAGGAATGTTCCTTGGGTGACCCTTTTCAAAACTTGTTCGTAAATTTTTGATTCGTCAAAAATTGTGGGCGTGGCAGGGCGGCGCTTATCGGACTTAGAGAAATCATGTGAAAAATCTTTAAAAATCAATTATCAGGCCAATTTGAACCAAACTGGGCAGGAATGACCCTTGAGTGATTATATTCAATGTATGCTCATGATTTTTTCATTCGCCAAAAAATGTGGGCGTGGCAGGGCGGGGCTTATCCGACTTGGAGAAATCGTTAGATAATTCTTCAAAAATCTTCTCCTCCTTAACCACTGTGCCAATTCTTACTAAACTTGGCAGGAATGTTCCTTGGGTGACCCTTTTCAAAACTTGTTCGTGAAATTTTGATTTGTCAAAAATTGTGGGCGTGGCAGGGCGGGGCTTGTCAGACTTTGAGAAATCATGTGAAAAATCTTTAAAAATCAATTATTAGTCCAATTTGAACCAAACTTGACAGGACTGACCCTTGAGTGATTATATTGAATGTATGCTCATGATTTTTTCATTCGCCAAAAAAGGTGGGCGTGGCAGGGCGGGGCTTATCCGACTTGGAGAAATCGTTAGATAATTCTTCAAAAATCTTCTCCTCCTCAACCACTGGGCCAATTCTTACCAAACTTGGCAGGAATGTTCCTTGGGTGACCCTTTTCAAAACTTGTTCGTGAATTTTTGATTCGTCAAAAATTGTGGGCGTGGCAGGGCGGGGCTTATCGGACTTAGAGAAATCATGTGATTTTTTTTTTAAAAATCAATTATCAGGCCAATTTGAACCAAACTTGGCAGGAATGACCCTTGAGTGATTATATTGAATGTATGCTCATGATTTTTTCATTCGCCAAAAAATGTGGGCGTGGCAGGGCGGGGCTTATCCGACTTAGAGAAATCATGTGAAAAATCTTTAAAAATCAATTATTAGTCCAATTTGAACCAAACTTGGCAGGACTGACCCTTGAGTAATTATATTCAATGTATGCTCATGATTTTTTCATTCGCCAAAAAATGTGGGCGTGGCAGGGCGGGGCTTATCCGACTTGGAGAAATCGTTAGATAATTCTTCAAAAATCTTCTCCTCCTCAACCACTGTGCCAATTCTTACCAAACTTGGCAGGAATGTTCCTTGGGTGACCCTTTTCAAAACTTGTTCGTAAATTTTTGATTCGTCAAAAATTGTGGGCGTGGCAGGGCGGCGCTTATCGGACTTAGAGAAATCATGTGAAAAATCTTTAAAAATCAATTATCAGGCCAATTTGAACCAAACTGGGCAGGAATGACCCTTGAGTGATTATATTCAATGTATGCTCATGATTTTTTCATTCGCCAAAAAATGTGGGCGTGGCAGGGCGGGGCTTATCCGACTTGGAGAAATCGTTAGATAATTCTTCAAAAATCTTCTCCTCCTCAACCACTGTGCCAATTCTTACTAAACTTGGCAGGAATGTTCCTTGGGTGACCCTTTTCAAAACTTGTTCGTGAATTTTTGATTTGTCAAAAATTGTGGGCGTGGCAGGGCGGGGCTTGTCGGACTTTGAGAAATCATGTGAAAAATCTTTAAAAATCAATTATTAGTCCAATTTGAACCAAACTTGACAGGACTGACGCTTGGGTGATTCTATTCAATGTATGCTCATGATTTTTTCATTTGCCAAAAAATGTGGGCGTGGCAGGGCGGGGCTTATCCGACTTGGAGAAATCGTTAGATAATTCTTCAAAAATCTTCTCCTCCTTAACCACTGTGCCAATTCTTAATAAATTTGGCAGGAATGTTCCTTGGGTGACCCTTTTCAAAACTTGTTCATGAAATTTTGATTCGTCAAAAATTGTGGGCGTGGAAGGGCGGGGGCTTATCAGACTTAGAGAAATCATGTGAAAAATCTTTAAAAATCAATTATTAGGCCAATTTGACAGGAATGACCCTTGAGTGATTGTATTCAATGTATGGTCATGATTTTTTCATTCGCCAAAAAATTTTGGCGTGGCAGGGCGGGGCTTATCTGACTTTGAGAAATCGTTAGATAATTCTTCAAAAATCTTCTCCTCCTCAACCACTGGGCCAATTCTTACCAAACTTGGCAGGAATGTTCCTTGGGTGACCCTTTTCAAAACTTGTTCGTGAATTTTTGATTCGTCAAAAATTGTGGGCGTGGCAGGGCGGGGCTTATCGGACTTAGAGAAATCATGTGAAAAATCTTTAAAAACTTGGCAGGAATGTTCCTTGGGTGACTCTTTTCAAAACTTGATCGGGAATTTTTGATTTGGTGTTTTGTTACCATAATTGGCAGGAATGTTCATTTGGTGACTTATTTCAAAATTTGTTCGTGAATTTTTGATTTGCGAAAAATGTGGTAATGGCAGGGCAGGGCTTATCAGACTTAACGAAATCATGAGAGAAAATTCTTTGAAAAGCAATTATACGGTAAATTTGAACCAAATCTTACAGGAATGTACCTTTATTGACTGTCTTCAATACATGGTTGTGAATTTTTGGTTTATTGAAAAATATCAGCATGGTAGGGCTGGGCTTGGGGATTGTTTAATGAGCTATGTCCTTTTGTTGAAAATTGGTATTTTTTGCAACATTTACATGTGTTGTTTGGTCTGTTTATTTTTTGTTAGCTCTATTTTTCCAATTGAACAGCTCCCAGTTCAAATGAAATCAACTTCTCAAAATGCACAAAAACTGCACTTTTGGGGGGTATGATCACTTTCAGTGATATTCTAGTTTTTACCCATTACCACAGAGTGACTCTTTTATCAGAAAGATAATGGCTTTGGAAAACTTTGTTGAAAATGAAGAAATTGCAAGTGTCAAGCAATTTGTTCATTTTCAACAATGTTTTCTACAAAAAAAAACCAAAATCTGTAAAATTTCATTCACTTTGAATTGTTGTCCGCAAAACCTTTGAATTTGGACAAGTAAAAAAATTTGCCATCTGATAATGCGTTAACCTCAAGCACTTGGTTTCCTGGGGCCCGTTTTTAGCTCACCTGAGCACGAAGTGCTCGAGGTGAGCTATTGTGATCGCTTTTTGTCCGTCGTCCGTCCGTCTGTCCGTCTGTCCGTCTGTCCGTCTGTCCGTCTGTCCGTCTGTCCACAATTTGGTGTTTACACTCTAGCATCCACAAATATTAGTCAATCTTGACCAAACTTTGTCAAAACAAGTATGGTCATAAGTTCTCGGATGAGTTCGATTATGGGCCAGATCGGACTAGAAAGTGTGGAGTTATCTGCCCCTGAATGACGAAAAATGCTGTTTTTAACTTTGTTTACACTCTAGCATCTACAATTATTGCCCAATCAAAACAAAACTTGGATATAATATTGGAGACTATAGGTTCTTGGATGAGTTCGATTTTCAGTCAGATCAGACGAAAAAGTCAAAAGTTATGTGCCCTTGAATTTGTCAAAATTGCAGTTTTCGACCGTTTTCGACCTTGTTTACACTCTAGAATCTACAATTATTGACCAATCAAGACAAATCTTGGACATAATGTTGTAGACCATAAGATCTCGGATGAGTTTAATTTTCAGTCTGATTAGACGAGAAAGTCGAGAGTTACGTGCCCTTGAATTTGACAAAATTGTCGTTTTTGACTGTTTTCGACCTTGTTTACACTCTAGAATCTACAATTATTGACCAATCAAGACAAATCTTGGACACAATGTTTGAGACTATAAGATCTTGGATGAGTTTGATTTTCAGTGTGATCTGACAAAAAAGACTAGAGTTACGTGCCCTTGAATTTGATAAAATTGTCATTTTCGGCTGTTTTCGACATTGTTTATACTCTAGAATCTACATTTATTAATCAATCAAGACAAAACTTGGACACAATGTTGGAGATCATAAGATCTCGGATGAGTTGAATTTTCAATCTGATAAGGCAAGAAAGTCGAGACTTATGTGCCCTTGAATTTGACAAAATTGTCGTTTTTGACTGTTTTCGACCTTGTTTACACTCTAGAATTTTCAATTATTGACCAATCAAGACAAATCTTGGACATAATGTTTGAGACCATAAGATCTTGGATGAGTTTGATTTTCAGTGTGATCTGACCAGAAAGAAGAGAGTTACATGCCCTTGAATTTGACAAAATTGTCGTTTTTGACTGTTTTCGACCTTTTTTACACTCTAGAATCTACAATTATTGACCAATCAAGACAAATCTTGGACACAATGTTTGAGACCATAAGATTTCGGATGAGTTCGATTTTCAGTGTGATCTGACAAAAAAGACAAGAGTTACGTGCCCTTGAATTTGATAAAATTGTCATTTTCGGCTGTTTTCGACATTGTTTACACTCTAGAATCTACATTTATCAATCAATCATGACAAAACTTGGACACAATGATAGAGATCATAAGATCTCAGATGACTAGAATTTTCAATCTGATAAGACAAGAAAGTCGAGACTTATGTGCCCTTGAATTTGACAAAATTGTCGTTTTTGACTGTTTTCGACCTTGTTTACACTCTAGAATTTTCAATTATTGTCCAATCAAGACAAATCTTGGACACAATGTTTGAGAGGATAAGATTTCGGATGAGTTTGTTTTTTAGTGTGATCTGACCAGAAAGACGGGAGTTATGTGCCCTTGAATTTGATAAAATTGTCATTTTCGGCTGTTTTCGACCTTGTTTACACTCTAGAATCTACAATTATCAATCAATCAAGACAAAACTTGGACACAATGTTTGGGACCATAATATGTCGGATGAGTTTGATTTTTAGTCTGATCCGATCAGAAAGTTGAGAGTTATGTGCCCTTGAATTTAACAAAATAGCCGTTTCTGGCTGTTTTTCGATCTTGTTTACACTCTAGAATCTTCAATTATTGACCAATCAAGACAAATCTTGGACACTATGTTGGAGACCATAATATCTTGGATGAGGTAGATTTTCAGTCTGATGTGATCAGAAAGTCGAGAATTGTGTGCCCTTGAATTTGAAAAAAAATCTGTCTTTTGCTGTTTTCGACCTTGTTTATACTCTAGAATCTGTGATTATTTATCAATCAAGAAAAACCTGGACACAATGTTTGGCACCATAAGATCTCAGATGAGTTTGATTTTCACAAAGTTATTGACTATAAGTTAGTTTTCAGTCTTATAGTCATAAATGTTTATTGAATTGAACAAAAGTGTTGCTCATATCATTTTGGTTCAGGTGAGCGATATAGGACCATCATGGTCCTCTTGTACTAACATTTGCGTAAGTTTTTGCGTAACTTTACGTCTAAAAAATTCTTACGCAAATTCTTAAGTGTGTTTTACAAAACGATCGTAAGAAAATTTTGAACGTAAGAAAAAAATTATCGTAACTCTAAAAATAGAACAACAGTGGCTAAAAATAAATCAACGATGTGCTCTTATCCCTGTTTAGTTTCTCGTAAATATAAAAAAAATACTAGCTGTGTACAAGTTTCAAACTGTGCTTTTTAGGATTGATAAAGTAATTCTGCTATTAAAAATACAGAAATTGGATATTTTAGGCGAATTGTTGAACTAAACACCCATACGGTTCAAAACGTATTATATACGTTTGGATATGTCCATTAGAATCGGGAAACCGTGAAAAATACTAGCTGTCATGTTGTGGTTGTTCTGTTCTATAAATAGTAACACAAAACAAAGTGAGAAAAAGCAACGAAATAAACATACATTTTCCGTGGATTTTTGAATTTCTACCTTTCTTTTGATATATATTTTGATTTTTTCGGTAATTATACCCCCCACAACAAAGTTATGGGGGGGTATACTGGATTAAAGTTGTCCGTCTGACCGTCAGTCCGTCTGTCCGTCCGTCCGTCCGTGGACATAATTTTGTGTCCTCTTCTCCTCCCACAGTTTTTGACTGATTTTGCTGAAATTTTAGCAAGTTGTTTCCTATCATATGAAGTTGTGCACCTGCAATTTTCATCTTGATCCAGGCAGTAGTTTCAGAGTTATGCCACTTTGAACTTTAGCACTTTTTCAGTGACAACGCGCTAGTGGGGGGTATTTGTCCGCTTTGCGACAGTTCTAGTTGCAAAAGGAGAAAATGCTGATAGCCTATATTTGCATCTCTTGCCTCATCATTTTCTGGCCACTTTTGTACACGAATGCAGTCTTGCTCAACATTCTGTTTTGTTAGTTACAGCAGATTTTAATTCTACTGCACTGATGTTATGCTGTTAGGAAAAGATTTAATCTGAATCAAATTGTATCTGCTCAGTGAATAGTTCCCCTATGTTGCGGATTGACTGGGTTCCATATAAATATGATAAAGAGGGCAGTGTTTGACAATCTTTTCTCAAATTATAAGACAATCTTTTCTCAAATAATTATCCCTATGCTGTAGCTTCTGATCATAACAGAAAGTCCTTAGTTATATGCCTTTTCATTTGACAAAATTACCATTTTTGCTCATGTCACCTATGTTCAGGTGAGCGATATAGGACCATCATGGTCCTCTTGTTTAAATTAATGACAAAATTGTTTTCTTCCATGACTAATAATTATACCCCCCAAATTCAATTTGGGGGGTATATAGGAGTCAGGTTGTCGGTCTGTCTGTTGGTCTGTTGGTCTGTCTGTTGGTCCGTCTGTTGGTTTTTTCTTTAAACATCTTCTCCTCCTCAACCACTGGGCTAATTCTTACCAAACTTGGCAGGAATGTTCCTTGGGTGACCCTTTTCAAAACTTGTTCGTGAAATTTTGATTCGTCAAAAATTGTGGGCATGGCAGGGCGGAGCTTATCGGACTTAGAGAAATCATGTGAAAAATCTTTAAAAATCAATTATTAGTCCAATTTGAACCAAACTTGGCAGGAATGACCCTTGAGTGATTATATTGAATGTATGCTCATGATTTTTTCATTCGCAAAAAAATGTGGGCGTGGCAGGGTGGGGCTTATCCGACTTGGAGAAATCGTTAGATAATTCTTCAAAAATCTTCTCCTCCTTAACCACTGTGCCAATTCTTACTAAACTTGGCAGGAATGTTCCTTGGGTGACCCTTTTCAAAACTTGTTCGTGAATTTTTGATTTGTCAAAAATTGTGGGCGTGGCAGGGCGGGGCTTGTCGGACTTTGAGAAATCATGTGAAAAATCTTTAAAAATCAATTATTAGTCCAATTTGAACCAAACTTGACAGGACTGACGCTTGGGTGATTCTATTCAATGTATGCTCATGATTTTTTCATTTGCCAAAAAATGTTGGCGTGGCAGGGCGGGGCTTATTCGACTTGGAGAAATCGTTAGATAATTCTTCAAAAATCTTCTCCTCCTTAACCACTGTGCCAATTCTTAATAAATTTGGCAGGAATGTTCCTTGGGTGACCCTTTTCAAAACTTGTTCATGAAATTTTGATTCGTCAAAAATTGTGGGCGTGGAAGGGCGGGGGCTTATCAGACTTAGAGAAATCATGTGAAAAATCTTTAAAAATCAATTATTAGGCCAATTTGACAGGAATGACCCTTGAGTGATTGTATTCAATGTATGGTCATGATTTTTTCATTCGCCAAAAAATGTTGGCGTGGCACGTCTGTCCGTCTGTCCGTCCGTCCGTCCGTCCGTGGACATAATTTTGTGTCCTCTTCTCCTCCCACAGTTTTTGACCGATTTTGCTGAAATTTTAGCAAGTTGTTTCCTATCATATGAAGTTGTGCACCTGCAATTTTCATCTTGATCCAGGCAGTAGTTTCAGAGTTATGCCACTTTGAACTTTAGCACTTTTTCAGTGACAGCGCGCTAGTGGGGGGTATTTGTCCGCTTTGCGACAGTTCTAGTTCTTTATAGTTTACAAGGCTTTATAAGGTAAATCGAGGCACTGGCATTAGTTACAACAATACTTACGTCAACTATTTTTGATCGTAAAGTTACGCAAAAACTTGCGCAAATCTTACCTGCGAACATTTTTAGTAAAACGCACTTACGCAAATTATTTGAACTTACGTTAAAATCTACGAAAAATTCTTGCGTAAGTTCGTTAGTAAAACGGGCCCCTGATTCTGATTTTCGTAACAGGAAACCAAGTGCCTTTGTCTTTAATTTTTGACAACCGATCCTGGAATATTCTTGGCTTTGCTTGCAGTCCGGCATTTCCTTCCTTTGTTTATAATCAAAATGGAATGGACCTTTTCCCAAAGAAGTCCTGGTTTTAACATCCCTAAAAGAAAATATTGAAACAAAAGGAGAAAATGCTGATAACCAATAGGGTATTTTTTTCTCTCAATATTTTCCGTGATATAGCGAAATGTATTTTTTTCTTTTCAAAACACATGTTGTCATCTTTATCAGCTTTCAAATACTATTCCACCAGTGAAATTTGAAAGTGACGTATGATTGTGTTTATCGTTTACAACCAATCAACCTGTTCATTTAGCATGTGCACATTGTAAACGGTACAAATGAGAAGAGTTTATTGGTCTAGAAACAGTAAACACAAAACTACATCACTGTCAAGTTTTGCTTGTGGATTTATAGGACCAGTTAAAAATTTTGTTGTTTCGGAAATAAATCAATAATTTTATAAAACTGGAATGATTTTCCCCAAAGTCTTAAATATTTGAATCAAAGAGTACACACTAAATCAAATTTTGCTGAAAACTAGAAATATTTGAACTATTGTGGTCTAATATGACGTTTTATGGTACTTAGCATAAAAGTCAAACACTTTAAAATATTGAGCTTGTACATTTCAATATATAATTTATTATATCCCATTGAAAGATTGTGGGCATATTTTTATTCCCCCGTATCGCAAGATCGGGGGCATATTGTTTTACTTATGTCCGTCTGTCTGTCTGTCTGTCCGTCCGTCCTTCTTTCTGTCTGAAGACTTAACAAGAAAACTTAACATTGGCATTTTCTCCAAAATTATTCAACATACAAAGCTCAAATTTGTAATGTAACTTTCTTTCAATGATATCTATCTGTTCCATGCAATATGACCTTCCTCAAGGTCATTAACCCTTATCAACCCTTTACACCATAACTTAACATTTTAGAAAAATGGCCATTTCGGGGGCATTTGTGTTTCACCAACACATCTTGTTGCTCTTCTTCTTTTATCTCTCAATTTTTTCTTTCTTAGATAAATGAAAAGTGAACATTTTCATTATTGGTTACTTGAATACTGTTGAAAGGTAATTGTTCAGTATTATAGTTAAAAATATATACCCACCTTCTAAGCCTCTACCCTTTCCCACACATTGACTCTCTTTGACGCCCTAAAAAGCTTTTGAAAACTTTGTGGAAAATGAAGAAATTGCTTGTTACAAGATATTCCTTCATTTATCAATGTTTTCTTGATAAAAAGACCAAAAAAGTGTAAAATTACATGCATTTGATAATGCTTTATGCAACAGCTTTGGTTTTGGACGGACAAGTCTAAAATATTACCATCTGGTAATGGGTTAAAGCTAGCATTTTTATGCTCCCCGAAAAAATTTTGGGGGAGCATAATAGTTGCCATGCTGTCCGTCCGTCTGTGTGTCTGTCCGTCCATCCACAGCCATATCTCAGCAGTCCTTGGACCAAATTCAATGAAACTTCACATGTGAACTCCCTGGCATAATCCCTAAGGACCTTTTTCTCTGTTTCTTAATTTGAGGCTGCGTCATGGTAAAAGGGGCCTTAATGTAAAAATTAGATTTTCTCTAATTTCTCTTTATCCAATGGGCAGAATTAAATGAAATTTTGTACTCTTGTGATGAATGGGATGTTCTAGACCATTTTCTATAAATAATGTGTGTACAAAAAATCTGTCATGGGAAAAGGGGAATTAATTCATGGTAGTTTTTATTTTGTGACAAACACTTATTCGGGGAGCATAATCCGTCTGTGACGGCTCTTGTCTCCTTTTGATTCAACACTTAATATGCTATAATGTGCAACTTAAATTATGACATTTCTGTTCTGTTACCGCATAGCAAATATGAGGGGGTTATTGCACTCAACATTCTATATATCGACGCTTTTCAACAAAAACCTTGTGTCTACAGCTTTAACCTATTACCAAACGACACAATTTTAGACTGGTCCAAATTAAAAAAAAGTTGCAGACGACAATTACCATGTGAAGGAATTTTAAAAATGTTACACTATTTTGGGTAGAAATTTTAAAAATGTTACACTATTTTGGGTAGAAAATATTGTGGTAAATGAAGAAATTGCTTGTCACAAGCAATTTCTTCATTTTCCACAATGTTTTCTAAGGCCTATATCTTGTTGGGAGTCAAAAGGCGTTACTGGGTAATGAGTTAACCTGTTCCCATACAATGAAGCTTTTTGACTCCACGCAAAATGTTGGCTTTGGAAACCATTGTAGAAAAATTGTACACAATATTTTCTACCCCCAAAAAACAAGAAGATTTAAAATTATATTCACATGCAGGGTTCTCCCCAAAATAATTTGAAGCTGTAGTGGCAGTATCGTTGGAAGCTTACAAAACAGTGTTTATGCAAATAATTGTGATTAAAAACATAATGGGAAAAGAAGAAATTGCTCATTTTGAGCAATTTCTCCTTTTCCCATAATGTTTTATGTATGTATATTGTACAAAATGCCTTATCAATTTTTGACATGAAATAAGGGAAATGCCTCTATTTGTTGATCATTTTGAGGAAAATTAAGCTGTTGGGCACTTTTGAAGCTGTGGGGGCATTAACCTGGTTTACCTGAAGCTGTAGTGGGGCCGATACAGCTTACTAGCCTGGGGAGAACACTAACATAGAATTGTCGTCTGGAACATCGTTTAATTTGGGCAAGTCTAGAAAATTGTCATTTGGTAATGGATTAAACAAGCTGTACATACAAGGTTTTAAGCTCGACTTTTCGAAGAAAATGAGAGCTTATACTGTCACCCGGGCATCAGCGTTGGCGTCGGCGTTGCAACAAAGGTTAAAGTTTTTTCAAACATCAATAACTTCCATACTATCAAAGGGATTCAACCCAAACTTGGAATACTTATTCACCATCACACCCTCTACCTTACTATCAGGGCCCATGACCCTGGGACCACTCTATTTGGAGTTATGCCCCCTTTATACTAAGCAACTTAGAAAGTCGAGGGCGCTGTCTTCGGACAGCTCTTGTTGTTAAGAAGCAGCTTCATCATTTCAAACTAATCAGACCAAATTGTGCAGGTTTTCATTAAGCCAATTCAAAAAAGTACCCACAAGTTTGGGTTTGAATTTGAAATGACAAATTTGGAATGCCTTTACCCCCTCTTATTTATGACTCTGCTGTGTTATAAAATTATAGTTGAATATGTTTAATGAGTAATAAAATTTTAGAGAAAAATATGTTAGATCGATCTCGCTTCTAAACATTTCCAGTAATAACCTTGTATGTTAAATATGAAACCCGGGAGGGAGTGAGTGAGGCAGTAACGCTATCTGGATATAAAAAGTAAAGTAAAAAATAAAGTTTGTTTTTAAGTCTGAAATCTAAGAACTCAGGGTCATATTCTACCGACTTTCCACTTTACTCCACTTAACCCTTTCCCAAACATCAAAAATTTAGGGTGGTCCACTTCAAAAACTCTAAACGATGACAAAATAGATGTTATTACAAATAGAATTTGTGTAAAATATGGCACAGAAAATATTGAGACAAAAGGAGAAACTGCTGGTTATCAGCAGTTTCTTCTTTTGTCTCAATGTTTTCCCAAGCATATTCTTTTTAGGACGTCAAAACAAGGTCTTGTTTGGGAAAAGGTAAAGTTAGTCCATCCTTAATGAGATTTATGCGACGTCTGTATTTTTTGTGCGACATCGTTAACATTCGTCGTGGTATTCGAACCGATGCGGGCGTCTTGGTAAACATTCTCCGGTGGAACGTTCCATCGCCGAATCTTACGACAAAGCCCGAATAATTCCGACGTCTCGTGAATCTCATTTGGGGTGGACTACCTTAATACAGTCCTCGCCTCTGGCAGCCTTTCAACTCCCTCGTGGACCCATTTATACACCTGAGTGAAGAGGAGCAACGTAGGGTAACTTTTGTGCTAAGAAAAAATCTCAATTGCACTGGCGAAATTCGAACCTAGGACCCTTCGACCCCAAAGCCCGCGTTCTACTACTAGACCACGGCGCCATAGAACGTTCAAATCACTTAACCCATTACCACACAATGACTCTGAATCCCCACAAAATAATGACATTGGAAAACATCGTGGAAAATGAAGAAATTGGTTGTGACAAGCAATTTCTTCATTTCCCACAATGTTTTCATCCAAAAAGACATAAAAATTAAAAATTCCATTCACTTGAAATTGTCGTCTGTAGGATCTTTCAATTTGGACCGCCGTAAAATTTTGTAGTTTGGTAATGGTTCATGGAGCACGTTCAGTGGTAGATAACCGTCAACCTAATTCGGACGAGTAGCTGGAGGCTCAGAAAGGATGTAGTAGCGCTGGAGAAAGAAATGCAAGGAATGCGTAGTTAGATGCTGAATCATTAAACCAATTGAAAGTCGAAGAATGATTTTACTATAGCAATTATTAGTCCCCACCGGTTTACCGGTTTGGGGACTATAGGTTTGCTCGATTCCGTCTGTCCGTCCGTCCGTCTGTCCGTCACACTTTTGTCCGGGCTATATCTTCTAAACCATATGTGCTAGCAACTTCAAACTTGGTACACTTATAGATCTCATTGAGGAGAAGTGTCATATTCAAGAACCGTTACTCTGCCACGCCCACTTTTTGAGTTATTGCCCTTTGTTGTTTTTACCCTTACATTCTTGTCCGGAATGTATCTCCTAAACTATGTGTGCTAGCAACTTCAAACTTTGTACACTTATAGATCTCATTGAGGAGAAGTGTCATGTTTAAGAACCATAACTCTGCCACGTCCACTTTTTGAGTTATTGCCCTTTGTTGTTTTTAGCCTTACATTCTTGTCCGGATCATATCTCCTAAACTATAAGTGCTAGCAACTTCAAACTTGGTACACTTATCGATCTCATTGAGGAGAAGTGTCATGTTTAAGAACCATAACTCTGCCACGTCCACTTTTTGAGTTATTGCCCTTTGTTGGTTTTAGCCTTACATTCTTGTCCGGATCATATCTCCTAAACTATAAGTGCTAGCAACTTCAAACTTGGTACACTTATAGATCTTATTTAGGACAAGTGTCATGTGTAAGAACTGTTATTCTATCACGCCCACTTTTTTAGTTTTTGCCCTTTGTTGTTTTTAGCCTTACATTCTTGTCCGGATCATATCTCCTAAACTATAAGTGCTAGCAACTTCAAACTTGGTACACTTATAGATCTTATTGAGGACAAGTGTCATGTTTAAGAACTGTTATTCTGTCACGCCCACTTTTTGAGTTATTGCCCTGTTTTTGTTTTTATACGCCCGTCGAAGACGGGACGTATTATGGGATCACCCGTGATGTCCGGCGTCCGGGCGTCCGGCGGCGTCCACTTCTTTGTCCGGAGCATAACTCTGTCACCTTAAGTCTGTTTGACTTGAAACTTGGCAGTTATATTCTTCTCATCATTACGGAGTGCAGTGCACAAGAACCATAACTCTACCTGGCTTATTTTTTGAGTTATTGCCCTTTGTTGTTTTTCAAACTTGAATCTTGTCCGGAGTATATCTCTAAAAGTATAATAGCTAGGATCATGAAACTTCATGGGTGTATAGATCTCACAAAGAGGGAGTGCAGTGCACAAGAACCATAACTCTACCTGGCTTATTTTTTGAGTTATTGCCCTTTGTTGTTTTTCATACTTGAATCTTGTCCGGAGTATATCTCTAAAAGTATAATAGCTAGGATCATGAAACTTCATGGGTGTATAGATCTCACCAAGAGGGAGTGCAGTGCACAAGAACCATAACTCTACCTAACTTATTTTTTGAGTTATTGCCCTTTGTTGTTTTTCATACTTGAATCTTGTCCGGAGTATATCTCTAAAAGTATAATAGCTAGGATCATGAAACTTCATGGGCGTATAGATCTCACCATGGGGGAGTGCAGTGCACAAGAACCATAACTCTACCTGACTTATTTTTTGAGTTATTGCCCTTTGTTGTTTTTCATACTTGAATCTTGTCCGGAGTATATCTCTAAAAGTATAATAGCTAGGATCATGAAACTTCATGGGTGTATAGATCTCACCAAGGGGGAGTGCAGTGCACAAGAACCATAACTCTACCTGGCTTATTTTTTGAGTTATTGCCCTTTGTTGTTTTTCATACTTGAATCTTGTCCGGAGTATATCTCTAAAAGTATAATAGCTAGGATCATGAAACTTCATGGGTGTATAGATCTCACCAAGGGGGAGTGCAGTGCACAAGAACCATAACTCTACCTGGCTTATTTTTTGAGTTATTGCCCTTTGTTGTTTTTCATACTTGAATCTTGTCCGGAGTATATCTCTAAAAGTATTATAGCTAGGATCATGAAACTTCATGGGTGTATAGATCTCACTAAGGAGGAGTGCAGTGCACAAGAATTTTAACTCTACCTAGCCTATATTTTGAGTTATTGCCCTTTGTTGTTTTCATACTTGAATCGTCCAGGGCATATCTCGAAAAGTATAATAGCTAGGACCATGAAACTTTTACCAACCCGCTCCCCCTGTTGACATAAAGCAGTGTTACGGGCGTATCTTGCGACAGTTTGACACCTTGTTACCCTTGCATTTTTGTCCGGAATATATCTCCTAAATCATAAGTGCTAGCAACTTCAAACTTTGTACACTGATAGATCTTATCGAGGACAAGTGTCATGTTCAAGAACTGTTACTATGCCATGTCCACTTTTTGAGTTATTGCCCTTTGTTGTTTTTAGTCTTACATTCTTGTCCGGATCATATCTCCTAAACTAAAAGTGCTAGCAACTTCAAACTTAGTACATTTATAGATCTCATTGAGGACAAGTGTCATGTACAAGAACTGTTACTCTGCCACACCCCCATTATTTGAGTTATTGCCCTTTGTTGTTTTTACCTTTACATTTTTGTTCGGAACATATCTTCTAAACCATAAGTGCTAGCAACTTCAAACTTGCTACACTTATAGATATCATTGAGGACAAGTGTCATGTACAAGAACTGTCACTCTGCCATGTCTACTTTTTGAGTTATTGCCCTTTGTTGTTTCTATCCTTACATTTTTGTCCCGAACTTATCTCCTAAACCATAAGCCCTAGCAACTTCAAACTTTGTACACTGGTAGATCTCATTGAGAAGAAGTGTAATGCACAAGAACTGTTACTCTTCCACATCCACTTTTTTAGTTATTGTCTGTTGTTGTTTTTTATCCTTACATTTTTGTCCGGACCATATCTCCTAAGCCATCAGTGCTAGCAACTTCAAACTTGGTACACTTATAGATCTCATTGAGGACAAGTGGCACGTACAAGAATCATTCTTCTCTGCCCACTTTTGGAGTTATAGCCCTTGGTTGTTTTTACCCTTATATTTTTGTTTGGGACATTTTGTCCAAAACCTAATGTGCTAGCAACTTCAAATTTTGTATACAGTTATAGATCTAGTAATAGGTGATATATTATAAGAAAGGATTTTTTGTTATCCGGTGGGGGACTCCTGTATTGCATCGCAATCCGACATGCACTTGTTTTTGTGCTAAAAATAGAATTGGTTTAGTGTTATGTTTTGATAAACCGTCGGTGTTGTTATAAAATCTCGTACCTACGGCTTGAATCAAGCCGTAGGTACGAGATTTCATAACAACACCTAAGTAATACTATCGTTTGTCCGAAATTACGTCACTGTTATCGGGATAAAATCGTTCCCTAATGTGTTTTTGGGAAAGGGTTGAAGTAAAGTAATAATAAACCATCGTTTAACCAACCTACTGAATAAGAAATATGAACTTGATGACTGTCACGTAAAACATAAATACGATACAAATAAACTGTTTTCGAAATCTCATTTTACTTTATACTTCTATTTTTAAACCTGTTTTTTAAAAGAAATGAAAAACCCAAACCTGTTTTGTTTGAAGTTTTAAATGGGAAAATGGCAAACCAATTGCATGAGACTATGGAAATCTTTGAGCCAGAAGAAAGTGAAAAGAAAAAAATGCTGATAACCAAAATACATTTTCGTGATTATTCCTGTCTTGTGTATTTTCATAGACTGCATCCCCAGTAATCTAGGAAACACAGTTTAGGAATTACTGGCACTTTTCAAATTTCGCATCTGGGTCTTGGATGCTAATGAGGGTTTGGATACCTTAACGACATTTTTTTTTTCAGGTTAACCAAAATCATAGCACCGATATCAGTCTGTACGCATGTATAGTCTTAAGTATGATCTTTCCTGTTCTCCAAGAGTTACTGCAGGCAATCAGAAACTATTTAATAAGCTAATCATCGAGACCCACGCTTGTCTCAAATGTTATATGGGCATTTTTTCAGATTCGGCTCATACTGGACAACCAAAACCGTTACGTTATGACTAAATGTATAGGCAAATTTGAACCTGTAGGCTAGACTAGCTACAAAAAAGCTTGAACCTCAACACATTCAGCCTACATCGTTAGGGAATGCTTGAATAAGCAAGTTGAAAACAACGTAATAAGATGTTTTAAACTTATTTTTCAAGGGCGCTTGGATCTTATTTGGTCCAACCCTTTCGTAAATGCGACATAATTATTTTGACTAGCATTTAGGTTATGAATACCTTTAGTTATAATTGTTTTCATTAAAAAAAACTGCCGTCTTTATTAGCATTTGCTAAATGAAAACGAGATTGTTTACATGTATTTTCTAATACTTGATTATTTACTTATTTACCTCATCCCCCACCCACCAACCCCCACCCACAAAAAAAAAGATAGAAAAAGGGTGTGTGAGACCTTGTTATTGATAAAAAGGAACGCTTTGAAACATTGAGAACTAAGACGGACATCCTCAAGATACACGCTTTCTCTTTTACACTGATGTTTTACATTCAACAACACGTCAACGTCCAGGTTATAGCTCACGATATCATAATTGACCTGGCAGAGCATCTCGTTCGATTAACATGGGCTGCTCTGTCAGGTCATTTATTGTGAGCTAAAGTTTGATTCCGTCATGTTTTACTTCGAAGGCGTAACAACTTTCGGTTAAAAGGTGAAAAATACCGCTTTCATCTAATAGTGTACTATTAACTTGATTTGCATATTTTAAAGTACAATGCAACAAAAGCCGCTTAATGGTCATTGGCCGCTCGACTGAATACAACAGAAATGTTAACAAAATGGCAATGAATTTTGTGCTAAATATAGACTGGGGTTTCTGTTATGTTTTGATAAACCGTCGGTGTTGTTATGAAATCTCGCAAATACGGTTTGAATCAAGCCGTAGTTACGAGATTTTATAACAACACATGAATTAATATTGTTTGTCCGAAATTACGTCACGATTACCTCGATAAAATCGTAGCAAAACTCAAAACTATGATATTGAGGCTCCCTTGTCTGTTGAAATTACAAGTAACTGAGTGTACTTTGCAACTATTTAACCCTTTCCCAAACAAGACCTGGTTTTGACGCCCCTAATAGAAAAGGCTTGGGAAAACATTGAAACAAAAGAAGAAACTGCTGATAACCAGCAGTTTCTCCTTTTGTCTCAAATTTTTTTGTGTCATATTTTACACAAATTTTATCTTTTATAACACCCATTTTGTCATTTGTGGCAGTTTTTGAAGTGGACCACCCAAAAATTTTGTCGTTTGGGAAAGGGTTAACACGTCTCTGCGACAAAGTACAACTGCAAAAGTTCCATCTTTATTGGCGAAGTAAGAGGGATATACCAGAATTGGTCTCACTATGCCTGCCCGTCCATAGGCATGCCCCTCTGCAGACGTTTTTCTTGTTTCTGTGCTCTAACTGAAACTTCATTTTGAACTGGGGCCGAGTAACTCAACATAATTATTACTATTGACCAAGAAAATGCCATGTTTTTGGGTTTGGTTGCTTCATACCTTTTGAATACCCTAATCCAGAATGTAGGGAAATTCATACAGGCCTGTTGGAAGCATTTTCATATTGGGTAGGCTCAAGCCCCTTTGTCTGAATAGGAGGGGGCAACTTTGGATTTTCCCTAAATTTTCAGTGTAAAAATAGAAAATTTTGGCATTTTTAGCTCCACTGGCCGACAGGCCAGCGGGCTTTTGTCATGGCAGTGTGTCCGTCGTGCGTGCGTCCGTGCGTGCGTCCGTGCGTCCGTCCGTCCGTAAACTTTTTCTTTAAAAATCTTCTTCTCAGAAACTACCAGATGGATTTCAATCAAACTTCACAAGAATGATCCTTGGGTGACCCTCTCTCAGATTCCTTCAAAGAATTTGGATTGAATCAGAATAACCTGAGTTATCTGCCCTTGAATGTCAAATATAGCTGGTTTTGACTTTAATTTTACTCTAAAATCCACAAATATACACCAATCAAGACAACACTACAACAGAATGTTGGTGACTATAAGATCTTGCCTTGGTATAATTTTCAGCTTGATCTGAATTTTACATCATGAGTTATGTGCCCTTGAAACTGACAAAATTGCCATTTTCGGCTCTATTTGACTTTGTTTTCACTCTAGCAAATACAAATATTGACTAATCTAGACAATACTTGTACAGAATGTTGATGACCATAAGATCTTGCCTTGGTATAATTTTCAGCTTGATCTTAACTTAACATCATGAGTTATGTGCCCTTGAAATTGACAAAATTGCCATTTACGACTCTATTCTGACATTGCTTTCACTCTAGCAACTACAAATATTGACCAATCAAGACAAAATTTGTACAGAATGTTGGTGACCATAAGATATTGCCTTGGTATAATTTTCAGCTTGATCTGAATTTTACATCATGAGTTATGTGCCCTTGAAATTGACAAAATTGCCATTTACGACGCTATTTTGACATTGCTTTCACTTTAGCAACTACAAATATTGACCAATCAAGACAAAACTTGTACAGAATGTTGGAGACCATAAGATCTTGCCTTGGTGTAATTTTCAGCTTGATCTGAACTTCATATATGAGTTATGTGCCCTTGAAATTGACAAAATTACCATTTTCGACTATTTTGACTTTGTTTTCACTCTAGCAAATACAAATTTTGACCAATCAAGACAAAACTTGTACAGAATGTTGGTGACTATAAGATCTTGCCTTGGTGTAATTTTCAGCTTGATCTTAATTTTACATCATGAGTTATATGCCCTTGTTATTGACAAAATTGCCATTTTTGGCTTTATTTTCACTTTTACAACCATTAGTATTAACTAATCAATACAGAATTTTCACAGAAATCTTACTGACCATACAATCTTACTTGCTCATAATTTTCAGCTTGGCCATGCATTTGCTTGTTTGCCCAGCCTGAACCTTTGAAATTGCATTCAACAAGACAAACAATCAGGCCTGTGGAGCGCTTCCAGGCCGCCAGGACTGTCTAGTTGTCAAATATTGGGGACAAATCCACCCCTTAGCCCTCTGTTCCTACGGATCTGTCATATGCCCGTATGACTTGCTCTCCAAAGCCGAGGTCTATTGATTAAACCATCAAATATGACCTCCATCATTCTATCATAATGGAATGAAGAGAGAATGTGCTCTGTTCTTAAGAGAGTAGTATGACTTGACTTTCTTCTCGTCATTTGGATGTAGGTCAAAGGCCAAGTTCATAATTGAACATTGTTTAACCCTTTCCCAAAGACCAAAATTTTGGACCGTTCCAAATTCAAAGATGTTGCAGGCGACAATTTCAAGTAAATGGAATTCTAAAAAAAATGGTCATTTTGGGTAGAAACCATTGTGGGAAATGAAGAAATTGCTTGTGTCAAGCAATTTATTCATTTTTATACGCCCGAAGGGTCGTATTATGTTATGGCCCCGCTCGTCCGTCTGTCCGTCCGTTAGCAATTTCTTGTGTGCGCAACTCCTCCTACAGTTTTCATCGGAATTCAATCAAACTTGCCACAATGAATCTCCATGGTGTCTAGTTGTGCATACCGTTTACGGAATTCAGTTAACTCTTTTCGTTCTTGAATTATCTGCCCTTGACTAAAAAAATGCCCATTTTCTTGTGTGCGCAACTCCTCCTACAGTTCTGATTAGAATTTGATCAAACTTGCCACAATGAATCTCCATGGTGTCTAGTTGTGCACACCGCTCACGGAATTTAGATAACTGTTTTTGTTCTTGAATTATCTGTCCTTGAATTTAAGAAAAAATGCCCATTTTCTCAAAAATGCCTATTTTCTCCCGTGCGCAACTCCTACAGTTTCTACCAGAATTTAATCAAACTAGCCACAATGAATCTCTCTGGTGTCTTGTTGTGCAAATAAACTTTTGATAACTTTTCATGTTTGAATTATCTGCCCTTGAATTGAAAAAATGGCCAATTTTACTGACAAGCCCCTCTCGTCCACAATGTTTTTCAAAGCCATTATCTTGTGGGGAGTCAAAAAGAGTCATTGTGTGGTAATGGGTTAAAATCGGTAGTTCTATTCTCTGATAGCCCTTCCTCAATGACAAGGGACATGTGAGGTCTTTTTGTCCGCTTCAGCTTGGCGACTGTTCTAGTTTCAATTTACGAAATTTCAATAAACTCTATTCATAACTGACGCGACTTATTACATTTGTATGTATTGAATTTGAAGCTGTCAAAACATCAGTCTTTTATATTATTCAAGGTCAAACAACTTAATCAGACCGAAACGACATATTTTACCATATTTAGGTGTAAATGCTATCTTTAAAGGACGACAGGGGTAATTTGATACATGCAGCTGCACAATTCGACTTGCAAAATACCGCATCACATTTTGCATAACATTTAAAGTATTGTAAAATGCATAATCATGTCTAAGCCCATGCATATATAGAGAATATAGCTCGGTATTAAGGTATTCTATCTATATAGGATACCAAACATTTCGTGCAACTTCGGATGTCATCCGTGACAACGGAATTGACGAGGGTATATGCACACCCTCGTATTTCCGGCGTCATTTGTGGGTTCGTCATTCATGGATGACTCCCGAAGTTTCACGAAGTTTTTGTTATCTTATGACGGATGAATTACCAAGTGAGGTTTAATGACTGTTTTTAAGAACCATTTGGTTTAGGCTCACAATGAGTTTGGGTTCACGATAATAGGCCTATTCAAACAAATTTTGTTTGTAGCTCAATGAAAATATATTTATTTTCGACCACCAGGTTCGGTAATTTTTTTACAAAGGCTACGTGACAAGTTGCTCATGGACAGAGTGCAGTAGTAAATAGTTTTGTTTATATTAAATCTCAGTCAAATGTTTTTTAAAGAGTAGGCTGCAAAAAATAAAAAAAAAAAAAAAAGGGTTTTACCACCCCTAATAAGATTAGCGCGACGTCGGAATTATTCGGGCCAAGTCTAAAACATTCGACGGTGGAACTTTCCACCGTCGAATGTTTAAGACCGTGCCCGAATCGGTTCGGATACGTAACGACGACGCTCGGAAAAAAAGTCGATGTTTTATGAATCTCAAAATGGCCACTTTACGGGTATTCTACCTTCAGTGTTATTTTTTGTCTTACCAATGTCGTACAAAATGGATATTGCAAAGATCTGCATCAGACGTAAAGGGTAAACCCTTTTGTATGAAGCAGTGCGTAAACAATTTATTTTCTTTTTAAAATTTAAAAGTCTATTCTATGCTATCAATTTGTAAATCGCTAGGGCAACCAAATTTATTTTACCATTTTTTGACAAAATGACACAAATTGTATGTCTTTGTTACAGTAAAGAAAATACGAAACTTTATTTTCGTTGGCACTGGTGGTGAACTCGGCCAAAGCGATGGACGTTTTCACTGCTACAAGGTACAGATATTTTGCGTTTAAATGTGAGTTTAAATATCTGAATGGATAGTTGTTCTAATAACAATGAATTTGATAAAAAATAGACCGGGTTTACCGATAGGGCCTATGTATTGACAAACTGTCGGTGTTGCTATAAAATCTCGTAACTACAGCTTTATCGAAGCCGTAGTTACGATATTTAATAACAACAACGACGGAATACAATGATCGCGAAAAAACGTCCCACGCTTTGGCCGAGTTCACCACCAGTGGTTGGGATATATATACAAAATCTCTGAACTGGAGGCGTTTCTGCTTCATAAAATTTATGGTGGCCCAAATTGTAAGCTGTTATAGACGACAAGATGGGTCTTCGTAAAGGTAGATTTGTAAACGAAAACGTTTCAAATAATTTTGCGACAAGGATTAGAAAATGTGAAATGAAGAATTAAATTGATCTTGGCTTACTTAGTTAGCTATGCCATAAAGATGTCTTATGGGCCATCTAAAAACTAATATCATAAAATTGTGTTTTTCAAGATGGTTTCCGGCAGCCATCTCCAGTTTGGTGCTTTTCAAATATCCGAAATACTCCATTATCATCAGATTCGGATTTATCACACTAAAGAACATAGAATAGACATTTTCGCATCATTTTAGGACAATTTGACATAAAGTTGATTTGTCCAGTTGCGTTTGGCGGCCATCTTGGATATTTGCGGAATTTGGGGCAATGCCCAAGGTTTCCATTCTGACAACAAAGCTAGATCTGCTCTATAGTAGGCTACATATACAATGCAAAATTGCATTGTACTCGACATAGCAATTGCTCCGAAAATTTCGAAAGGACATTTGAAGAGGCATGAACTAGTACTTTGGACATCCGTAAAATATTTCTGTTTGCAAGGAATAGCAAAAATTGAATCTGAAATTGAGTTTATTCATTTTCTTGAAGGAAGATAACATATTTAATAAACGACACACGTTCGATTGATTCCTTGATAATATGAAGCCCTTGTGCCTAGAACTTTTCGATCACACAGAGAATGGTCATTGTATATGTACTTCTAGATGTCTCGAGTTGATTTTGAAGTGCTATATATAGCGTCAAAGGTTTATCTCTCTTTTTTGTAGCAAAGTTTTGACTCGTTCTATACAAAATAATATATTTGTTACAAACTTTTCACTCGATCTATAGAAGTTCACGCCGTCACGCGTCTATGGGCGGACCAGTCAAGGCCAAGTTCATCCGACACAGTTTTTGGATCTAGTTTGGGTAACGTAGACTATTTCATGCTGGGTCCTTACTAGTGTATTACGTAAGTTGAATTTTGTATTTATTTCTGTGTGGTTTTTTTTTTTTTTTTGTCGTTAAATAGCATGCATGTACAAAAAAAAAAAAAATGATTTTTCTCATATTTTATCCAAAATATTTGTTTTCCGATTTAAAGATGTAAACCTGTTTGATTTACATTGAGCTAGATCGTTTGTTTCGATGATGCTTTGTATTGCAAAAGTCGCTGCAGATTGCAATTGTCTTATCTGTGCAGATTACAATAGTCGCTGCAAATTGAAACAATTTCAGTGCTAATTTGGATATTGATTGCCCTAATTTGTATAAAAAGGTATTGATTTTGCCACAAATATGCGTTTTAAACAGGTTTTGATCAGCATCTAATGAAAGTCTTTAAGTGCACAAAAATAAGATTGTAATAAAGTTTTCAGTAGAATCGAAATCGAAACCCTTTCCAAAACTGCATTATTTTAGGGTAGTTCTATTTCAAAGGTTGCAGAAGAGAAGTGTATGGCAAATTGCATGTATTAAATTATAGCATAATATTATGAAAACATTGGTGAGACGGCGAAAATGTGGTAGATTAGCATTTTCAAATGTTCACAAAGGGTTTTATAAACCCAAAATGCCATTTGTTGCAAGGAATTCATAGATTTTTTTTTATATATATTGTTAAGGATATAATAACAAAGTACAAGATATGTCCGATGGATCAAAATAATTACCTAAGTAGACATGGACTTAATTAAGCCTACTAAACATGTGATGTCGACAACCTTTGTAGGCGTAAGGCCCCAAGTTATGTTAACTGTATTTCAAACAAATACATGCATTTTGTTACAATGCTCGCCAACTACTGTGTAATTTCACATCACATTTTTGGACACAACGAATGCTAAAATTTATTCTGGTATGTGCACAAAATATAACTAAAATTGCAAAGCTTATTGAATCGGTTGCAAAACAGGGGTTTAAGATGAACTCCCGGTTAGCTTTCTAGAAAGGCAAACAGCTAAATGTGCACGGTGGATAATGACGTGATACAACAATTTCAGAATATCTTCAATAACTTTTTTCAATAACTTTGCTAATATGAGACCGATTTGAATTCGGGTTGAAGAAGAGAAAGTGGACAGACATCACGCATTAGTTGGATGTGGTGTTTTTTTTTTTTAAATATTAACTGATAAAAATCCAACACACCCAGCTTGCTCAAGGTATGTTCCTGCCTCCTCTGCGAATTCAAATTGGTCAAGTATTAACCAAAATATCGACGATTTTCTGAAATTCTGAGTCATGTGATTAACCACCGTTAAATGTGGTCTGTTCCAATTTGAAAGCTGCTGCAGATGTCAAAATGTTGATAAAAAAAGACAGGAATTGTGTAAAATATAACATATAAAATAATGAGACAAAGGGAGAAAATGCTGGTAACCGGCATTTTCTTCTTTTGCCTTGATGTTTTCGCAAACGTTTTCTCACAGAGACATCGAAATCAGATCTTGTTTTGGAAAGGATGATTCGGTGAAATTTTAGGTTTAAAAGAAGATAAACACTGTCTTGAGGTAGGATCTACCAAACTGCGCGCACAGTTGAATTTAGTTTTTTATCGTCTGGGATACTTATTTCGAAATCTTTAACCTGCAAAAGTTTGAAAATTGGGACAAAGTTGGATAAAAAAAATATTTTTGTCGATCTGTAAACGATAGAAATTTAATTGAACTAGAATCTACTGAACAAATAAAGCATTTGCGAAACTTTGTTTAATATAAGACTAAAACAGAAATACAAATACGATTTAGATGCAGATTTGTTCACAATCTTTCATAACATTACACTTATAAAAACTTTCTGCAAAAGTTTGAAAATTGGGACAAAGTTGGGGGGAAAATATAATTTTGTCGATCTGTAAACGGTCGAAATTTAATTACTGAATTACTGAACAAATAAAGCATTTACACATCTTGGTTTAAATATAAGACTAAAACAGTACAAAATTTTATTTAAAGGGAGATTTACATGCAAGCTTTCATAACATTTGTTAAGCCTTTCCCATACAACAAAATTTAATTAGGGGGGGGGGGGGGGGTCAATGACAATGCTGCTTCAGACGACAATATCGTCGCTTTTCTGCGAAAACCTCGTATCTGCAGCTTGTTTTAAGCTGCAGATACGAGGTTTTCGAAGAAAAACAGCGATATATTGATGGTTATAAAGAAAATGTATCAAAATTTGTGTACAATATAGCACATAAGACATTAAGGCAAAATGAAAAAAAATGCTGGTTATCAGCATTTTCTCAGTTTGCCTCGATGTTTACCCAAGCCCTTTTATTAGAACGGATCTTGCTCGCGAAAGGGTTAATAGATTTTTGCAGTAAAGTGAGAAATTTATGTAATGCAGATAGGTTTTTTTGCCAATTATGACATTTACTGCACTCCATTTGTACAAATATTTTTAACTTTTATCTTTGAAGTAATGTGTTTTTGCTGTTTCTTCGTTACGGGGCGTAATTTTAATTTTGTGACGTTATATATAGATATTTTTAAAGTATAAATTGAAACAGAAATGAATTAGAGACCATAAGGTGATATTTCAAGTAAAGTAATATACTTGCACAATAACCAAACGATACATTAATTACTTTTATATCAAAATTTTATTTTATTACTATTTTTTTTATTCTTCTTTGCACAATGACTTTCGAATTTGGCACTGTGTTGATTTTCGTTCCTTGATAAAAGGGTAAAATTTTAGCCAAATAAACGTTGAATATTATATTTCAACAGATTATGCAAAGTTGTTGCAAAAAGATGCACAGAAAATAAAGCCACCGGTGCATTGTACATGCTGTCGCTTTTCAATAAAACCTCGTAACTGCAGCTTGTATAAAGCTGCAGTTACGAGGTTTTTGTTAAACAGCAGCAATGTTTTGATTTATAGCAATGAAGCGGAATCTGTAAAATGGTCCTTTATGGCATTTGAGCCCAACATGGACACGGTGGATAATCACGTGATACAATATTTTCAGAAAATCTTCAATAATTTAATAAATACTGGACCGGTTTGAATTCGGCTTGAAGCAGAGAATGTGGACAGATGTCACGCATTAGATGGACGTGGTTGATTTTTGAAAAATCAACTGATAAAAAAGTTATTGAAGATAAACCAAAATTTTGGTTTATCTTCAATACCTTTTTTATTAGTTGATTTATCAAAAATCCAACACGTCCCCAACCTTTTCCTAGCATTTTGCCACCTTCTCTGCTTCAAACCGAATTCAAATTGGTCAAGTATTAAAAAGATATTGAAGATCATCGGAAATTCTGAGTCACGTGATTATACACCGTGATGGATCTGTGTTATTTTCCGTTCGAAAGCTTAAAACGTTTTTCATAACCTGTGGTAATTGTAAGACAGAAATATGAATCCTGATCAGACTGCATTTCCTTACCTGCTAGTCTGCATTAACCGTTTCCCGAACGGCAAAAAATCTGGACCAGTCTTACTTGAAAACAGTTGCAGACGACGAAATTGGTGTACATCATTATGATTTTTTTTGTATATTAAAGCACAGAAAATATCGAGGCAAAAGGAGCATTTTTTTCCTTCGCTTCATTTTTTTCCCAACGCCTACTTTATTAGGGACGTCAAAACGTCTTATTTAGGAAAGCCTTCTTTATAGGGGACGTCAAAACGTCTTATTTAGGAAATAGTAAATCGTAGCCCCAAATGCCGTAAGGGCCTTTTTCCCAGATTCTGGCTCAAATATTTATGAAGTTGCAGATCTTATTTAATGCTGTTGCATAAAGACGAATGTCATGATATTCACGATTTGAATATCATTATGAAAATCCCTTGCATTTATGGTTTAAAAGGAAAACTTGAGAACTTAAGTGAATTAATTCAACCCTTACAAAGCAACACCTGGTTTTGACGGCCCTAATAGATCTACAATAAGCTTGGGAAAAGACTGAGGCAAAAGAAGGAAAGACCGATAATCAATATTTTTTCTAATTTTTGTCTCAAATTGTCAAAAGTGCAATGTGACAAAGATCTGTGTAACTTTCTTATAGTTGATACAGACCGCGAAAGGGGATTTAGAGAACAACATACATCCTGATCAGACTGCGTGTATACGCAGGCTGATCTGGATCCATATTGTTCTCAAATATCATAAAGACCACTCTCCTCATCCCCGTTTCTTTGCATCATTTACTTATTTCAGAACTGAATAAAGATGTAGGACCAAAGTAAAGGCATCAAAAGTTTGAAGAAGAACGTGGATCCTGATCAGACTGCGTGCATACGCAGGCTGATCTGGATCCATGTTGGTCTCAAATGCCATAATATAGTGTTTCTCCCAGATCACCACTTACGGTATTCTATTTAAAACTCTATTCCAGAATTGAGTAAAGATGTCGGATCAAAGTAACGGCATCAAGCTGACAAAAGTGGACAGACTCCATGATATAAATGGTACAGACAATATCGCCTTTGACGACCATGAAGTCATTGATAAGGATCCGAACAAGGGGGTAAGGCTATATTTAAAGGTAGAAATTGTGACGATTTTTCAGGGAAATATTTTGTGTTAATTGGTGAATAGCGAATACGAAATTAAATAAACAACGCGATTTTGTTGTTTTTGATGTTACAAACAGCGTTGCATTAAGGCCCGGTCCCCACTGGCAGATTGACAAAAACGTATGCAAAAAGGACACAGCGGACGAGCAAAATTTCGGTAGTAGTACCATCCGTTTTCATCCGCATTTAGAAAATGTCGAAAATATAACGGAAAAGAGCGCACGTCAGTAGTATATAGCGGGGATGTTAAACGGATATTCGTGGGAAGCCTGGCGGATGGGAGCGGATGTCAGCTAAATATACGCAATACATCCCAGATAAAAACTCTTTTTTTCCCTTTGTATACTTCATATACGCGAAGCATATGCTTACATCCTTTCTATTTCCGTGCTGCTAACGATGTATAGACGTTCCGTGTACCTTATCGTTCCCCTATCAACCCCTTTTCAGTTTCGGTTGATTTGAGTTTCAAGGATGCCTATAGGATGGAGAAAGGATACAACGGACTGATAACGGACAAAGAACGTCTGTTGCTCGTATATATTGCGGATTTATATCGTACACGACGGAAGGTTCATCCGTTCTAAAAGTTTTGGGCAGCCCAAAACTTCTTGCGCGGATGAAATTACGGTTGACAGATGCCCATTGGATAAAACGTATGCAATAAGTAGGCCTACACATCGGACTTCCAACGGATGGAAAGGGACGTCTAACGGAAAGCAAGATTTTTTGTACGTTTTATATCCTCTTTGCATCCAAAAGTGCAGTGGGACCGGGCCTTTGGACGGGCATAGCGTTAAAGACAAGCTTACAAATGCAACGGCAAGCTTGTATTCCAGATACATTAAACCTTAATTCAAAATCAAAAGTTAACGGGTCAGTGTTCAAAGAAAATCTATTGCCAAAGTAATAATCACTGACCGGAACCAGAGAGTAGTTGTAAACCTCTCGATGCGCATGTAGCTTCTGCCGATGATCGTAATACACCACCATCTTGGGACAGCACAATGGCGACATCAAGACCCCAACAAATAGGTAAATATCTAAAACTGTATAATGTAAATGTTCTTCTTTAGTACAATTATAGTTCTAAGCAAAATACAACCAAGAAATGTGATCTCCTGAACAAAGGTGAGAAGATGGAATGTTGATGCAAACCGACTTTGCGATTTTGTTTTGTTTGGCAAAATTGATATTATGGACATTTGTTACTATGTTTCACTTTTTGAATTCAGGAAGTGTTGTTTGACATACCGCAAGATGACCAGACATCGAGCACCAGTTCGGAAGATGTAATTATATACAGCGTTAATGAGACGCCGCCCATACATATTACACAACAATCCATCTGATTTGTCGAGGCATACGCCTCGTCCAATCAGACGGTTGTTATGTAATTTTGCTCTTTCATATTCAGGTAGTGTTGTTTGACATACCGCAAGATGACCAGACTTCCAGCACCAGTTCGGAAGATGTAATGATATACAGCGTCAATGAGACGCCGCCCATACATATGACTATATTCTTCGGCTTACAGGTACGAATATTCCGTTGCTTTTATTTGAAAAACCTCGTAACTGCAGCTTGTTTGAAGCTGTAGTTCTGAGATTTATGTCGAAAAGCAGCAATTTATGCCAATTTGTCAACACACGACTTTGACCATTGACTGATACATACAAAGTCTATTATACAGTCACTGGGATGTCGGAAACTTTGTACTTGTACCTTGCTTTGTCATATAACTGCACAGGTTGAAATTTTTAAAAGCGTTTTTAGCTTGACTTTTCGAAAATTAGCTCTACTTTTCGAAGAAAATGAGAGCTTATACTATCACCCGGGCGTCGGCGTCAGCGTCGGCGTTGCAATAAAGCTTAAAGGTTTTTTTTCAAACATCAATGACTTCCATACTATCAAAGGGATTCAATCCAAACTTGGAATACTTATTCACCATCACACCCTCTACCTTACTACCTGACCCTGGCTCCACTATATTTGGAGTTATGCCCCCTTTATACTTAGAAGATAGCGTCTAAGCAACGTAGAAAAGTCGAGCGCGCTGTCTTATGGACAGCTCTTGTTATACAAAAGCAAATTCTGCTAAATACACGTATATCTGAATTGTGATGGAAACACAAAATCATTGAATATGTCAATGTGTGAAATTCATTTCCACCTCTTGAAATTTTGGGAATGGGTTCAAACCATACAGTTAACCCATTTTCTCGTTTTCAATTTTCAAACGTAGTTTATGTATGGTACGTTATTTTTAACAAAACATGGCAATTTGGATAAATTTGATATCATCATCTGAATCTTAATAACATATCCAATTTCGTATTCATGAATGTCCCAAATTCAGATTCCCGATCCAATTTCACAAACAACAATGCAGACGACATTACCTACTGTACGTTTTTACAAAGAAGGCTTTTGACCTTGAACTTGACGACCCTCGGGATAAAAAAAAAATATGCAAAGAAGGGAGAATTGAAAATGAGCTTTGATCTTCGAAAAAGAGACCCTCGTGGCATTTAGATCATCATGCATTCAAATATGACAGTCAGCATAGTCTGAAAAAGATCCACAAATATTAACTATAATATAATCGTCAAAAGCAGCTACGGAGCAAATACTATATTGTGATTTTTGCTCCGTAGCTGTTTTTGACGACTTTTCTGTTGGATTCCAAAAGGTTAAAGCTCATGTTTTCTTTCGTTTTGTCAAATTTTTACTGGTACAGACAAGCGGGCGAATGAATTTTCTCGGCACTGCAATTGTTTTTGTCATTATCTCCTTTTCAGCGCCTGACTAAAAAACTTGTCATTTTGTTGTGCAGCATTGTAATAGTAGGGTACTTTGGTTACATCCAAGCCTATTTTTAACATGTAACATGTTACAAAAACGATAATAACAACTGCGGATGTAAACAAAGACACAAAATGAAATCTATACAATAAAGTATATCAAGGGTAAAATAATTACAATTGTTCGTAAACAAAGTCACATTGAATAATACGACATGACCATTAAAATAGAGGATATTTACAATATGTATCAAGCTAATATGAGCCTTGTAGCAACGGGACATTTTTAGGCATGTTTGATTCCTATTTGCTTACCATAGGCCTATACAACATGAACGTAGAAAAAAAAACATAATAGTTCAGTATCAAAGGTTCTACAGAAAAACAACTAACACTCTTAAGGTAGTACACCCCTAATGAGATTCATGCGACGTCGGAATTATTCGGGCTAAATCGAAAACATTCGGTGGTGGAACTTTCCACCGCCGAACGTTTACGACCGCACCCAAATAGATTAGGATACGTAACGACGACGCTCGAAAAAATCCGATGTTTCGTGAATCTCAAAATGGCCACATTACGAGTATTCTACCTTAATTTCTTACTTTTATCATTCAGCAAGCTCTCCTGTCTCTTGCCGGGAATCTTTCCGTTTCTCTGCTGGTTGCCGAGACAGTGTGCGCGGAGGAAGACGAAGAATTCAAAGCCGAATTACTCGGAACTACTTTATTCATGGCGGGCGTGACGTCACTGCTGATGACGTTTGTGGGTGTACGACTTCCGCTCTTCCAGGGAGCCGCCCCCGATTATGTAATTCCGCTGCTGGCAATGGCGGATATCAATAAGGAAAAGTGTGACCTGAATAGTATTGAAGGTTGGTTGTATTTAGGATGACAAGACATCATTAGATACCAAACATTTCGTGCATCTTCGGGCGTCATCCTTGTCAACGGAAATTGACGAGAGATGCATTTGTCAATTTCCGGTCGTCATTCGTGGCAGCGGATATTGTCGTAGGATACCCTCGTCAATTTTCGTTGCTACGGATGAAGCCCGAAGATGCACGATGTGTTTTGTAGTTAATGATGGGTTGCGATTCTTAATACAAATATCTAATGCAAATGTAACTAATTTACCCATTCTCACCGATTTCATTTTCTCTTAACCCATTACTGCACAGTGACGCCTTTTGACTCCCTTACAAGAAAAGGCTTGGGAAAACATTGTGGAAAATGAAGAAATTGCTTGTGACAAGCAATTTCTTCATTTTCCACAATATTTTCTAACCCAAAATGGAAATAATTTCAAAATTTCATCAACTTTATAGGATATTGTCGTCTGCAACACCCTTCAAAATGGAAGAGTCCAAAATTTTGTCGTCTGGTAATGGGTTAATCCGCAATGTTATACAAGGGTCAATGTCAACTTGCAACTTTATTTTGGCGTTTAAATTCGTGTTTTGGTGCAAAAACGTTTGTTGCCTTAGGTAATGGAAAATAACATCGTTCAAATCCTTTTAACATTTCCCCAAAATTTATATACACCCTTTAATGCATTATAAAGACACTTATGCAACATAACTCTAATGTACAAAAGTAATAAATGTGCTTTAATATAGATACGATCATGTGATATTTTTGTTCCCTAAAATAAACGAGGTAGGGATTAAAGTATATCAGCCTATCAGTCCCTATACATTCTTTTTTTTTTATTTCATAATGCTTAGAACTGTAAATCACAATACCCTTTTAAATATGTATAAATGAACAGATATATCGACATAACCGAAACTCGACGCATCTCATTTTTTCTACAATTACATAAAAATATGCAATATTTCCGCAAAATGTAACATTACCTATGATGGAATGTATTTATAAACATTTTTTAAACAAACTGTCATTTTTGTATCAATAAGGAGGATACCACATTTTCATTTCGACACAAGTAATATTTACTACACTGACACGCAAAAAAAGTGAACACTTGGCTATAGGCAAATATTGTTCCCTATTGAAGCAAAATAATATCACGTGTGGTATAAACATTACAAAAAATGGTATAAGCTGTTGGATGGTTAACATCAGACTGACATTTGATCATAAACAGAAGTTTGCTTTACGTGTAAGCAACAAAGGTTGAAAAATAAAGTTGCAGACTCGTGGCTTTTTGTTCATGTGGGTTTCTATTCCCTGTGACTTCATAAGACGTTATGACAAATCTACACGGTCCTGAACACCATAGACGTAGAGGGCATCCAACATACTGGATTTGTATAACATTACTGGACAAGCACCAACGGCAAAAGAAACCCCATATGAACAAAATGCCACGAATATGTAGCTTTCAATTTTTGCCCTGTTCGTTTATACATATATTTATACATTTATACATATTCTTTTTCTTATACATTGATACAGAATTTATATAAAAGAGGCAACACAACTCTGTGATATAAATATTGTCAATTTGTTATATTGTATTATGGGCCGGTGGCCTTTCATTACATTGTAAAATATTCGTTCGTTCGTTCGTTCGATTTATACAAACTTCTGTTAAATGTCAATTATGGATACGTGACTAAATGCAAATCATCCTTCAGTTTACAATCGCAATTATTATATCGTCGGTGGGAAGTCAAAACCTCGTAACTCCAGCTTATTCAAGCTGTAGTTACGAGGTTTTGACTCCCCACCGACGATATGTAATGACTATTCATTTCAGTTCAACAAGCGATGAATGAGAGTCTGGCTAATGGTGAGATGTTTAACATGGCGGACTATCAGAAAGAGCGGATACTGTCAAATACACAGTTGGTAAGGGTTCTATTATTTTCAACGAAAGCACGAAGTCAAAATCAAACGAAAAAATTCAACTGATCACAATAATGATTATCCTACGAGTAATACAGTTTGAATATTATTTTCGTAAAATGGCTCGTTGTGTAATTTTAAAGAACTGTTTACTCCACTGTATTTACTTTTTTCCGTGACTAAAGCCTCTCTTACAACCAGTCCTACGAGCGATCTGCTTTTAAAAATTCAGGCCTAGTCGTGCACTGCACGCAGTTGCACGCAGGTGCAACGCACGTTCAACGTACCTCTTTTGGGTGACGTAAACACGACACAGAATGGACATAGCAAAGCATTTACCAGACAATTATTTGCTACGACCATTCTGCCTTTTCTAAATGCAAGGGGCACGGAAGAGTCTCTTCTATAACCCGTCGTGCGTCCTTATAAATGGTGCGTTTTCAGAGATCTTTAAAAATCTCCAAAGAAGCAAGATTCATAAGTACACGCGACGGGTTGTAAGAGAGTTTAATGCTTATATAGGCCTAGTAGCCTATGTACTATGCAAGCACAGTTATATGGCGATAATCAAAGACGGGACATTTTGTTGCCTCTATTTCCACAAACAAGTTATATATTCTGTACAGGAGCTCGGGAACGATCCATTTTCTGATCGGGATTACCCGACTTGTCGGAATACTGTTGCGTTTTGTGGGACATGTGACAATCGTGCCTGCTATATTTTTATCTGGATCTACCGTTGTCGCTTTCTCCAGAAAAAAATGAGATATTTTGTCATTACAGTTACAAGGGAGCTTAATCCTGGCAGGAACGATACATTTTCTGATCGGCATTACGGGACTTGTCGGAATACTTCTGCGTTTTGTGGGACCTGTGACGATCGTACCCGCTATATTTCTGATCGGGATCTATCTCATGAAGGCGACCACGAGATTCGCCAAGGTCCACTGGGGAATGTCCTTCTTGTATGTATTAATTGTTTGCCAACTTAAAAGAAAAAAAATGTTAATATATTGCATGTATCATGTAGGCATAACATGTCTTGCAGAGCAGATTAACTTGAAATGTTTGCAATAACTAAAATATCTCTTAATCAGTTTTGTGTGCTGCAATTTCTTGTAATCTTCTGTTTCAATATGGTGTACGAGTTCTTTAACCATGTCTGATGAACTTTATCTATTTTTTAATTTATCTTGATTTTTATAATCATTTATAAGACATTATTGAAATTATTCAATGATTATCAAGATAGTTAAATTTTTTGATATAACAATAAATTATGTCAATATTGACCATTAAATGTTTCAGAACTTGTGCCATTTCCATCATCCTCGCCCTGTACTTGAGTAAGATAAAAATGCCGTTTCCGGTTTGGACCAAGCGGAAAGGTTGTCACGTGACTAGATATCCCTACCATCAGATGTTTTCGGTGAGATTATATATTGCTTTTATATTTTCCATCCTTTTAATTGATTTATCTCCGTAACAAATATAATACAAATGTTACGGAAACCACTTCGTGGTTAAACCCTTCACGAAGTATTCTGAATTAGCTTGAATCTTTGAATATGTACTCGTATTTTTCCAAAATAGTCATCATCCATTTTACATTTAAAACTTGATAATTTATCTATTTCAATTTTTAAAATGACCATGAAATTAAAGATGTATATATTTTAGTCATATTTTTACTATTAAATACACTTTAAACATCATTACATATTACATTTATTTTTAGAATATCGTTCGCTAATTAGATGGTATTTTCACACGTGACTTTGTTTCAGATTCTGATCGCCATTTTGATTGGCTGGGGAGTGTGCGGTATATTAACGGCCACAGATACAATTCCGTATGACAAGAATTCAACCGCGTTTGACACACGGACAGACGCACGAAGTCAAATTATATCAGATTCAAAGTGGTTTTATTTCCCATATCCAGGTATGAGCCCAAATAGTAATGTTGAAGATAAAGACACAATATTTAAGGTAGTCTACCCGTAATGAGATTCGCGCGACGTCGGAATTAATCGGGCGACGACGAAACATCTACGACCACACCGAATAAGTTCGGATACTTAACGGCGACGCTCGAAAAAAAAAATCCGATGTTTTATGAATCTCAAAAGGGCCGCATAACGGGTATTCTACTTTAAAATGCAAAGACTATGCTGCCTTTTTTTTGCGACATAGAAGTCTGAATAAAAAACGACCAAATCAATACCCGATTTTTCATTTCAAAAGATGGTAGCACACATCTGTCTGTATACAAGATAACAAATTATGATGTTGTAAATCTAGTTAAAACTATTGCAAATGCATACGCTACGTCAATCCGGTTATCCTTGTAAATCCTGTTACATGTAATGCTTATGGACAAAACCATAAAATACATTTTACTTTTAATTTCAGGTCAATTTGGTCCTATAAGATTCAGCGGTGGTGTTTTTGCGGGCTTCCTTATAGCAACGTTCACCTCCATATTGGATTCTGTTGGTGACTACTACGCATGCGCAGCCATGTGTCGTGTTCCGCCTCCGCCATCGCACGCGGTGAATCGCGGAATTGCTATAGAAGGGTTCTGTTCAGCCATTGCTGGGTTTTTAGGGGCCGGTCACGCTACAACGACGTACGGTGGGAATGTTGGGGCCATTGGTGTGACCAGGGTATGTAATGTATATAAATGACATCTTTTTAAATACACACAGAAATGTGTACCTTACTTTTGTATAATTCCATAGGGTTGCATCATTATTGTTTATTTTTGTATAAGACCGCATACGTTTTATTTTGAAGAACAATTAAAAAGAATAAATAATTATCTTGAAAGTATTCGACCACAGTTCAACTATTAAAAGGCATCATCTGTCTTCTACAACAATCAACGCAGATCTCGTACTCGTTTACAAGTACTTTGGCTTAATACGAACTGAAGAAGACTTCTTGCCGCTTATAGGACAGTTAAGCGATAAAGTTTCCACCGCATTGTCTTTCTTTGGTTTCACACTTTTTCTCTTTTACATCGTTTTAGTGCGTACATGTAATATTCCAGGAAACGTAGAATATATCAGAGCTTACGATGAAAACATCATTTCATCTACATTTCAGGTATCGAGTCGTATGGTGTTTGCATGCTGTGCCCTCATTTACATAATATTTGGAATTGTGGGTAAAATTTCGGCCGTGTTCATTTGTATACCATATCCAGTACTTGGTAAGTACAGGTGTTTACTTTCTGAAATCCGGTTACGATATTGTTGCATATGTTTACAAATTCACCTTTGTAAACAAAGGCAGCACATGTTGATTTCCAAAGTAATTTTGCTAGCGATGGTTAGAATCGTGCAGGTGTGCTCCTGAAATCAATCCCAATATCTTAAGTGTGTATTCTCAATGGTGGTGAACTCGGCCAAAGCGTGGTACGTTACGAGATTTTATAACAACACCGACGGTTTGTCAATACATATCGGTAAACCCGGTCTATTTTTAGAACAAATTCATTGTTATTAGAAAAACTATCCAATCAGATCTTTAAACTCACATTTAAACACAAAATATCTGTACCTTGTTGTTGTGAAAAACGTCCATCGCTTTGGCCGAGTGCACCACCAGTGATTCTATGAACATTCTATACGTTATTCGATCGCCCTGTACATAATATGGTAACTCTGTGTCGCATACTTCTTTCAGTTTCGATTTTATTATTTGTACATATTAAATTTAGACATTATGCACGTGTAGCCTATTCACGTTTAATTATTCACAAGTTTTGTATCTTTCAGGCGGTGCTCTAATCACGATGTACGGTATGTTTACTGGGGTCGTGCTATCCAACCTGAGTGCCGTGGACCTAGGTTCGAGTCGGAATCTGGCCATTATCGGCACATCTATATTTTGTGGTCTTATGGTCCCATATTGGATTGAAACGTATCCCGAAGAGCTCAAAACAGGTAAGTGATTGCATAATTGTCTTCAATGTTTTGCAACGCTGACGATACCAGTAGTAGATCTTATCATGCTGAAAACGTTTTTTTAATCAAATACATATCGAGAACAGGAGTATTATGATCTAGATCTACTGCATATCCAGGATTTCTGTGATGGGTGTTCAAACATACAAATGTGTGTGTTTGTGGGGGGGGGGTTCCTAATATTACTCTATTTTGACTGAATGTCTGCATGAAAATGAAATATAAGTCCGGTTTCAGAGGGGCTTCGTTTGAACCCCTCTGGATCCGCCTATGTCGTTTTAAAATCATAATCAAAATTATACATTTGACCATTCGAAACTAATACAGCATTGGTGCTTAAAGGTAGGCTATTCTATCCATCAAACGCTTCGTGTAGCTATGGGCGTCATTCGTATCATCGGAAATTAGTTAGGGTACCAAAATTTAAAATCCGCCTTACCTCGTCAATTTCCGGACAGCATCTGTGGCATTTGAAATTGGCGAGGGTAACATACCCTTCATCATTTTCTGATGCCACGGATGACGCCCGGTGTTGCACGAAGTGTTTGGTATCTAACGATAGATGGAGTAACTAAATTCTGATTTTATATCGCCTCTTTTGCAGGAAATAAAACAGCAGACGAACTGTTAGAAATATTGCTGGGAAATCCAAACATGTTTGGTGGCGTTCTGGCTTGTTTCCTTGACAACACTGTCCCAGGTAACAATATAATTTTACTGAATAAAAAAAAAAGAAACTTTCGCGAAGTATGTGCCAGTTGTTGAAGGGTATCAATTAGATATGCACACATAAATACATGTGGCAGATATTAAAACTCGATTTGGTGGCAAAATCGGTCAGCTTAGTCCAGTATAAAAGCCCAAAATGTTAAGTGCACGTAAAATTCGAGTATCGCATTATGATTGAAACTGTACAAATTTTCTACGTTCAAACATGTTTGGTGGCGTTCTGGCTTGTTTCATTGACAACACTATCCCAGGTAACAAAACAGATTTTGCCGTCGTATATGTCGATCTTACAACAGTCGTTATATCGAGCATATTTGCTACTTTCATATGTTTTATATCCGCATGAAAATTGCTTCATAGTAATTTTACTAATGCATCAAATTTCAATTGCAAAAAGTGGTATTAAAACTATCAAAGGGGTAGGTTCACTAATCATCAAAAATGACCCAACCTCAAATTTTGACGAAATTGTATTATTTGAATATTTTCATCACCATATTTGAAGACACGTAGGTACAAAACGCGCTCGACATTCATGGTTGCCATGGTAACCAAATCTGCAATTTCTCCACACAATCTCAAATTTTAGACATATCTATCAACAAATCGTATAAAAAGTTATTTATATGCACATTTATATGCACAATTATGTTCCATGAAAATAATAGAGACAAAGGACACATGTTACATGTAAGGTAGCATGCTATCAAGGTTATATGAGTGATGTCATGGAATTCATGATATTTCTATGGTAACCATTTGGCAGAAAATGGGAAAATGTCTAAAACTTAGTTATAACTTTCATTTTTTAAAAACATATTATTTACATTATCTTTGCCTTCAAACATAAAGTCAAACTACTATAGTCAAGGGTCAATTTTAGTATCAACTAATACAATTCAATAATTGATCAAGTTTTGATTGATAGGTCTATGTCTTAAAACAGGTACTTTGGAAGAGCGAGGCATCGCAATTTGGCAGAAAGTAGAAAAAGACGACGATGGGGCGATGAACTATGTTCTAGGGTTTGACGTGTATGAACCGCCATTCTTCCAACGTTACAAGAAAAGCAAATTTCTCAAATATCTCCCCTTCATGCCGAACCCCGAAGAGAAAATCCCACACAGTCTCACGTCAGAAATTAGACCGAAGGACCGGTGAGTTTTTAATCAATGGTCAGAGGGCACAATTTTAGGCTTTTTGAAATTCCAAGATGTTGCACACTACAATTTGAAGTGAATGAAATTCTACATAAATATTTTTGTACGTGTGAGTAGAAAATATTGTGGAAATGGAAAAAATGCCTGTCACAATTGTGGACATTGTTACTGATCGGTTAATTCTCTCAACCTCTGCATATATACGTACAGTGTGGACATTGTTACTGATCGGTTAATTCTCCCAACCTCTGCATATATACGTACAGTGTGGACATGGTTACTGATCGGTTAATTCTCTCAACCTCTGCATATATACGTACAGTGTGGACATGGTTACTGATCGGTTAATTCTCCCAACCTCTGCATATATACGTACAGTGTGGACATGGTTACTGATCGGTTAATTCTCCCAACCTCTGCATATATACGGACAGTGTGGACATGGTTACTGATCGGTTAATTCTCCCAACCTCTGCATATATACGTACAGTGTGGACATGATTACTGATCGGTTAATTCTCCAAACCTCTGCATATATACGTACAGTGTGGACATGGTTACTGATCGGTTAATTCTCCCAACCTCTGCATATATACGTACAGTGTGGACATGGTTACTGATCGGTTAATTCTCCCAACCTCTGCATATATACGTACAGTGTGGACATGGTTACTGATCGGTTAATTCTCCCAACCTCTGCATATATACGTACAGTGTGGACATGGTTACTGATCGGTTAATTCTCCCAACCTCTGCATATATACGTACAGTGTGGACATGGTTACTGATCGGTTAATTCTCCCAACCTCTGCATATATACGTACAGTGTGGACATGGTTACTGATCGGTTATTTCTCCCAACCTCTGCATATATACGTACAGTGTGGACATGGTTACTGATCGGTTATTTCTCCCAACCTCTGCATATATACGTACAGTGTGGACATGGTTACTGATCGGTTAATTCTCCCAACCTCTGCATATATACGTACAGTGTGGACATGGTTACTGATCGGTTAATTCTCCCAACCTCTGCATATATACGTACAGTGTGGACATGGTTACTGATCGGTTAATTCTCCCAACCTCTGCATATATACGTACAGTGTGGACATGGTTACTGATCGGTTAATTCTCCCAACCTCTGCATATATACGTACAGTGTGGACATGGTTACTGATCGGTTAATTCTCCCAACCTCTGCATATATACGTACATTGTGGACATGGTTACTGATCGGTTAATTCTCCCAACCTCTTCATATATACGTACAGTGTGGACATGGTTACTGATCGGTTAATTCTCCCAACCTCTGCATATATACGTACAGTGTGGACATGATTAATGATCGGTTAATTCTCCCAACCTCTGCATATATACATACAGTGTGGACATGGTTACTGATCGGTTAATTCTCCCAACCTCTGCACATATATAACAGTGTGGACATGATTACTGATCGGTTAATTCTCCCAACCTCTGCATATATACGTACAGTGTGGACATGATTAATGATCGGTTAATTCTCCCAACCTCTGCATATATACGTACAGTGTGGACATGGTTACTGATCGGTTAATTCTCCCAACCTCTGCACATATATAACAGTGTGGACATGATTACTGATCGGTTAATTCTCCCAACCTCTGCATATATACGTACAGTGTGAACATGATTACTGATCGGTTACATGTAATTCTCCCAACCTCTGCATATATACTACAGTCGAAACTCTTTATCTGAAAATCGTAACAATGCCCATTCGTAAGCCGATCTGATTCTCAGGTACGCAGTGTACTCAATTCTGTTTTTTTTTTCATATAGCACTTTCGTTGTTTCTATACACTGTCTTTCTTTCATTGTAGCTGAAGACTGGAAGTGTGCAAGAAAGAGAACCTAAACAGCTGGGGCGCCATAGTACCGCGTTTTACGCAATTTTTATAGCAAATATGCGGAATTCTAGGAACGTAAATTCATTTCCAAATGCTACAATTTTAGACTCTTCCAATTCAAAGACATTGCAGACGACAATTTGAGGTGAATGGAATTCTACATTTTTAGTTTTAGTCTTTTTTGTAGCAATCGTTGAGGGAAATGAAGAAATTGCTTGTATCAAGCAATTTCTCCATTTTCCACAATGTTTTCCAAACCCATTATCAAAGGTCGTCTTTTTATGGGAATGTGTTTAAGGTATTTAGGGCCTAATTAAAAACAACACTTTCTAGCCATAATAAATGCATCAAATTACACACACTTGTAAATACACTTCATATAAGTTGATTCACCGTGGCGGATTTCAAAATTATGCTGCAAGAGGAAAATATTTACAAATATTATTTTACTCTATATTCATATGCAAGGGAGGTAATTTAGAACATTTTTATCTAATAATTTTCTTAATATGCATTAATTCAAAATTCTAATCCGTACAAAATGCTTATGTTTATATTTGGAATGGAAATGTAACACAGTTTAGGAATTACTAGAAATTTTCAAATTTCGCCGCTGGCTCTTTGGTGCTAATTAGGCCCTTCTTACCTTAAATAGCTAAATCATCTTTCTGAGTGACATAGTGCTGCATTTTGTGCACAGTTTTTATGACAAAATGTTATTTTAATTTAAGAAATATAAACAAAACAAGGCACAAAAGATGAATCTGAGGATAATCTCGTGTCCTTTCTGTAAAGGGCATAAAAAAAATCTCGCTCTAAAGAACACGCCACAGGTCTTATCTGTGAAAATGTTAAATGTATAAAGAAGTCTAAGACTTTGTGAATATATCTGTGTATATATTTGTTGTTGTTGTTCTATATTTTTGTACATGTATTTTTTACATTATATAAAAAGTAAATATTTGTAACTTTGTCTATGTTTTCTAAAAATAAAACTGATGATGAAATTGTCGAAATCAGCTTTCATTCAATTAGTGACTGTCGTGCATTTTTTACTTCGAATGATTTTGCAAGCTTGCTATTACGCATTATCTATACTTTCTTCTTTTGTATCGATATTTTCACAGCCTTTTCCTTTTAGGGATGTCAAAATTTGGAAATGCTAAATGATTAGAAATCGGAATCTAGACCGACATGATGATATGATCATTGCAGGCCTAATAGGGAACGATTTTATCCAGTAAACAGTGACGTAATTTCGGACAAACAAATAGTATTTTTGAGTGTTGTTACAGAATCTCGTAACTACGGCTTGATTTAAGACGGTTTATTAAGACATAACGGTAAACCCAGTCTATTTTTAACACAAAATTCTTTGCTATTGAACCTATGACAACCAAGACTTTATTTCCGGGGAGCTCATGTCACATACAGAGCTCCAGAAAAAAGGGATGTTATGATTTTTCAAAGTGCAAAATACCCGCAAATGTCTATCAAAGTCTTTTTTGCGGGTACTTATTGAAATAATCTTACCGAGACTAATCAAATGAGTACCCAGTACTACCCACAATATAGAGTTTGATTTTAAATTGACAAATTGAAAATGCCTGTACAGGCTATTGCCTGGTGCTCTGGTCTCGGCCCTAGTCCCCGTGGTGTCGTCGGCGTCAGCATCAGCTTCTTCTGTAACATAGATAAAGTCTTTAACCAGAGCCGCGTTCTTTAGAGTGAGATTTCTTGAAATTTCTTAAGATGATTTAGGATAAAGCGCTCTTTTGAGCAAGATTCTTAAGACGATCACCGCGAGCCGCCATTGCTCTTTACTTCTTTCGGAACCCCTCGGTAAATTCTGTAGAATCTATATGGGAGAGAATAGACCGAGTTGCTCCGAATCACGGCCGCTTATCTACTAAATCACAACATTTTGTTGTGTATGAAAAAAAGTTTAGAGGATATCCGGTTGGCAGTTAGAGGAGCCGACAAATCGGCGGGTGAAAGGTGAATCTCGTCTTTTAATCGAAATGTTCTTGTTTCTAGCTCGAAAATCAAAAATCGGAGAATGTCATACAACCCTTTATTCATTTTCACATATTTTTGAGCCCCATCCAAACCCCGATTCCCAGAGATTGAACGGGAATTCATTTTCTCCTGTTGCAAGGGTAGCCCCAATATTGACATTTCGTCAATCCTGATGAGCGTTTGTCCACTTTCTGTGGATGAATGGCCCAAAACCTGTGTGTATTATAAAATAGTTGTATGTATATTACATAGCGCAAACAATATTTTAATAACTTACTGTCGATCTTTGAAGAAAATCAGTTCTTCCGGTCAGTTTGTGCGTTAGAGGATAGGTTGTGAGTAAGGGGATAGGTTGTGATTTAGAAGACAGAATGCATTCATCGCATTTAATACCATTTGTCATTGTTTATATGCGAATTAAGCCAAACCGAAATACTCTCATTACTAGACTAGTATTGTCCAAAGATTAAACCCTTATTTCACGTAAGAATCACTTTGTCATTTTTATTTGACAGATTGCGAGTTCATTGTGATATGATATAGAAAAACACTTTTTACACACCAGTTATACATATCATATTACATTATCTCATCTAAATGAATGTAAGGTTCTTATGCATAATAGATTTATAACAATGTTTGATATAAACATTCACTATCCTTTGTGTTTCTTTCTGTCTGTCTGTACTCTGTGCGTCTTCATGTGAACTTTTATACAATTCAAAGTAAATACTGTGCAATATTCCAGCCATTTTTGTATGCTCTAAAGTAGTCTCTTTAAAAAATAATGCGTAAGAAGTTGAAAAACCGGAGACAATAAAGACGTGTCAAAAATACAGATCTGTAAATCTTGTTTATCCATAGATCTTCTTGTTTATTGATTCAATATGTTTAATATTAAGTCACCAATCATATAGGCCTACGAATTGATACATTAATAAATTTTGCAAGTTGTAACATACATTAAAGATGAACTTTGTGAAATCCGTACTTTATCACTTTTGTCAACTTCAACGATGGTTTGTCTAGGTACAAACCACGTCATCGTAAAAAAATCCACGCATGCCTCACTTCCAAAATATTGTAAAGTTCCTGCAGCTTATTGAATAATCGATAAAAATAGCCTAAAGTTTCTCCACTCCATACATCCCGTATCAGATTAGTCTGATCTCATTTGTGGCGAGGAATTGGGTCAACACATCCTGAAAATCAACAAAAGCAAATTATTAACCTTGGACGTAAGAAATTCACCGCTAGCATGCAGCTTCATATTAAGCAGAAACTAACGACGGTATGTAACCCTTTTAGAAATGATTCCAATGTTGTAATATATCGTTTTTGAGATCATTCCATGAGAAAATCAATGACACAAAGATTATCACTTTACCTCTCTTAATTAAAAAGATTTATGACCATTTGAAGTTCATACAAATATAGACAAATCTGTCGAATCTACAATTTTGCGTGTAGGATTCTTAACATCATTCAATACTCCAAAATAAAGGGCCACTAAAATACTTGGATGACAGATCTAAGTTTGTCTACTAGTCTGGAACACTTTTAGTACTTACTTTATATATATATCTAGGGACACAACTTGTATATCCAGTTCAAACAGTGAGTTTTCAAAACAGTGAGTTTGTCACCTAATCTGGACACACCAGGAACATGAGGAAAGGTGTTGAAATCTGATACCTGCATTGGAACAACAAATCTATTGTAAATATTTTAACCATTGCAAATACAACTTACAAAGTTTGATTACAGGCATATCTTCACACCACCAACGTTTTAAAAATCTTTCCGAAACAGCTACATTTTAGGTTGGTCCAATTTGAAAAATGATGCAGACGACAAATGAATACTAATACCAAGATGATTTATATAAAGAGAAGTAGTACAGGGAATACTGAGACAACGGGAGAAATTGCTGATTAACAGTAATTTCTTCTTTTGTGTCAATACTTTACAATCCCTTTCTAATAAGTACGTTATACCATGCATTGTATGAGAAAGGGTTAAAGAATCCCATTTACACACCATGTAAAAGCAACGGAATAAGAGAATTCGATTTCCTTCATAAAGATTTCTCCTAAAATCCTGTCCCATACAAGATATATTTTATAACTCCCTTGTAAAATAGTTTCGGAAAACATCGAGAGAAAGAAGAAATTGTTGATTATCAGCCCTTCCCTTAATATTTACGCCCTCAAACATATACTTCTCACATCTGTAACTCTTTATAAATAAAGCAGTCCAAAATTGTGTCATTTTGAAAACACTTTTGAAAACACTTCACCCATTACCAAAATGGCTAAATATTTGACTTTTCCGAAGCAAAAGATGTAGGCCTAGCAGACAAGAATATCAGGTGTATGAAATTTTAAAAAGAGAACGCGCAAACGCCCTCTTAACTTAAATTTTCATTTTAAATTATCACATGCAGATTGGCAGACAAGCGGACAATGTTAAAGGTCTGTGTCCCTGATGTATCAATTTACTGGGCGTAAAAATACGTTATGCCATTTCACTTACCCTTTGAAAATAGACATATCACATAGAGTATTTCGGTTTGGCTTAATTCGCATATAAACAATGACAAATGGTATTAAATGCGATGAATGCATTCTGTCTTCTAAATCACAGCCTATCCTCTTACTCACAACCTATCCTCTAACGCACAAACTGACCGGAAGAACTGATTTTCTTCAAAGATCGACAGTAAGTTATTAAAATATTGTTTGCACGATGTAATTTACATACAACTATTTTATAATACACACAGGTTTTGGGCCAGTCATCCTCAGAAAGTGGACAAACGCTCATCAGGATTGACGAAATGTCAATATCGGGGCTACCCTTGCAACGGGAGAAAATGAGTTTCCGTTCAATCTCTGGGAATCGGGGTTTGGACGGGGCTCACAAATATGTGAAAATGAATAAAGGGTTGTATGACATTCTCCGATTTTTGATTTTCGAGCTAGAAACAAGAACATTTCGATTAAAAGACGAGACTCACCTTTCACCCGCCGATTTGTCGGCTCCTCTAACTGCCAACCGGATATCCTCTAAACTTTTTTTCATACACAACAAAATGTTGTGATTTAGTAGATAAGCGGCCGTGCGAATGCTCCATGATTCATAAACAGCGGAGTTCCGAATGCTCCATATTTCATACAAATGACGTCATTATGACGTCATTTGTATGAAGTATGGAACATTCGGAACACCTCGCTTATAATCTCGGTCTCAAAGACGCTGTGTCAAAAACATCTCAAGAAATCTTAAAAAATCTCGCTCTAGAGAACGCGCCTTTGGTCTATATCTAATTAACAAGAGATAGAGCTTTGATGTGACTGCTTGACAGACCGATCTTTTCACAACACCCTGATGTCGGCTTGGGTGGACGGACGTTTTGGCCACGGACGTTTTGGCCAGGACGTTTTAGCCAGGACGTTTTGGCCACGGACGTTTTGGCCACAATATTTTACAAGGTAGGACCTTTTGGCCAAAAAATTCTTTTAAGGAAAAAATAAATTGAAACAATTAAATTCATTTCATAGTTGTACTTTTAGACATTTTGATAATAAAATTGATATATAAGTTCATTATAAGGAAAAAATAAGAATGGATGGTCTCAATTATTGATATTTCAATTTAATTCATATTTGGCCAAAAGGTCCTACCTTGTAATATATTGTGGTCAAAACGTCCGTGGCCAAAACGTCCTGGCCAAAACGTCCTGGCCAAAACGTCCGTGGCCAAAACGTCCTACATTCGTCGGCTTGTCGCTACATTTCTGCTTATCGGCCAAAGAAAATCCCGAGTCGCTGAAACACGCGCCGTCGATTTTTATGTGACATTAGGTTCATACAACATTGGAGGCAGAGTTTATAAATTTCACTTATTAATGCATCGAACAAAGAAATTTCATTTGGGACGATGTATTTTGAACTTGTGACCTTGACCTTTGAGTTTTACCTATTTTGCATATCGTGATAAGCTTCCGTCAAGACGAGTTTCTTGTCCACGGGCAGCCAGGATTATTTGGAATAAATTCAAAACTGGTGAACAAATATGAATCATGAACTATTTATTAAACCATTATATGCATGTTACATATCGCAATTATCATATAAAAGTGATTCACAAACATAAAACATAATCATGCATGCATAACAAGTAGCAAGTTAATGAAATGTTGTCCGTCTGTGGTTGACCTCTGTCTGGTTGACCTCTGTCTGGCCGTATTTTTTTCGAATACATGTATGTTGATTTGCCATATTCGCCACAAACAATCATATAAAAATTATTATGTTTAGAAACATCTTACAACAATCAAAATGGTTTCACTTCTCAGCTCTATCAAATTTAAATAACGCATTATTTCATTGACTTCATTTTATTCGACATGACACAACTTTAGCTTTTATTATCATAAATTGCGCACCTGAGATTTCTACTGAAAATTGTTCATTGACATTTTCTTGTATTCCTTTTATACCACTATACGTTGGTTGTTAAAGAATCTTTGATGTACATGTAGGTTATTTGCAAAATGTGGATATGTCTTGAATAAAGGCCAGTGTCATGTCCAATGAAACCACTTAGCCCTATCCCAAACAAGACCTGGTTTTGACGTTCCTAATAGAAAATGATTGGGAAAACATTGAAACAAAAGAAGAAACTGCTGATAACCAGCAGTTTCTCCTTTTGTCTCAATATTTTCTGTGCTATATTGTACACAAATCACTTCCTTTTTAACATCAATTTTGTCATTTACAACAGCTTTTGAATAGGACCACCTTATCATTTAGACGTTTGGGAAAGGGTTAAACAACCACAATATAACACCATATATAGCATTTTATGTCTGTCTGTAATGATTTGTAATTTGAAAATGTCAACTGTTTTAATTCAAAAATGTAGAAAATGGTTAACCTCTTCCAAAGAAGACCTGGCCCCGGTTTCTCGAAAAAACTTAAGTACATTCTCATGAGAACATGCTCAACTTCAAAGGGATACTCTCCAACGTTGAAGAGTATTCGATTGAAGTTCACGTGGATTTCGTGCGATTTGAGCACGGTGCTCAGGTTTGAGCATGAGAACGTACTTAAGTTTTTTCGAGAAACCGGGACCTAGTTTTGACGCCCCTTACAGGGCAGGTTTTGGAAGTTAGCTTTTATTAATTTGGGCCACTTTGAATACGTGGGTGGGGTTAGGATTAGTCTAAACAGTACCACCGTCAGGAAACTGGTTCAATCTCGGAAAACAAGACAGCGATACCGCGACTGGCTCGCCGGCATCGGCTGAAATTTGAGAGCAGCCATTGCTGGTGCTAGAAAAGAAATCGGGCCCGTCACCTACGTCTGCAGGGGCTACGAAACTACCAGCGAACCCTACAAATTGTACATCCGGGTTACTGAGACAGAGTGGGTCTGCACACGACCCCAAGCAATTCAAAATAGGGACGTCACCCGGAGGTATGTCTTCATATATTTGGCTCTGTTGGTTGTCGCTAAAATCGCTATAAAAGTCGTCAAAATACGGATCCAGAAAAGTAGGGGAGGACACTCCAATATAAACATTAGTGGGGGAGTTATCGGTACTGCATGGATAAAGTAGACATATAGAGAATATTTTACCAGCGCCTGCATCTGGTGGGATGAATAGATTAGCTACATCAGTGTAGACGAATTCTGCACCATCAATGAGTCCAGTGCTCACCGCAGTTATATTCAACGGTTCTGAATCGGCAAGAGCTTCAAGAGTAAACGCATCAACGGTGACGGATAATTCGATTCTCGCCGTACATAATTCCGTACCTTCAGGGAGTGGCTCGTAACTAGGAGGTTCGGGTTTCCAGAAATGCAGGGCTGGATCGTCAATGTCTGAGTTTATACAAGTGTTCAGGTCATCGTAGAATGGTCCTGTTGGACTAGATGTTAAGAGAGCGTTTATATCAATTTGGTTTGCGGCGACCTGAAAGTTTACGGAGTTAAGAGCTGACTGAATTGAGAGGGAATATTGGGAAAGTTGTTTCGGTTTTAATGGCGTCTCGATCAGGAACATTGCCCCGCCCACATTGACAGTTTCGATTGACGTCATATTGATGGAGCCAATCAGAGTTGTTCCTGGATCCGGACATTGGATTCTATGACACGTAGTATCCGGTTTACGTGTCGCTGCTGTAGGAAAACTTAACAAAAATGGCGGATTACTGCTGGTTATTAGACCACGAACTGATGGAAGAAAAGTCGCTGTTTTTGATGACGTTATCTCCATCATGCTTCCAGACGACTGGAACACCCTGGCTTTAAAGAAACATTCTGGCTCGCTGTAGATAATGTCCAAGTTAACCCATTGTGCTGTAGGAATCGTGGCAGTGATGTTGTTGATAGGATCTGGGTCCGCCTGTCGTTTCTTTCTGCCAGCTGTAAGGAGTGGTTCTTCCTCACCTTCAGGCAGTATAGGATCCCAGTATCCTTTATAGACAGACCAAATTCGCATTCCCCGTGTAGAAATTGTCATTGGACCAGTAGTCAGGGGATCGCCAGAGGGAGTCTTAAACTCTATGGCAAATATTCCATCGCTGAGAAGTTGGCTCACTTGAAAATTCTCTCGGGTCAGGAAAACCGTTGCTATCTGTTCTATAGCTGGATTGCTGGCACTCACATAATTAACGCATGCCTGAACCGGTCCATTGTAATAAGTCCCATCGGCATTCTTCAACGAATTGGCGCTGATCGTAAAAGACGCTACTCCAGCAGTTGGATTAGCGGGGTCGTCAGAAATTGATAGAGTATTCTCTTCAGCTGAATTGAATTCAACTGGATCTGCTCTTTTAACCAAGACAACGTTAATTGTCAGAGGACCCGTTACTCCACCGGGGAGTTTGGTCCGCTTAGTGGCTGGAATATATCCTTCTTTATTTGCCTTGACTAACGCCACACTATCGATAATCTCTGCAGTTGCTCTGAAATTTCCGACATTTCCAGGGTCTTCTGTTACTATCCTGTTCCTTAGCACCGGACCTCCCGATTTGAGTGTTACGGAAACACCCGATAACATCGCACCATTCTCGGCATCTGTTACTTTAACGACAAGTGAGATTCCTGTGTCATCTCCGCAAGCACATGAAGTTACCCGATCTACATTTCGTGGCCCGAAGATGCCACAATCGACAGTTTCCGTGACTGTGACTGGATTCACGACGCCGTAGTTCGGGCATACCATTTTGAAACCTCGCCACCAGAAACAGTGATATGTAGTGCGGTAACTCTTGACGCATGCGCCAGACGGGCACCTGTAGACGTCAGCAAAACATTCTCCCACAATCCGTCGAGTTTCCGGTATCACTTCGAAGGGTGCCGCCTCTGAAAAAGATAAATCAAAGAGTTTTAAACTTTTAACCCAATCCCACATATTGACGCTTTTGACGCCCCATAAGAAAGGGGCATTTGAAAACAATGCGGAAAATGACGAAATTGCTTATCGTACATTGTAAACAGTGATTCTTTTTAAACCACTAAATACGGGGTTATAAAACCTTGTATTTTCTCATTTTTTTAAGGTTTTCTATAACGTGGAGATATCTATATGTAGCTGGGTGTAGTAAAAGGGGCACTTATACCAATTCACCGTACAAGTTATCATCAAACTGTAGTCGAAGAAGACCAAAAAGAGCGCACTGCAATTACAGTTGGCTCAATCGGCTTTATGAGTATAATAATATGCCTTTTGGGTTAACTAATACCCCTGCATGGTTCCAACGTATAATGCAGGATATTCTAGGTTTCATATATCATCCGCAACAACTTTTAATTTGGAATGGCTTCAAAATATTGTCGTTTGGGAAAGGGTTGGTCGTTAGTTATACCTTTCCCAAACAAGACATAGTTTTGATTCCCCTACAAGAAATGGCTTGAGAAAACATTGAGTCAAAAGAAGAAAATGCTGGTAACCAGCATTTTCTCATTTTGCCTCAATATTTTCTGTGCTATTTTCTTCACAAATGCCATCTTTACCAATATCAATTTTATCGTCTGTAACATCTTTCAAATTGGACTGTCCTAAAATTTTGTCGTTTGGTAAATGGTGAACCCATTAGCACACAATGACTCTTTTTGACTCCCTACAGGATAACGACTTTGGAAACCATCGTGGAAAATGAAGAAATTGCTTGTGACAAGCAATTTCTTCATTTCCCACAATGGTTTCTACCCAAAATGACCAATCTTTCTAAAATTCCATTTACTTGTAATTGTCGTCTGCAACATCTTTGAGTTTGGACTACCCTAAAATTTTGTCGTTTGGTAAATGGTTAAGTTACTTACCGACAACTGCGGGTCTAGGTAGCTTGCACGGCTCTGAAACGTTAAAAAATAAACGATCATGGAAATAATGCCCCTGAAATGAAATTTTCTTACTTATACCGAAAAAAATCCGAAGAATAAACAGCAATATTACTCATATATTCTAATTAAGGATAAGAATCAATCGTTAGATACCAAAGACCTGGCCCCGGTTTCTCTAAAAAATTAAGTACATTCTCATGAGAACATGCTCAACTTCAAAGGAATACTCTCCAACTTTGAAGGGTATTCGATTGAAGTTCACGCAGATTTCGTGCGATTTGAGCACGGCGCTCAGATTTGAGCATGAGAACGTACTTCAGTTTTTTTTTTTCGAGAAACCGGGGCTTGGGGCCAGTTTCATCAAAACATTTAAGACGTATTTTTGACTTACCGATGTCTTACCACATGTTTAGGGGAAGAGTCACGTATCGCCAATCAACCAAAAGCTAGGTAATGCGATTGTTGTTTTAAGCGTAATTTAAGTCGCCGGTAAGTCAAAAATACGTTTTAAAGGGGCTCATTCTATGTTTTTTATGCTTCCGAACTGTTCGGGAACTCATATTTGTGCATGGAAAAACAATTAGCAATGCATAAAAACCTCAATCTCTGCGAAAAAACATCTTTCCTTTGCTATAGATCAATCCTTTACAACCGTGTTTACACATTCTATTTTTACTTCAAAACAAGACAAGGTCAAGGTCAACGAAAAACACCTCCGCGGTATTAACACACCGTACAACCGGCTGTGTTGATGACTGTGACCTTATTTGCGAGGAATACGTGAAAATGTTTATTTTGTACAAGCACTGAACATTTATACGCGTATTTATCAACTATAGAATACCAAAGATCCTTTCGTTTAATTATTAAAGTAAATTCATTTGACCTACCATGCACATGACATCAGATGCCGAATCTGTCTTCGCTGACTTTCTACGCAGCCGGTTGTACGGTGTGTTAAATCTCGCTGAGCACAGATGACGTATCTCTGACGTAATTGATTTTTGAAGGTTGGGCATATGTAGCCGTTACAAAACAAAAACAAGGACGACCAGCATGTTTATCAATTGATTTGGATTTTAATACTTAATAAAGCTCGTGGAGTGCTAACAATGGACATAAATGATCTACCACTTCAGGTTGGTAATTCCATACGTTATTTCTGGTTTGTAATTATTGTACCATTTGCATTTTCGACAGCCTAGCTCGTCCCCCTTTCAATATTTTGATGAAACTGGCCCCTGGTCATCTTTGGCCGTCATCCATGACAACAGGAATTAACGAGAAAGTACCCTCGTCAATTTCCGGGCATCATCCGTGACAACGGAAATTGACGAGGGATACCTTCGTCAATTTCCGTTGCTACGGATGACGCACAAAGATGCACGACGTGTTTTTTAAGTTAATGATGGGTTGTTATCCTTAAATAAAGGTAAGTGTCATATCAAATGAACCAACATTTTACCACATTTGTAGCACGCTATTTTACAATAAAACTATATTCAAAAGCACTTAACATCATACATTATTTTTTTTCGGATAAAATCTGTTAAAAAACGAATAAAAAAAATAAAGATGAATTAATGAAATAGTAAATTTATAATTATATAAAAATCACTTACTTATTTTAGCCCGGCTTTTGCAATCCCGTCGTCTAAATCGGCGACGAAAACTCTGAGCGCCTTTGTCAGATAGAAGTAGTAAAATGGTTACAACAAGTACCAACAGTATGCTCAGCAGTGTAAACCGCATCCTCTCGAATATGTAAACTGTAAAAGTAGTTCAATAATGTAACATATCGCTGCTCTTCAACAAAAACCTCGTAACTGGAAAAGCGACAATATTTAATTTTGGGTGGAATTTGGGAGAGAAAAAAAGGGGGGGCTTGTGACATTTTAGATCAACATGGATCTAGATCAGCCTGCGTAAACACGCAGTCTGATCAAGATCCATGTTTCTCTCTAAATCGTAGCTGAAAAATCTGAGCTCATTTATCAGATAGAAGTAGTGAAATGGTTACGATGAGTACCAACAATATGCTTAGCAAAGTAAACCGCATCCTCTCGAATCTTCAAACTGCAAAAATTTGAAAATGTCACGTATTTAAATTTAGGCCATTGTGATATTGTTAAAGTTAAAATATTCAAAAATAGAACACATAAATGGATTATGAATCATGTAAAAACAATAATAATTATTGTTGAAAATGATATCGAAAATAAATTAATGAAAGTAATAAATGAATTTATAAGTATTAAAAAAAAAAAAAAAAAAAAAAAAAAGATTTCCAGAATAAAATGCCACAAATACACGAATGAAAAAAATATAAATGGAATGAAAATAATAAATGATCAAGTATACAAATACATACCTCTAAAATAGTTGTTACTCAATGACAATTTACTTAATTTGATCAGATGGTGTGATCGAATGATATTTTAGGTTCGTAAATGAATCTTTGCCTTCCAGCATCACTTTATATCATTTTTGGGATAGACTTTAACACTTTCCCAAACAAGTACTGTTTTTGACATTGCTGAAAGAGGGTGTTTGAGAAAGCATTGAAAGAAAAGAAGAAAGTTACTACCGGTATAACCTACATTTTCTCCTTTTCCCTCAACATTGTCTTATGAATTGAAAATATTTTGAGTGATATGTGACCTTTTATTAATCATCTGCAACATTTTGTTAAAAAATTAAGACCATTCGTTTGGGAAAAGGTTGCTTGTACAAAGTCATCCATGAACAAAACAACATGCTTTTTAAAAAGAAAAAAAATCAATTTGAACTGGGGTATGTTAAAAGGGTGTCCTTTTTCGCAATTTCACCGCAGAATCTCAACAGGATGAACTCGTGTGTATTTTATCAGGACCCATGGTGCTTTTATAGATACTTTTTCTACAATGCTTTTTATCCGAAAGACAATGAAATGTAAAATGCCATTATCTTGATATTGTCGTCTGCAACGTCTTTGATTTTAAACTTGTCTTACATTTTGCCGTATGGTAATGGGTTAATCGACGGTTTACATCCAAATTACACAACAATCTGATTTGACGAGACGTATGTCTTGGCCAATCGGATTGATCGGTGTGTACTGTATATGTATTCTGGGAATTAGACTGGTTGGTGAATATCATTACAAGTCAATCTCCTTCGCAGTCATCTCCCCTGAATTGGGATTGGGGAGATCTCTGCAGGCACAGCTTGAGTTACCAACAATTTAGGTAATTGATTTTTTACTTAGATTTTTATCTAAAAAAGTAAACTCGTTTTAGTAGCCTAATGTTTTAGAATATGAGGAGTCAGATTATGAATCGTAATAAACAATTAAATTGGATTTAAAAAAATGATTTCAGAAATATAAATAAAGTTCCGTCATCTTTACGATATCGCGTGACATTCACCGTGGTCACGTGATTTATATGCCTGCAGTGATAATGTAAGGCATTGTCGCTGTGTGGAGTTTGTTCACAAGTAAAAAGACAGCTGAAAGACACAAACATGAATCTTAGTCAGACTGTGTAATAAGCTATTTGCCGGGTTTCGAAATTAGGCAAATGGGTTCGGCAGGGATTTGCCGAATTTCGAATTTGGGTAAAAACCAAATTTTGCACAATATATACACAGACTGATCAGGATACGTTTTGGTAGACTACTGCGCCATGAGTGCCCTTTTTCAAATCACATCGCGTAAGTTTTCGCTTGTTCGTATGAGCCTAAGGATAATCGTGTTCGATTATTTTTTTATTTTTCGAATCCAAACCTATCACGTGTGTATTTTTTTTTAAAAAGGCAGGCTATCCCAGGTCAGTTATTAGTATGAAAATACCCACACTAGAAGCAAAGTGAATTTAAAGCCAATTTTGATAAATATTCTGATAAGTCGTCCTGTATTTTGTTTTCAGCAGCAGCCTTCGAATTGGAACAGTCTTTTATTTGTTGTTGTCTTTGTTTGGAAAATGGATATTCTGGCGCAACCCATTTTTTTTTACAATGGCTCTTTTTGACCCCCTACAAAAACTAGACAGTCCTGGCGGCCTGGAAGCGCTCTACAGGCCTGACTGTTTGTCTTGTTGAATGCAATTTCAAAGGTTCAGGCTGCGCAAACAAGCAAATGCATGACCAAGCTGAAAATAACAAGCAAGTAGGATCGTATGGTCAGTAAGATTTCTGTGAAAGTTCTGTATTGATTAGTTAATACTAATGGTTGTAAGAGTGAAAATAAAACTGAAATGGCAATTTTGTCAATAACAAGGGCACATAACTCATAAAATCAAGATCAAGCTGAAAATTACACTAAGGCAATATTTTACAGTCACCAACATTCTGCACTAGTTTTGTCTTGATTGGTCAATATTTGTAGTTGCTAGAGTGAAACCAAAGTCAAAATAGAGTCGAAAATGGCAATTTTGTCAATTTCAAGGGCACATAACTCAAGATATAAAATTCAGATCAAGCTGAGAATTATACCAAGGCAAGATCTTATAGTCACCAACATTCTGTCCTATGTTTGTCTTGATTGGTCAATATTTGTAGTTGCTAGAGTGAAGACAAAGTCAAAATAGAGCCGAAAATGGCAATTTTGTCAATTTCAAGGGCACATAATTCATGATGTAAAGCTCAGATCAAGCTGAGAATTACATCAAAACAAGATCTTATAGTCACCAACATTTTGTACAAGTATTGTCTAGATTGGTCAATATTTGTATTTGCTAGAGTGAAGACAAAGTCAAAATAGAGCCGAAAATGGCAATTTTGTCAATTTCAAGGGCACATAACTCATGATGTTAAGTTCAGATCAAGCTGAGAATTACATCAAAGCAAGATCTTATAATCACCAACATTTTGTACAAGTATTGTCTAGATTGGTCAATATTTGTAGTTGCTAGAGTGAAAACAAAGTCAAAATAGAGCCGAAAATGGCATTTTTGTCAATTTCAAGGGCACATAACTCACGATGTAAATTTAAGATCAAGCTGAAAATTATACCAAGGCAAGATCTTATAGTCACCAACATTCTGTTTTAGTTTTGTCTTGATTTGTTGATATTTGTGGATTTTAGAGTAAAATTAAAGTCAAAACCAGCTATTTTTGACCTTCAAGGGCAGATAACTCAAGTAATTCTGATTCAATCCAAATTCTTTGAAGGAATCTGAGAGAGGGTCACCCAAGGATGATTCTTGTAAAGTTTGATTGAAATCCATCTGGTAGTTTCTGAGAAGAAGATTTTTAAAGAAAAAGTTTACGGACGGACGGACGCACGCACGGACGGACGCACGACGGACACAGCGCCATGACAATAGCCCGCTGGCCTGTCGGCCAGTGGAGCTAAAAACGGGTTTGAAAAACAATGTGGAAAACGAAGAAATTGCTTGTGACAAGCAATTTTTTCATTTCCCGCAATGTTTTCTCCCTAAAAGACAAAAACATGTACAATTTCATTCAGTATGTATACATTGTCGTCTGCAACATCTGAATTTTTGTCATTGGGGAATAGGATAAATGGTCTTTACTTGTTGGACGAGATTACAGAATAACTTGGCATTTTTAGCATTTGACACGCAAAATTAAACAAAAAGGTGGTATAGTTCAAGATCAGTAAGCACGAATGTGCATGCTGATCTTGTTCTATATTATCTATCGTATGGTCTCGAAAATTCAAGTCAAAGATCAGCCATCCTTAAAATAGATGGTTTCTTAACAAGTTGAACAAAGTACGAAAACAACGACTTCAAATACTAGATTTGAAACATTTTTAATTCTGTATAGATGTCTCTTTCATTTCCAATTGGAAGCTTCTTCATTAATATTAGAACTTTACATGGTTAATTGCACCTGGCTGTATGTAATATTGACCGAATAATCAATATAAAATAACCCCTCCCGCATCATTCCCACCCTACAGCCATGATCCCCTACCCCTCCATTCAAACCGTCTCTCCCATGCCCACCCCACCTGTCCCCCTTCCCCTTTCCGTCAGCCCCTCTCTCCCCTCCCCATGACCCTCAGCCCCTCTCCACTCCCCATGACCCTCAGCCCCTCTCTCCCCTCCCACCCTATCATCCCCGACCCCCTAGAATTTCAAAACCATACTCTGTGACCCTTAACTCAGATCTCTGGCCTTCTCACCCCGTCCCGCCCCCTACCCTCATCCCCTCTCCCCTACCCCTTCCCTTCAGTCCCTCTATCCCTTCCCCACGCCCTCTCCCCCGACCCATACCCACTCCCTTCAACCCCTCTCTCCCCTACCCCCAGCCCCTCTCCCCGCCCCATGACCCTTCAGCCCCTCTCTCCCCTACCCACCCCCTCATCCCCGACCCCCTCAAATTTCATGACCCTACTCTGTGGACCATAACTCAGATCTCTGGCCTTCTCTCTGATTCTGTTTAAATACTCTTCCCGTCTGATCTCAGCCGCTTTCTTCTGTCTCAATAGATATTCGAGGTAAGATTTTCTCTCGTATTCTTCGACGATTTCATCCATGAATAATTCATCTTCTTCGGTCAGCTTGAGCTGCAATGTAGGAAGACAAGGAATGAGATCTAATTCAAACAATTCATAAAAGAATACTATACTTTGATCGAGAAAGTGGTGTGTAAGGGAGCCAACTTCTATGAAGCTAACCACTGATGCTTTGTTGCATACAGAACATATTTTGATTGTCTGCACTTTGAAACACCCAAACCACAAGTCTAAAACCGTTTGTACTTAATAATCAAAGTACTGACAGTACTGTTTGGAAGCAAATTTTTCAAAAATGTAGGCCTGTCCAGGCCCCAGTTTCTCGAAAAAAACTTAAGTATATTCTCATGAGAACATGCTCAACATCAAAGGGATACTCTCCAACATTGAAGGGTATTCCATTGAAGTTCACGTGGATTTCATGCGATTTGAGCACTGTGCTCAGATTTGAGCATGAGAACGTACTTAAGTTTTTTTCGAGAAACCGGGGCCAGAAATAGAGTTGTTTGATTAGGTACTTTGATTATCCATTTGAATACCTTGAATACTTTGATTCGTAGAGTATTTTGATTAAGTACTTTGATTATCCAGAATACCTTGCATACTTTGATTTCATGATGGAGTTGTATTTATTTTTAGCTCAACTTCATGCATATTAATCGTTTGTGTAAGCTGAATATATTTCATAGTTCAGTAAACTCGACTGACCCATTTACAAGGAAGGCCATTGGACTAATTCTTTGAACCATAATAAAGCAAATTAATACCTGGATCTTTTCATCTCTCAGAGACATGATTAATTGAATGTTTCATTTTCAGTCACACAATTCAATATCTACACTTAACTTCAGACTTATATATTGAATATTCGAATGACTGTTACCTCATTAATCTTTGCTTTTGATAGAACTATTTATAGTGAGGAAGACCGGAAGATGTTGTGTGGTATGCAGAGAATGGTAAAGTGCAGAGACACATGGCTGCTAAGAGAAGCAAATTTGGAAAATTTGCTTCCAAAAAGGGGTGGTGAAATAATACAAAGAATAAAAAGTTGACCTACCATTTCTAATCTCTTCTTGTCCATTCTGCTCTCCATTCTAGAAGCTAATCTTTGTGGAATACTCTTGACTTTGTTGTCATAGTTCACTTGGAAGGCTACAGGGCTCTCTATTTTGGGAATTTTGCCTGCAAAATGAAAAGAATTCAGTGAATTCGGCTTTAGATATGCATGCAGTTAAAAGCTTTTCGTAATAAAAGACCACACAAATGCACATTATTAAGTGAATGAACTTGATCAATTAAGCAATTTTACAAATCTAATGCAACATCTCCATTTTTTTGTAATTAATTGTGTGTCTTCTGGCCACGAATTTGTAAAACTTCACAGCAATGTTTGCTTCCGATTAATTTGTTATTTAAAATGTAAAAGAACGTAACGGCAAAAACAACTCTTAATTCTTTTGGCGTATCAAACGCAAAGGAAAATATATAAATTCCTTACCGACCAATTCACGCGGCGTACTTCCGTCTCTCTCTATAATGAACGTCTTCACTGACGTAAATTCTACGTCTGACGTCGACATTTTCTCCACCATCTTGAGCTCTTCATCAGAACTAAAACTTGTGTTGAACGACGACGTTGACGTGAAACTCAACGTTTCTGAAACACTGTTTTGTTTTGGTGAACATTTGCGTGCCCACTGCACAGGGCTGTCTCGATTCTTCTTCTTTTTCCTCTTTCTTCCAGGTTTAGGTAAACAATTACCCATTTTGTTACAATGATGTATTTATTTCCATCGAAATGTTGCAATTTATTCAATAAGTAAAACCAGCGGCTTTTCTTTAACGTGGTCGTTATGATATAACGTTAGATACAACGTAATGACGTCATAACGTAACGATGGTGACGTCCGGTTCCTGTTCATATTCTACGGATTCTATTGGCCATTTCAATATCAGCCCGTTCCAAAACGAACCCTTATTTCGAGGTCTCGGATAGTAAAAAACTTTTGAAAACATTGATGCAAAAGAAGACATTTAACCCTTTCCCGAACGACAAAATTTTAGGGTGGTCCAATTTGAAAGCTGTTGCAGACATCAAAACGGATGCTGATTGAGACAGGATTTGTGTAGAAAAAAGTGCCGAAAATATTGAGGCAAAAGGAGAAACTGCTGGTTATCAGCAGTTTCTTATTTTGTCTCAATGTTTTCCCAAGCCCATCCTCTTAGGGACGTCAAAACCAGGTCTTGTTTGGGAGAAGGTTAACAAATAACATTATATTATATTCGTATTTTTCTCCAATTTGAATCCGTTTCCAAAACAAGCCACACAATCACTCTTTTTGACTCTGTAGAAGATAATGGCTTTGGAAAACATGGAAAATAAAGAAATTGATTGTGACAAGCAATTTCTTCATTTCTCACAATATTTTCAACCATGAAAGATAAAGAAAATTGTTAATTTCATTCACTTGATATTATCGTCTGTAACATATTTGAATTTGGATCAGTGTCATTTTTTGCCGGTTGGTAATGGGTTAACTGAAATAGTTGTGTCGTGTTCCTCAGCTTTCTATTTGGAATAGCCTTCTTTTTTGTTTGAAAAAGAGTTTACTTTTGATTTTGAAATGGTCAGACTATTAGATTTTTGTCTTGGGAAATATTAGTTGAATTAGGCCTAGTTACTTTTCTTACAACGATCTCTGCTTCGAAGCATATTCAAATTGGTCTGGTATTTACAGGATTGTTGAAAGAGTTTTCTGAAATTGCTGTTGTTGTGTCACGTGTGTCCTCGCCGTGTAGAATATAAAAAATATTCGATAAAAAAGTTTGTTTTTCAACAACCCACCGTGAAGGTTGACCCTTTTCCAAACTTCAAAATTTTAAATTTTGGGAGGATGCATACGCCAATTAATCCAACTACGTGTATAAGAAAGAAAATTCGTATGGGTAATATTGAAGAAAAGGAAGAAAATGCTGATAACCAGCATTTTCTTCAATTTCTTCAATATTTTTCTAAAAGCTATATCACTTAGGTGCGTCAAAATATGCATGGGAAAAGGCTAGGCAATTTAAGGTGACATTGCCGGTAGCTGATCAGATAGTCTCATACAAATTATCCAATCGAATTACAAGTTTCACTTGTTTATTATATTTTGGGGATTTTTTCAAGCCCTTCCCGCTATCTCGTATCAGCATTCACGCAGTCTTAGGTCCCCACTTTCAACAAAAACTTCGTAACTGCAGATTGTTGTAACCTGGAGTTACGAAGTTTTTGTTGAAAAGCAGCGAAGCGTAATTCAAAAGCATGGCATGCGGATCTTGGCGCTCAAAGGCAAATTGGTTGAGTACGCAAGGAAGAAACTTTGCGAAGAATGCTTTCAGATTACAAAATGTGAATCGTCAAGCTTAAAGATACCAACGATAAAGCTAGTAAAACAAAATGAGAAACAGATCAGTATCAGCAGAGGTAGGTCTTAGTAAAATATTGCATTTGGAAAATGAACATATACATTAAGAAACAATTTTCTTCTTTCCCCGCAGTGTTTTCCGGAAACCGGAGCTTGTTTTCAATGATCTATATCATGTTGTTGTCATTCTAATTGTTTCCATAATGTTTTTTAATGTTAAAAACAAATAAATATTCGATAAATTGAATTGATAAAATTGTGATCGTATGATGCACCGTTACTTAAAGTTCACATCGTTTATTACGCACTTACATTGTCATTTGGTTATAAACAAAATATTTTAAAGAGCTATAATTGTAAAATCATAGATGCTTTTCAAAATGACACTTCTTATAAACATCACATAAATTGAAAACAAACATATTCGAAAAAGTTGTGCCCCTCCGCCTTCTAAAATTGAGTCGTTCACATTAGACATTGGGCCCAAGATACACGACCTTGACATAGAGTGAAAGGGTCTTCCAAATGAGACACAATTATCTAGAATACTACGCGCAAGAAATCATAAAGAAAAGGGGGTAAAGTAACAGACAGCAAAATTTTGGACTGAACCAAATTGAAAAGTGATGCAGACGTCAATCTCAAGTTGATGAAATTTTATATATCTTTCCATGTTGGCTTAGAAAACATTGTGGAAAATGAAGAAATTGTTACAAGCAGTTTCTTCATTTTCCACAAAGATTTCTCAAACATTTTTCTTGGGTGGTGTCAAAAACCCTCACTGTATGGGGGTATGAAAAGCACCAGAGAAAAGGAGAAATAGAGAGGAATTATTTAAAATGATTCTACCTATTGCCAAATTGCCTATCTGCCTATTGCCAAAACATTTTTTTCCATTTCAAGTTGAAAGCTGTTTTGGACAAAACAATAAGCCTAAAAGGCATACCTAAAGTTGATTATCTACAGTTTTTTTCTTTTTCTTCAATGCTTTATGATCATGTTTTTATTATATTAGTATCACATGAAAATATTGTTTTAAAGTTAGGGATGTCATAGACAAGAACAAAATTAGCATAAATTCTAAAATATCTTTATATATAAAAGAACAGAAGAGTCAACATTTTGAGTAAAATAAAACATCCAAACAGTTCTGATGGAAGCACATTAAAATAAAATGTTTTTGATCCCTTTTCCATACAGCAAAATCTTAGACTATGCTAAATCTAAAGATGTTGCAGATGATAATTTCAAGTAAATGAAATTTTACAAGTTTTGGTCTTTCATGGAAGAAAACGTTGTGGAGAATGAAGAAATTGCTTGTCACAAGCAATTTCTTCATTTTTCACAATATTTTACAAAGCCTTTATCTTGCGGGGCGTTAAAAGGCCTCAATGTGTGGTAATGGGCTTCCCTGTTCCAAACAAACCCTCGTCTATGTGACCAAAAAGAAGAAAGACTTAGAAAATATTACGAAAAATGAAAATGCTGACAACCAGCTTTTTCTCCTTTTCCCTCAATATTTCATGTGCTATAACTTATATATTTTCTATTTGATGAATTGATTTCTTTATCATCTACAGCAGCTTTCAATTTTAAACCAATGTCAAAAGTTGTCTTTTGGAAAAGGGTTTATTCACTTTTTGAAGTTTCTTTCATTTACACAGACATATATCTTTCTAGGAATAACATTGTTGTTGTTTTTTTCAATAATTTCTTCTAATAATATAACAACTATGCATTCAACAAGTTTTAGTTTGTTGTACAGCACTTTTCAGATCGGGTTTTAAAAACAAGTACAGTCGACACTCGTTGTGTCGAAGTCGGAGGGGCCGTCAAAATACCTCGACATATCCGGAGTTCGACTCATCCGATTTTGTTCGGCTTCTAGATACATGATATTTGACCGTTTTTGAAACTTATCAAGTACGAATATGATTGAAATATAGTAGGAAAAGAAAAGAAATTGCTCGTGTCGAGCAATTTCTATCCTTTTCCTACTATATTTCAATGGCTCTATTCAGTTCAAAATTATTTTGTTTTGAAAAAATTATGTCAATATATGAGGACGGGCCCAGATTTGAATTTCGACTTAAGCGAAAATTCGACTTATCCGATGTCGACATAACGAGTGGCGACTGTATAAAATTTTGTCTGATAAAGTTGAGTATTTTAAAAAATGTTCATTAACATTTTCCCAAAACAAGACATGGTTTTGACATCCTTGATAGTAACAGCTTTGGAAAACATTCAGGGAAAAATATGCTGATAATCTGGATTATCAGTCTTTTGCTTCAATATTTTCTGTGCTATATCGTACAGACCCTTTCTTTATCAACATCCATTTTGTCATCTGCAGCTGTTTTCAATTCAGACCAATCTAAATTTTTTGTTGTTTGGGAAAGTGTAAAAGAGAAGAAATAAATCAAATAAAAAATCCAATAAAATTTTTAAAAAAGAATATCTTTAAATTTATGGCCACTACTTTTTGTTAAGGTAACTTTTAAATGATCATCATTAACTTTGATGCCATGTTATAAAAGAGATAGCAATTTGTTATGAAAAAGTTAAAAAAAACTCTTGCTTATTCAGTTAACAATTTGCATAATTTTGATCCATCTACATTGCTAAAAAGTATTTGTAAATGAAAAACATTGATTGACAAAAGTATTTTTTGTAAACATCAGATTAAAACAAACTAACACCTTTTTTCAAAGATTGCATCACAAAAAAATAATGTAACTTTGTTGCATCAAGAATTCTTCCAAATTAAAGAAAATATGTAGAAATATTCCTTTTTTTTCTAAAAGATATTTTATTTTATATGAATGGCAGATTATATATAGTAGTATCTACGATACATTCTCAGAGACGAGTACTGGAATCTTCATCCTCATACGAGGGCCTGAGCGCGGAATCCTCCATATTGTATCCCGACCTCGGAGCTATCTTCTCCTTTAGATCCAATTCTGTCTCTTGATCGGCCTTTGCTTTCCTCTCCGCGTTATCGTACAGCGGATCTCCTCGTCTTGCTTGTCGAGTGATATCAGCACCACGCTTTATGACATCGTAATCATAATCTGGATATGGCTGACTCGTACTTGCAGCGACGTAAATTTGCGGTCTTGGTAAACCTTGTTGCTCAAACAACGCAACATCAATAGGTTGAGCTTCGCCTGTTCTACGATATGCAGACTCTCCAGATAGACCCTGAGGGTTGAAGGGTCCGCTGCGACCGGGGTAGTCGCGGCGTGGACTGGCTCGTCTAGCGTCCTCAACATCATCGTACGAGGGGTTTGGACGACCTCGAAGCTGTTCTTCGCTGTCCGCGCTGGAGCTGCTGTCTTCAATATGACTTTTAGACTGAGACAGGTTCCTGCTGCGAGATCCAGTCCTGAAAATTATATTGCATAATTATATCACATTACCACACGACAAAAAATTTAGGCTTGTCCAGTTTCAAAGATTTTGCAGACAACAATTTCAATGCATAAAATTTTACATTTTTGGTATTTTGGGGGTAGAAAACTTTGTGGAAAATGAAGAAATTGCTTGTCACAAGCAATTTCTTCTTTTTCCACCATGTTTTCCGAAGTTTTTATCTTGTGGAGAATCAAAAGAATTGGCTGTTTGGGAATGGGTCAAACATATCTGTGCTTGAACTGCTGTCTTCAATGTGACTTTTAGACTGGGACAGGTTTCTGCTGCGAGACCCAGTCCTGTAAAATATATAACATTATGAGCCAAGATCTGGAAAAAGGTCTACTATCCCTTTACCAAATGGCAAAATTTGAGACTAGTCCAAATTCAAAGCTAATGCAGACGATAATTTCAAGTGAATGAAATTTTGCATATTCTGGGCTTTCTTGATAGAAAACATTGTGGGAAATGAAGAAATTGATTGTCACAAGCAATTTCTTCATTTTCCACGATGTTTTCAAAAGCCATTATCTTTTGGGGAGTCAAAAGGAGTCACTGTTTGGGAATGGGTTAAACATGTCTGTGCTTAAACTACTGTCTTCAACGTAACTTTTAGACTGAGACAAGTTTCTGCTGCAAGAGCCAGTCCGACAAAATATATAACATAAGCTAGGATCTAAAACAAGAGCCATCAAAGATGGATTATGCTCCCCGAATAAATGTTTGTCACAAAATGAAAACTATCATACATAAAGCCTCCTTTTCCCATGACAGATTTTTTTGTACACACATTATTTATAAAATATGGTCTAGAACATCTCATTTATCACATAAACGCAAAATTTCATTTAATTCTGCCCATTGGATGAAGAGAAATTAGAGAAAATATAAATTTTACATTAAGGCCCCTTTTTTCATGATGCAGCCTCAAAATAAGAAACGGGGGGAAAAGGTCCCTAATGATTATCCCAGGGAGTTCACATGTGAAGTTTCATTGAATTTAGTCCAAAGGATACTGAGATATGGCTGTGTACGGACAGACGGACACACGGACAGACAGACGATGGACAGACAGCATGGCGACTATATGCTCCCCAGAATTTTTTTCGGGGAGCAAAAAAAGGGATTTTATGGCATGTGGGAGTAACATGTTTCCTGATCAGCCAGTGTCTAAAGCCTCTCTTACAACCGGTCGTAAGTGCTCCTGCGTGCGGTCTGCGTCTAAAATGTATGTTTAGTCGTGCGTTGCACGCACATGCAATGTACGATTTTGGTGGACGCAACCACGACGCAGACTGCATGCAGCAAAGAATTGACTGGACAATTCTTTGCTACGACCATTTTGCGTCTTTTAGAACGCAAGGAGCACGCAAGACGGAAGTACTTAGCACGTACGACAGACGTGCGTGTGACACAGGGAACACTATACTGAAATTCCAGAAAATTTACAAAGAATGCGTCCTTTTCTGGAAAGAGAATCATACTTTTGACCTTCTTTGAATGTACATATTTTGAGGCGCTCTTACAGCCTGTCGTGCGTCTTTATAAATTGTGCGATTTTGCAGAGTTTTAAAACGTACGATTTATAAGGATGCACAACGGGTTGTAAGAAAGGCTTAACTTCCACCTTAAACTGATCCATGCTGATCTCTTAGAATTGATTTAGGCTATTGAGAATCAATTTGAGAACAACATGAATCTAGATCAGTCTGCATGTATAGTCTGACTGATCTGGATCTATGTTGGACTCAAATTCTACAGGGGTCCTTTTTCCAGATCCTGGCTCATAATGATGTACATGTATTTGAGCCGGGATCTGGAAAAATGTCCCTTATAGCATTTTCCAAAAATTACTTTAAAGATCAGCCTGATGTCAAATGGGGTCCAATATGCACCCATGCTGCTGTTTTTAAGTTACTACAGGTCACAAAGAAGCTATAAGAGAACAACATGGATCCTGAACAGACTGTGCGTATACACAGGCTGATCTGGATCTATGTTGGACTCAAATGCTTTAAGGGACCTTTTTCCAGATCTTGGCTCATTTGTATTATAATTGAGTATTTGTTATTTTGTGCCAGAAAGGAAAGTTTTTCAATTCTAATAAATTAGCTTATAGATCTAGCCTGATTTAACTAGGAATCATGACCTTGACAATAATTCCTACTGTATGAACAATTTGTCCAAATAAAGTCAAACATTATTCTTAAATTGTCAATTTCAAAATATCACATTGAACTAAGCACACTTACTTTCTCAGTTTGATAGCCATAATTATAACAGTCAGCAGTATAAGTGACCCAACAACAGCAGCAACAATGATAATAATGGTAGTCGTGTTATCATCATCATCATCATCATCATCATTTTGATTCCCACTGACCCCATCAGTGACCCCACCCTCATTTGTTGTTGTTGTTATCTCCTGGGTTGTTGTTGTTGCTCCTGGAGTTGTTGTTGTTGTTGTTGTGGTGGTAGAAGCTTTCTGAGTGGTTGTTACAACTGGAGTTTGTGTGCTGGATGGTACGACTGTTGTGATTGGTTTAGAGGTTGTAGTGGGCGGAGTTACAGTGGTGGTGGGAGCACCTGTTGTAGTTGTGGGCGGAGTTAGGGTTGTACTGGTCGTCGTGGATACAGTGGTGCTGGTGGTGGTTGTTGCAGGGCAACTTTCAGCTGTTAAAAGAAAGTTCAATATATAGAGAAGAGTTTTTTCATAATCTATTTTTGACAAAAGTTGATTATAAAAGAATTAACATTGTAATTATATTTTAATCTGCCGATTGATAAATCTTCATCAGTATCCACCAAACTTACTTTGTGTTAGAGAATATGTAGCCTGCAGTTTCACCCAAATTGAACTGTACCAATGTTTGGTTATAATTTGAAACAACAATATTTCAAGTCTTTCCAAAGTCAATGATCTGGCAGGACACAATTTGATCTGATAGAATTTCATATATTTTGACTGTTTGAAAATAACAAAACAAGCAATTTCTTCATTTTCCAGAATTTCAACAGCAAGCTTCATTGTAAGTGAATGTATTACAAAATCTACTCACAGACTTTATATCTCCATCCATTACTGATTGGATCACACAGATAACAACCATCAGGGTCAAATGGGTCAAATATACCAGGTCCATAACATTTGCCATCTATTAGACAACTCACAATCTGTAAACATACATGCAACTGACATAAAAAATGACTTGTTGGAAGTGCACAATATGATTTTTTTCTCCCTGCAAATTTAAACATTCAATAAAACATACTTAAAACTAAAGTGTTATGAGGTTAATGTTAAGCAGTATAGTTCATTACAAATTTGATTCTGGACAACAACAGATTTTGTAGGATAACATTGACTTTTGTGTTAGAGATCAAACTTAAAGACAAGAGCCGTCAGAGACGGACAATGCTCCCCGAATAAGGCTTTGTCACAATAAATGTATGCCATACAGAGCTAAGATTAAGCTAACAAACAATAAGCCCCCTTTTTCCATGACATACTTTTTATACGCAAATTTCAAGTAGTTTATTGTCAAGGGCATCTGATTTGCTACTCAAATATGAAATTTCATCAAATTCTGACCATTAGACTATGAGAAATTAGAGAAAAAGTGTATTTGACCTTAAGTCCCCTTTTCCCATGACGAGGCCTCAAATCCAAAAACTGGGAAAAGTACATCGGCATTATGTCATAGGGAGTTCACATGGTAAGTTTCATTTGATTTGGCCCAAGGGTTATAGAGAAATCGCTTCGGACGGACGGACGGACGGAAGGAATGACGGACGGACGGACATACGAAGCGGCGACTATATGCTCTCCCTTCGGGGAGCATAAAAACAAATGCCAACATAGAATTTGAATAGAAAAGTAAAATGCTTTGAATTACAGTAATAGTATACCTGTACTGAGCAAGTTCCATCGGTAGCATTACACGAATAACACACTTCATCTTGTATAATGTACAAGAACTCCGCAGATTTGTTCACCCCGTTATTACTGACTGATACAAGTAGACCAGTCAATGGCAGGGTACCAGTCACTGAGCACATGACACGACCAAATGTCAAGGATGTTGCACGCGATTCACTTATGTTCCCAGATCTGGTGTAACCTCCATTCTCATTGAACTAGAATGACAAAGTAGAGATAAATAATTATACTGTATATTCACATCTTCATTTTAAGAAAAGGAATACAACAAGAATATAGGTTGAGAGAATAAGATATAAATGTTGTCCTGAATTCACTTTTGACCCTCATCTTGATGGCATCTCTAAAACTCATACATTGCAATTAAATGTAGTGTTTAGCTTGCTTCTAAAATGTTTCACAAATGTTTAGTCCCAGGCCTGATAATTGTCTAGTCAAAAAGCTCCACAATGATCAATTCTTCAAACCTCATAAGTCTTTTAGAGAGTTGCAAAATTTGACCCTTGTATGTTAAAAGGATGTAATAAATATCATATTTTTAATTCAATGAGAATGATAAACTGAAAACATATTGAACATCTAAAACTTTATAAACAACTATCAGTCTGCACAATAGCATTTGTGTTTTGACATTCCTATAAGAAAGTCTAGGGAAAACATTGAGGCAAAAGAAGAAGATGCTGATAACCAGCATTTTCTCCTTTTGCCTCAGTAGTTTCTGTCCTGCATTGTCCACAAATCTTACCTTTTTAACAACCATAATGTCATCTGCAGCAGTTTTGGAATTGGAATAGTCTAAAATTGAGCTGTTTGGGAATGTGTTACACATTATGTATTATTAAAGTAATATTATATTTATCAGCAGTACTGAAAGACAAGAAACTTCTTTTTTGAAAACTTTTAAAACTTTTCTTTTATAAACAACCACTGTTAGCTCTAGTCAGAGCTCCAGATAATATATGATTAAGGCATTTACAAATGCAATATTTCACTTACACGGTGGGGATTGTGCATGATGGGATGGATAATGACTACCGACAATAGGGAATGATTTTATCAAGTAAATCAAACCGTAGATTACGAGATGTTATAACAACACTGACGGTTTATCAAAACATAACGGTAAACTCAGTCTATTTGATGCCAACTCGCCTCGCTTCAGGTAAGACATTTTGCAATAACTCTGTTATTTCTGTATCAATTTTCAAGCGGTTTGCTGCATGTACCCCGCATTATCGAGCTCTTTCATCGAATGTATGACATATTAGATAACTCATGATACTTTTTCCGAAATATTGTCCCAACCGACCAGAAAGCGAAATGGTAACCACCACGGCCAAATTAACCACGCTTCAGGTAAGAATTTGTGCAATAACTTTCTTATTTCTGCATCAATTTTCATGCGGTTTGTTGTATGTACTCCGTCTTACTGAGCCCTTTTCTCAGATGTATTATTTATCTGGAACTTCCCTGTACTTTTCTCAACAAGAGCTGTCCGAAGACAGCGCGCTCGACTTTCTAAGTTGCTTAGTATAAAAGGGGCATAACTCCAAATAGAGTGGTCCCAGGGTCATGGGCCCTGATAGTAAGGTAGAGGGTGTGATGGTGAATAAGTATACCAAGTTTGGGTTGAATCCCTTGGATAGTATGGAAGTTATTGATGTTTGAAAAAAACTTTAACCTTGGTTGAAACGCCAACGCCGACGCCAATGCCAACGCCGAAGCCCGGGTGACAGTATAAGCTCTCATTTTCTTGGAAAAGTTGAGCTTAAAACCGATCCCAACCGACTAGAAAAAGGGCCTGAATTTTTTGTCGTTTTTCTGGTCGGTTGGGATCAATTTTTGGACAAAGTACAAAGATTCTACAAACAAGTCATATATCAGAGGAAAGAGCTCACTAATGCGGGGTACATGCAACAAACCGCTTCCGTATTCGTTATCCATCCCATCATGCACAATCCCCACCGTGACTTATCATTGATCAAACCCTATGTTGAGGGTACTCATTAGAATTGTCTCATTGAGACAATTCAAACGAGTACCCACAATAAAGGGTTTGGAATTGAAAAATCAAAATCAAAATGTCTTCAGCTCCACTTATCTTAAGCTTTGCTCTTTCCTTACCTGCACACTTTCCATATGACACATCAAGTTAGCAGAGTTGATGAAATTCTCTCCATACACATACAGCTCGGTCTCCACAATAGCATTTGTACCAGTTCCGTCCCCAACTGAGTAAACATTTTCTGACAGGTATGTTGCGACTGGTGGAGTGTCGGACAGAATGGAACAATCTTCTCCCATAAAGCCAAAATTACAAACACAGGTACCTAGAAAAGAACAGCAATTCATTTTGTATAGAAATTGTTTGGCAGAACATTAATGTTTCGAAAGGCCTATGCTTTTTTTCATGCTGTCATATGAACTCAGATTTGGGAGTATACTTGGATCATTGACCTCAGCATATTTGACATCACAATTAATTTTGTCAACTAAATAAATGTAGTGACGTTGGGTAGAAACACGACCATGTGCCCGGCTAGCTCAGTGGTTAGAGCGTCCGACTAGTAATCCGGGGGTCGTGGGTTCGAGTCCCACGTCGGGTGCACTTTTTCCTCTCTGATTTACTTTATAAAGACCTGCATAACAAAATCAGACTGCCCAATTAAATGTGCAGGCTGATCTTATTTCATACTGCCAGCAAAATTACCAAAATTCTACATATCATTGCAACAGCTCTATTATTTAAACAGAAACTGCTCTCCTAAACAATTTTATAAATTGTTGTTTATCAAGGAAATACAAAACAAAATCTCTTACCATTTAAACAAGCCCCATTATTGGAACAATTACTAGGACAAGTAATTGTGTAGGGGAACAGTTTATCCAATGTTGTATTGAGGTTTGTCAGAGTACTAGGATCCGTAACTATGGCAATCTGACATCCTCTCTCTACATTGTCATGGTGAATTACAGCAGAAAGGCAGAATAGAATTAGATCAGCCTGCACATTTGTGCAGGCTGGTTTTATTTTATACTGCCTGCAAAAAAGTCCAAAATAATCCAAAATCATCCTGACAGGTCCATTATTTACACAAACACTGCCATCCAGATGTTATTGATTTCTAATTAATTAAAGAAACACACAAAATCTCATACCATTTAAACAAGCCCCATTATTGGAACAATTACTTGGACATGTTATGGTGTAAGGGAACAGTTTATCCAATGTTGTATTGAGGTTTATCAAAATACTTGGATCCGTTACCACTGCAATTTGACATTCTCTCTCCATGTTGTCAATCAGCTCGCTCGTGGAGTTGGTACTGTCTGTTAACTGTAATTGAGAAACAAGATTTTTTTGTTCAAAACTTATGCACCTGCATATTTCTACTTTGAAAACAAGCCATCGATCTAGAAGGATCACATTATCATTATTTTACAAGGAAGAAGAGACATGGTCAATATGACAACAGTATGTATATTAACCCCTTCCCAAACAACAAAATTTTAGTCTAGGGTTGTTCAATTAGAAAACTGCTTCAAACAACAAAATGCATGTCAGTAAAGGAGAGGATTGTGAACAATATATCACTGAAAAAATTGAGGCAATAGGAGAAAATGCTGGTAATCAGCATTTTCTTGTTTTCCCTCAATGTTTTGCCAAACCTTTTTTACTTGGGACGCAAAACCAGGTCTTGTTTGGGAAAGAGTTAAGTTGAAGGTCCCAATAAATGACCTGGCAGAACATCTCTAGCTAATAATTATAGATGCTCTTATTGCTCTGCCAGGTCATCTTTCCTGAGCTATATTTCTTGAATATTTTTGACATTCTCTCTTCATAGAGTATTCTACTTGAGATCATTATACAAACTTGAACCCCAAAAGTGGCTTAACCCTTTCCCAAACAAGACCTGCTTTTGACGTCCCTAAAAGAAAAGGCTTAGGAAAACAATATTTTCCTCGCTATATTTCACACAAATTGTGTCTTTATTATCGTCCTTTATATCGTCTGCAGCAGCTTCAAATGGGCTAAACCTTAGGTTTTGTTATTTGGGAAAGGGTTAATAAAAGCACTTACCAAAATATTTGCAAGGCAAACTTGAAGTGTTGACAGGGTATCCACAACCGTGCTACATATAGACCAAGATTGGCTCGCATTCATGGCTTGGTTACAATGCTGGGTAGCAAACTCTAGTGTGTAGCCACTTGCTGTTGGCCATGATGCATTCTGAAATGGAAATTTATAAGGTTTCATAATCATTAGCAGTGAATTAGTTGTATACAACATTCTATACTATGTTGGACAAAATGGCATATATATATACAGAAAAAGAATGGAACATTGGGATAATTAAAGAACAAGAGTACCATGGTCACAATATACGCCGCACCAGAGACTAAGTTGTAAGGGAACATAACTCAGGCAAAAATTAATGAACTACAAGAGCCGTCAGAGACGGACAATGCTCCCCGAATAAGGCATTGTCACAATAAATATATGCCATGCAGAGCTAATATAAAGCTAACAAATGTTAAGCCCCCTTTTTCCATGACATATTTTGTATACGCAAATTTTAAATAGTTTATTGTCAAGGGCATCTGATTTGCTACTCAAATATGAAATTTCATCAAATTCTGACCATTAGACTAGGAGAAATTAGAGAAAAACTGTATTTAACCTTAAGTCCCCTTTTCCCATGACGAGGCCTCAAATCCAAAAACCGGGGAAAGTGCATCGGCATTTTGTCATAGGGAGTTCACATGGTAAGTTTCATTTGATTTGGCCAAAGGGTTATGGAGAAATCACTTCAGACGGACGGACGGACGGAATGACGGACGGAATGACGGACGGACGGAATGACGGACGGACAGGACGGACGGACAGGACGGACGGACGGACAGACAAAGCGGCAACTATATGCTCTCCCTTCGGGGAGCATAATAAAATCCTTCCTTTATGCAGATCTACTGATTGGGGTGATAACATTGACCAAGTTTCAAAAAGATCCAGCCAGAAACTTTGGAGGAGTTGCGTTGACAAGAAAAGTGGACGTACAGATGGATGAACGGACAGACAGACAGAGAAGATGACGCCAATATATGACCGCCTCCGGCAGCATATAAAAAAGAAAATACACTAACTTTCAATATTTTTTTCTACACAATTTTAGTCTATCCACACAGAATTAAACAAGAGTGCCACAGTCCCAATATTTTGCATCTAGTCCCCTTTTTCTGCAATACATTCTACTATGGCATAACCATAACAATATGTGCAAGATCAGATGATTTGAGTTTGATTGATTTGGTTTTAAACACTATTCACAACTGCTATGGTCATATCACAGTGGCTGGAGGACCTAATCATGGATTCCTGTCTTTTCTCATGCCATACTTCAACAACATCCTTATCAAGCCTCTAGCTGCTGGTCCACATAATTTATTATGTTAACCGTTATCAAACCATTGGTGGGTGACATTTTTGTCAGAAAGGATATTTGCAATGGTCTGGAATCAAACTAAGGTTGGCTATAGCCACAGCTTAAAGTTCTAAGAAAATGTTTGTTGTACATTGTTCTCAAATACCAAAAGGGCTCTTTTTTGCAGATCCTGACTAAAATACATTAATTTCTTGATAAATTTCAATATACCGGCGGATTAAAACTTTGTGTTCCAACATCGATCTCATCCGGTCCCCCGATTTGTCTTCGTTTACGTCCGATACCCGGGGAGGTAGGCGGAGTCTGAAGATATGGCTCAAGATTCAGCGTGATATCATCATTAAACACAAGGTCACATGTCTCTACGAGATCGGTCTCGATACAAGGTCGTCCCGTACAGTCGCATCTTGTATTGTTTATATAGTCCAAACTGTTGTCTGCCGGAACTCCTAGCAGTAATGATGAAGTTGGCCTGAAATATGGAAAGCAAGATATTATGGCTAATAATTTTTTAGAATAAAATTTCACTGGGTATCAAAATTTCTATTGCCAAATTAACCTTTTCCCAAACATCAAAAATGTATGGTAATCCAATTTGAAAGTAGATGAAAACGACAAAATAGATATTCATAAAGTAAGGATTGGTGTACAATATAGCTAAGAAAATATTGAGGCAAAAGGAGAAAATGCTGGTTATCAGCATTTTCTCTTTTGCCTCAATGTTTTCTAAGCCAATTCTATTAGGGACGTCAAAACCAGGTCTTGTTTGGGAGAGGGTTAAACAAGACTGAGTCACATACATCTGTAGTGATGTTGGGTAAACTCACAACCATGTGCCCGTTTACCTTAGAGGTTTGAGCGTCCTGAACTAGTAATCCAGGGGTCTTGGGTTTGAGTCCAACATTCGGGGGTCTTGGGTTTGAGTCCAACATTCAGGGGTCTTGGGTTTAAGTCCAACATTCAGGGGTCTTGGGTTTGAGTCAGACATTAGATACATGTTTATCTCCTTATATTTACTTTATCTCTTACATTCAAGCTATTGTCGGCAGGGACTCAAAATAACAAAGAAGATGTGTGTAACAGAGGACAAGAATTGTCAGAGGAAATATTTTGGAAAAGGGAAAAATGATAGCATTGATTGGGAAATATTTTAACTTTACCTCCATTCAGCCACAAATGAAAAAGGGTAGGGCAAATTTAACCACTTTTGGTACGAGTCTGGGTCTTTGACATTTCCGTTTGGCAGTGTAAAGTCATCCTCTGTAATGCCATTGTAGGTACCACAAAGACCTGTAAAATTAAACAAACAAAATTTTACCTCTATCAAGATTATTCAATTGCTCTGCCAATCAAAGGTCAAATTTATAATTTCAGTTTAAATTCTGCTTTTGTTCCAATGGCAATGTCAGGATTTGCATACAGGACCTGCATTCAAACACTAAACCATGGCACCCCAAAAAATATCAGTAAATCATGCGTATCTAAAACAACTCTAAACACACAAAAAAATCAAAAATGCCCAGACAGACAACTTAACAAAAAGAAGAGTCAAGCTGAAAATCCTTTATTGTGATAAGAAGGCATTTACAACTACAAGCACTGATATATAGGGATTCTTATACCTTTAGCTTGATGAGGACAAGCAAATGGTATAGACTAGGATAAGACTGAACAATCTGATCTTAGTTTTTACTGACAGAAGATATGTTTCATGATCAGCATTAGCGGTTAAAATTTTTCCTTACATACCCGACGCTTGTTCCCAAACCACGGACGAAGGTTGTACAGTCACATCTAACAAGTATCCCGCAAGTCTTGCAGACACGATAGTTCCTGATGGTAATACAAACTGGAATACAAAAATATTGAGTTTTACATTCAATTCAATATTTGTTAGTCATACCCAGATAAAATTCAAATGTCCATGTCTTTAAAAATTGATTCTGTTTTCTCTGTTTGTTTGTGAATTCAGGACAAAATTTGCTTATCCATGGGCATTACATACTGATGGTATTCAGGCTTATTTATTTCATCTCAACCCATAAACATATTGTACTAAAATGATTATGGTAGAATACCCATAATAGTGAAAAACACCACTTTTTAGCCATACGAAATGCATCAAATTACACAAACTTGTAAATACACTTCAAATAAGTTGATTCACTGTGCCGAATTTCAAGATTATGCTTCAAGAAGAAAATAATTTACAAATATCATTTTACTCTATATTCATATGCAAGGGAGGTAATTTTAAACATTTTTGTAAATTATTTTCATAAGCTGCATGATGAATTCAAAATTCTAAAAACAAAATGCTTATGTTTATATTTGGAATGGAAATGCAACACAGTTTAGGAATTATTGGCATTTTTTTAAATTTCGCCGCTGGCTCTTTGGTGCTAATAATTGGTATTCTACCTTAACAGTATTTCTCCATTTTCCTCAATATTTTTGACCATACCAAAGATAATTTAAGATACTTGGACAAGTGTAACTTTTTACTATTTGGGAAAGGTTTTGAGCAGTGCACAAAATTTTACCTGATAAGATTGTCTTGATGAAGAGGAATAAACTTTGGTGTTGGGCGTCAAATCCCCATTCTGGTATACTCGCAGTTCTATTGGATGGAAAACTTCACCAAACCGTCGACAAGTATCGATGACAAACACATCGTCCCCGGATAACACAGATACGGAACATGGGCACAACACAAATCCAAACAACGAACATGTCTGGACAAATACTTGCACCTGAAATATTGAGGAAAAAGAATCAACAAGTGGACATGATCAAAATCACTAAATTGCTCACCGAAAGAGTTTCAAAGCTCTTGTGATATGTGAAAAAAGAATATTTTTTTTTTTTTTAAAAAAATGGTTACATTTAAGTAAGAATCCAACAACAATGGACTTTCATATACAAAGAGATTTGCAAAGTTTGAATTTGATTTTTTTATATAAGAAATCAAGGAACAGGTTTGCACAAAGATGTTAACAGAATTTGAATTGAACAACACAGAATCAACATAAAGGAGAACTCACTGTTTCTTGAAGCGTTTCATGCTGGTACATAGTTAGAAGCCCCGGGTAAAAGTTGTAATAACTCCTGTAATAATTAATAGGAAGAAAACATCTATTAACCCTTTCCAAAATGACAAAATTTTAAGGCGGTCCAATTTGAAAGCTGCTGCAGACGACAAAGTAAATATCACATAAGGCCAAAATGTTTATATAAATTATAGCCAGGAAAATATTGAGGCAAAAGGAGAAACTGCTGATAATCAGCAGTTTCTTCTTTTGTCTCAATGTTTTCCCAAGCCATTTCTATAAAGGATGTCAAACCAGGTCTTGTTTGGTTAAGGGGTAGACTTTTCAAATTGTAGTGAATTTTTTTCCAAACAAGACAAATAATTTAGTCAATCATAAATGCCAGTTGATCATTTCACCTAATCAAAGTAATTTAACCTAAAAAGTTAACATTATTTTGATTGATGATAACAGGCCAAACATTTAACCAAAATAAGGACATACAATTAACGCCATAAAAATAAGCAGCTTATGATGAGAAAATGTATTATATTGTCATGAAATCATACATTTATTGCAAAAAGAGAGATAATCCAGCTTTGAAGTTTCTAATATTGAAGGCTTTGAAAAACAATGAGACAAAAGAAGAAAATGCTGATGACCAGCATTTTCTCCTAATGTCTCAATATTTTCTTTTTTTTTTGTGCTATATTATGTACATATCCTGTCTTTATCAACATCTATTTTACGATCTGCAGCATCTTTCAAATTGGACCACCCTATCTTTACTGTTAGCAAAAGTGTTAAACTGTTACTTACAATCCATCAAAAGTGGTCACCATTGGTTCACTGACATATCTACAAGTACCACCCGTTGCTTGTTCCATGACCATGACTGTCGCAGTCTCCACTGTTTCCGTCTTTACGGCAATTCTATCATCCCACAACCTCGCAACAAAGTTGAATGTTGCATTGTACGCGTCCAAAATCCTGTGATCTATGCGAAGTTCAAAGGTCAAGGTCTGTTGCCCTAGCGACCGATCGTCGAAATAGAGGACACAGGTGTTGGATAAGAACTGGGTGATGACGGGGCCTGATGAGCAACTGAAATTATGATGGATAGAAGATGGATTTATTGTAAAATCTGAACAAGTTTGAACCAAAACTAGGACAAGTATTGTATGTCAAATTGACAAAAATTTAAAATAGACAACAATTACTGATGAAGAAAGGGTATATTTGATTCTTAGACATGTCAACAGTATTTAGTCAGACTTCAAATCTGCAAAATAATTAAAGCAGAAATTTGTGATTTAATCAATTACATTATTGCCTAAAATGTGTGTTTTGGGGCCGTTATCGACATTGAATAACGAGAAGAAACCGGGCGGATATCCAGAGAAATCGTGCATTAATCGCCAGATTCACGTGCGATATCGGACCGGTTTTGCACTCAAATATCCTCGATATGACCCTTCAAAATTAACAATTGTCTCTTTTCCCGCAAAATTCTCAACGTCTTACGTTAAAAAAGCGATGTTCGCCTTTTGGCGCCAAATTATGATGTAACGTTGCTTTACCGACGTCACGCATAACAAAAAATTCCCGGAAGATTTATCAGAACAAAACAACAATGGCGGACATTTTCTTATCTCACCTCGGTTCATTTTCCGCACATATCAAGGGGTTTGGGGTAAGCAATCATTGGAATTTTATGCTTTTTATGCAATTATAGCGTCAATTCACGTATTTTTTCAGTCGTTAACATTCGCAGAGGCCCGCAAAATACGAAAACGACCCTCCTGCTTCGCAGTCGGGCGTTAACGTATTTCTTGGGCCTCTGCGAATGTTAACGACCTCAAAAACGTGAATTAACCCTATATAATTGGATAGTCAGTTTTCTGCTCACTGTATCAATTTAGACAAATTTAGAGTATAATACAAATCTGTTGCAGGTGTGTTTAAAGGGACATTTCATTCCAATTTCAATTTTTTAAAGTATGTCTTGATGCCAAGATTGGTTATTCTAATGAGTATAAATACTATTAGTTTTTTTAAGTTGTTGCCAATAAGCGAGAAACACGCATTTAAAGTTGAGACATAATAGATAAATTGTATATAAATCCGAACTGTTGTCCACAACAATTTGTTCAATTTTAACACAAAAATATAAATTTCTCGTAAATGGCGCAATATTTTGGCTTGAAATTTTCAGAATTTTCATAAGGAAATATGCTCTTTCAGATAAAAATAAAGGTAAAATTTATGACAAAAAATTCTGAAATGTCACTTTAATTCCATACTGACTTTGTAGACAAACGAATGATCTGTAAAAAGGTGCTCAAAATTGTTTCATAAAATGATAGAGAAACATTACCTGGTTATTGGCACACCATCAATTTCCACATAGAACTCTAGTTCACATGTATCACTAAAACAGATATCACCAAAAGCCGAAGTCACAGCTACTTGAAATTCTAGAGGTGCACCACCCTCCATAATCTCAAACACTTGTGATTCGTCAGACAGGGATGTTGGGAATGTTACCTGCAAAACAAGAAGTTTTTGCAACATAAAAATATCTACATAAAATCAGCTAATTCATCCAAGTTTTATTAAGATTTTTGCAAACTGTGTTTGGCCTTAGTAACTGTTCATCGATTCTTACATAACATAACTTCTGATAGTGAAACAGTAGTGCATCTGCAATTGGATTGAATGGAATTTAACATCCCACTCAACATATATTCATATACTGTATGTGTAGATATTTTCGTGGAGCGAAATTTTCGCGGTAGGGCCCCATTTTCGAGTTTTACAAATGTTCACGCAACTTTGAATTCGCGGAGAGACAAAATAAGAATTCTTAATTTCGCGCACAGCAAAATGAATGTAAGAGCTGGGTAAATACTCTGTCTTATTTGCAGTATCTTAAACACTCAGGAGTAGGAGATTAAACGGATATTGCTCGACTGTAATTAATTATTTTCTTTGTGCATTCTAATAAAGGGTTTGTTACATGTATTTCAAGCCAAGTAATGCCAAACAATACATTGTCCGATAAAGTGTTAAATGGTTATTCACAGTTTTATTGTTCAATTAGTTTTGATGCATGTATCTTGTCACCTTCTTTATTCAACACATTTATTCAATAAAACATATACATGTACGAACAGAATGTATATTCATGTAATGTCTATAATAAACATGCATTTCAAATTACGCGAAAATTAAACTTTTCAGGAAGAATTGAGAGTACAAATATTTGCGCAATCATGAATTCGCGGACCGATGGTCTAGCGCGAATATAGCAAAAATTAGAAGCCCGCAAATATTTCTACACATACAGTATTATATGGTCATACATTATGGGGACATGACATCAGTTTTATGTCTCATCCAAAACACAAGTGCCCCATGTGATCTTTTTTTTATCAAAACATGACCTTCATATACCTTGACACTGACAACTATGCCGTACCGAATGGGTCAAAAGTCTAGATACCAGGTGCACCTCTAAAAAATACAGGTGCACCTGTATATTTTGAGGTGAACTTATAAATTTTATACGTGCACCTCCATTTTTTAGAGCTGGACTTGTATTTTATAAGTTCACCTCAGAATATACAGGTGCACCTGTTTATTTATGTCAAAACGAGGCGGACCAATGAACGGAGCCGTAAGAACCGTTTCCATTTACCCTATTTGGCATATTCGATGCGAGACTACCATTTCCGTAGTAACATGTTGCCAAGTTAAACAAAATCTGATAGACCTAGATCTATACATTTTTTGAGTAGGCTATGTACCCCGACAGATTTTCTCACCTTTTTCCTAATCTATGCGTGAATCCAGACATATCCCAAGATGGGACACGTGTTTTCAAATGGGGGAAGGGGCGGGGCTCTAAATCAGCTGAAATCAGCATATTTTCTCTTAATTCTTCAGTATATATTCTGCGTTACAATGTAAACAAATTCCACATAGGCCTAACTCGTTCATTGCTATGCGGCGCACCAGGATTTCTTTTAGGGGTTCGAACATACGAATAATTAGGGGGTGTAGTTTTCCTACTAGATCTAGATCTATTACCGTGACAATTTTGATTGAATTTCTGTATGAAAATGAAAAAAAAAGTATCAGGCAACAGAGTGGGTTCAAACGACCACCACCTCTGTATCCGCCACTGCTGCTGCAGCTTGTAAATTGGAATAAATCCGGTCAAAATTTTTGCCGTTTAGGAAAGGTTTTTACGAAAATTGTATTTTGATCCAAATTAGTCTCAAGTCTATTCGGCCCGAATTTTCCAGACTAATTATACATGCCTGCCACAACATCAACTCAACGATGTCATGCAAACATCAAATATTATGCCAAAACGGGGTAAGTATTGCTGTATTAACCCAGAACTCTCTCCTCTATAAAACTTTCGAATTACATGTCACGATATGTGTGTTTCTCGCAGTCAGGAATGCATTGTGGACAATAAGTAATTGGTTTTCGTGTTTGACGTTTGGGAAAGGGTTTCAGACTAGCATTCCTTATGTACAGGCATTTGAATACTTCTTCAAGTGTTAAGATATGGGATGATATCAAAGTAAGAGGCATTCATGCATTGATGCCATACGAGCAGGATTCTTAGCTTAAGTTTAAGGTAGTACGCCTCCACTGGTAATGAGATTCACAAGAAGTCAGAATTTGTTGGACATTTTTAACATTGCTACATATTGATTCGCTCGGCACAATCCTTTCAGCCAATCAAAAACGTCGTCAGCACACCTGCACTCATTCGGTGGAGGTGAAAGCTTCGGTCTTTTTCGTTGAAGCATTACCAACTTTCAGCATTAATATCTCGACGACTACGCCTGGTTATTAAAAATGCGTTGGTAGTTAGAAAGTTTAAATAACATTCTTTAAAGAAAGAATTTGGTTTATGAATATTAACGATGGATTTTTCAAATAATCTGCCTCAAAGTTGGTATCCCGTAACGATAAAGACCGAGGAAGTACCCTCGATGAAAAAATGAAAGTGAGGCTATGACGTCATGCCGACTGATTCAATCGGACATGTTTTGGAGACATCTAAAATTCAATGTTTGAATGTTCCAATGCTGAATATAATATTTACGACTGTCGACGGACATCACCCAAATGACTGCGACAGCGCATGAATATCATTAGGGGATGGACTTTTAAAAACACTGTTAAGGTCTTCCTTTTGTACAATATTGTGTGAACATACACAATATATAATACTATTATGATTTGTAAACTTTCATTCCAAGTTAATGATTTTTGAGGATTGTTCCTCTTCAGCTTCTCTCTTCAGCCCTGGTAAAGGACTAGAATTTTTTGTTGTACAGTACATTCAGTCTGGCAGTGCTATTATTCAGACAGGAATCTACTAAACGTTCATGAAACATATTGGTGGCAATGCCCATATTCGGAGTAAACTCCGAGATCTATACATTGAAAGGCATCATAGCCAGTAATTCAATTTAACTTCTGTTATTTTTTCAGGCATGGAAGCACTCATCAAATCACAGCCTTTGACCTGTCCATCTGTATATCCTGCGTTACCACTGCTACACCAAATCATTTATTCTTCGGATGAGTTGATGAACAATTAGCAACAGCAGCGATAGGCAGCATAACAAACCATGAACAATGAAGTTTGATAGTCTTAGAACACATTTGTTACTTTTGATAAAGCTGGATGAAAGAGTCGGTACAGAATTTGTCACCTGGGGACCAGGGCTAGGAAAAAGAAATTTTGAGAAAATTTAGACTTGGAAAATATTGAAGGTGATATAACATGCTTGTCATCTCAATAGAATCTGAGGGATAATAATAGCCTCTATGATGGTTGAAGAAAACTTAGACGATATTGTTATAGCTGTGAAAACTTTTTTACAATTAACAATTAATTTGACCGGTAAGAAAATGTTGGGTAACAAAACGTTATCGGCTAGAAGAGATTTGAAGTTAAGACACTCGATCAGACATAAACATCTTTAATCTATTTTAGGAGATCTTTCAAATATCAGTGTTGAATTGTGGCTAAATGGGCATATTCCCCCATGAGCATCCATTTTAACCCATTCGCACACATAGATGCTTTTTGATCACCCACAAGATAAAGGCTGTGGAAAGCTCTTTGGAAAATAAAGAAATTGCTTGCAATCAAGCAATTTCTTCATTTGCCACAATGTTTTCTACCCTGAACTACCAATGCAAAAAATATATAGAATTTCGTTCACTCAAAATTGTTGTCTGCAACATATTTATGCCCCCTTTCGAAGAAAATGGGGGTATATTGTTTTGCAAGTGTCGGTCGGTCGGAAGGTCGGTCGGTCGGTCGGTCCGTAGGTCTGTCGGTCTGTCCGTAGACCAAACCTTGTCAGGAGCATAACTCAAAAAGTATTAAAGGTAGAATCATGAAACTTCATAGGTGGATAGATCTCTACCTTAACAGTAACATCCTCATAGCTCAGTAAGGTAAGAGTCTTATCAATCAAGGGGGTGTGAGTTTTAAATTCATTTGTCTCTCATCTATGTATGAAACACTTCTGATTAAAAAAGACTGTGTTTGTTGCAACTTGTTTTTAGCTCGACTTTTCGAAGAAAATGAGAGCTTATACTGTCACCCGGGCGTCGGCGTTGGCGTTGCAACCAAGGTTAAAGTTTTTTCAAACATCAATAACTTCCATACTATCAAAGGGATTCAACCCAAACTTGGTATACTTATTCACCATCACACCCTCTACCTTACTATCAGGGCCCATGACCCTGGGACCACTCTATTTGGAGTTATGCCCCCTTTATACTAAGCAACTTAGAAAGTCGAGCGCGCTGTCTTCGGACAGCTCTTGTTGTGTCTAACTAGTGCTATAGAGAAAAAAATGTCATGAGCAGGGTTCTTGGAAAATTGTCTTTAGTTTATTGCATCTACTAGGACTACCTGAATACTATGTTCCCAAATCAGCTTGTACCCAAGTGCAGCCTGATCAGAGAGCAATGATACTTCCTGATAGTTGCTACAAGTAATGAAGAAGCAAGAAGAGATCAAAATGGATCTTAATCAGACTTGGTATATGCACCGGCTGTACTAAATTCTTGTTGATCACAAATATGTTCAACAAATATGTTCACCTGTTCCCAAGGCTTGAAGCAACAACATATTAGACCAGTTTAACCCTTTCCCAAATGACAAAATTTTGGGGTGTTCAAATTTGAGAGCTGCTGCAAACAACAAAATATGTTATGATAAAGATGGGATTTGTGTACAATATAACATAGACAATATTGAGACAAAAGGAGAAAATGTTGGTTTCATTTGTCCCAAGATTACTAGTTGATCTGAGTCAATATGGCTTTCCAACTGACTTAACCCTTTCCCAAACAACATAATTTTGGGGTTGTCCTTTTTAAAAGCTGCTGCAGATAACAAAATTACTGTTAAAAAGTGGGGGCTTTGTGTACAGTAAAGCACAGAAAATATTGAGACAAAAGAAGAAACTGCTGGTCATCAGCAGTTTCTTCTTTTGTCTCAATGTTTTCCCAAGCCTTTTCTAATAGGGACGTCAAAACAAGGTCTTGTTTTGGAAAGGGTTAACTCCAAGACAATATGGTAGTTTAACCACAACAATCTTGTTTAACCCTTTCCAAAATGACAAAATTTTAGGGTGGTCCAATCGGAAAGCTGCTACAGATGACAAAATGGATGTTGATAAAGATCAGATTTTTGTATGATAGAGCTGAAAAAATATTGAGGCAAAAGGAGAAACTGCTTGTTATAAACAGTTTCTTCATTTGTCTCAACGTTTCCCCAAGCCATTTCTATTAAGGAATTCAAAACCACGCCCCGGTTTCTCGAAAAAAAAACCTTAAGTAAATTCTCATGAGAACATGCTCAACTTCAAAGGAATACTCTCTTACCTTGGAGGGTATTCGATTGAAGATCACGTGAATTTTGTGCGATTTGAGCACAATGCTCAGATTTGAGCATGAGAACGTACTTAAGTTTAACAATGCTGTTTTACTGGAGCGATATTGAGCGACTGGTGCATCTAACCAACTCAATATTTTAGTTTAACGGCAACAATGCTGTTTTACTTGTGTGATATCGAGCGGCTGGTGCATCTAACCAAGTCAATATGGTAGTTTAACAACAACAATGCTGTTTTACTGGAGTAATATTGAGCGTTGGTGCATCTAACCAAGTCAATATGGTAGTTTAACGACATCAATGCTGTTTTACCGGAGTGATGTTGAGCGGCTGGTGTATCTAACCAAGTCAATATGGTAGTTTAACAACAACAATGCTGTTCTAATCCAATAAAATCTAGAGGTTGGTGCATCTAACCAAGTCAATATGGTAGTTTAACGACTACAATGCTGTTTTACTTGTGTGATATCGAGCAGCTGGTGCATCTAACCAAGTCAATATGGTAGTTTAACGGCAACAATGCTGTTTTACTGGAGTAATAATGAGCGGCTGGTGCAGCTGACCAAGTCAATATGGTAGTTTAACGACTACAATGCTGTTTTACTTGTGTGATATCAAGCAGCTGGTGCATCTAACCAAGTCAATATGGTAGTTTAACGACAACAATGCTGTTTTACTGGAGTAATAATGAGCGGCTGGTGCAGCTAACCAAGTCAATATGGTAGTTTAACGACTACAATGCTGTTTTACTTGTGTGATATCGAGCAGCTGGTGCATCTAACCAAGTCAATATGGTAGTTTAACGACATCAATGCTGTTTTACTGGAGTGATGTTGAGCGACTTGTGCATCTAACCAAGTGAATATGGTAGTTTAACGACAACAATGCTGTTTTACTTGAGTGATATTGTGCGGCTGGTGCATTTTACCAAGTCAATATGGTTGTTTAACAATGACAATGCAATAGAATAATCCTTAAAATAAGATTGACTTTTTTTGTCAAGACTACTGAATAAGATTTGTAGAAAACATTAAAGAAATGGAAAAAATTAAGAAAATACAGATAGAATTTAGATTAAACTCCATATTTAGCAAGGACCCTTTTGCGTTAAGTTTTATCTTGTGCCATGTTCTTTCCCAAAGGCACATGGCACATGCGCAAGCTTAGACGCAAACTTGTGTTCTGATTCCAATTGAATAATTGAATGGGGGCTAATGCCTAACTGCTATGCATGGTCATAGCGTTGCAGCTTGAGCACATAACCATGGATTCCTGTCGTTTCTCTCATAAGTATTACTACAACATCCTTTTGGAGTCTCTGAAACTACTTTGTGTATTAAGATCAATTGCTTAATTGAATTGGGGTTAAAGCCTAACAGCTATGCATAGTCATACCATTGCAGCTTGGGCACCTTACCATGAATTCTTGTCTTTTTTTTTAAAGTACTACCGCGACAACCTTTTTGCAACTCGTAGGAGACAAATGGCATTTAGGACATTTGCTATGGCTTCGCGTTCAAAGCCAATGAGATTCAGACTCTCTACCGACTGCGCTACGGCCACAGCATGTAAATTAATAAACAAAAAGTAGTTTACGGATTGATAGCCAGACTCAGTTAGCGCATGCTTTGAAAGGCTTCCGGATAGAAAATGGTACAATAAAACATAGATTCGTGTGTTTATATGTCTGAAGCAGTTTTATGTTAATATGATTTAAGATTGGCTTTCAATGCAGATTAAGAATCCATAATGAATATTTTAAATGTCATAAGCATTTTCCATGTGCAGAAAGAGTGAATGTGCATTGCATAATAAAGCTGATCATGTATAAGATTGGTTTAAATATAATCCAACAGATTGGTATGTTAGTTATTTATTGTTTTTCTATGCACTATCTGCCCCTGTGCAAGTGCTATGAAAATCCCCATCATTTTATTGTCTTTCCAGTGGTATCTTTTCAAAGATTAGTGGCTCATCATTTGGTCTTTAAAAAAATGGCAACACTTTTCTAAAAGAAATTTATATGAATGAAGTTCAAAACTTTATAGCATTGCTAGACCTGTGGGCCCATTGTACAAAATCGATGGTATGTCTAATATTGTAAGCATGGTAGTAAAATACTTGGTGCGAAATAGTTAGGGTACGAATCACTCGTAGTTCATATCAAATTCGAATCGGGTGTAGATCGATGCAGTTTTTAATTAAAATAAATGTGAAAGAATATTATTAATAGAAGGAATAAATTGAACATTAATTTTCTCTCTTTTTTTTTTTAATGTTTATCTTCAATTAATTTGATCTAAGGATCGCTGCAGAACAACTATCCCGCAGACAGGCGCCGCTAAATGGAGCGGAAAACCAAAACAAGATAAGAAAAAATTATAGATCTATAATTGAATCTAGATCTAGTTTTAAATTTTGAAATTTATTAAATAGTAGGGAGTTACAAATCAATTATAAATCTTTTTTTATCTCTATTTAGTCTCCTAAAGAAATCGAAAAAATGTTGGATATAACGTACATTCTGATTGGATGAAACAGGTGCGCTTGTATTTTTTATAAAACGAGGCTAAAAATACGGGTGCACCTACAAAATATACGGGTGCACCTGTATTCTCCGAGGTGAACTTATAAATAATACAAGTGCACCTCTAAAAAATACAGGTGCACCTGTATATTTTGAGGTGAACTTATAAATTTTATACGTGCACCTGTATTTTTTAGAGGTGCACCTGGTATCTAGACTTTTGACCCATTTGGTACGCCATAGACAACATTGAAATTTGGCTTCTCAGGAAAGGTAATGTACAAGGACTAGACAGGTAAACTATCTAGAACCACTAAAAGTTCAGAATCTATGGCAAAACAGTCAAGTTTTTCTGACTTAAAGACACAGGTTAAAGATTATATCCCCCTTCTTCCATCCATTGACTTTGTCATGTTTGAAAGGCTAAAAAACTTAATTGAAGTTAATCTATTAGCATATCAAATGTGTGTATTTCGATTCTTTTCTTAGACTTACAACTATAGGTGGTAATATGTAACATCTAACTCCAGAATTTGTAAATGTTATCTCAGCCTGGCTTAGATATTCATCAGCAACATCAGATTCACATGAAGAAACAGCAAGTCTTAAACAGTTCTTTACTGCATCATAGGCACTGGAAAGAACAAAACAAGTTTACTTACTTCAATACAGAAATGAATCAATAATGCTACTTCATAGATTTCTACAGTTTAACCCTTTTCAGACGGCAAAATTTTAGACTTTTCTGAATTCAAACATATTGCAGACGACAATTTCAAGTGATTGAAATTCTACATTTGTGGGTCTTTTGTAGTCAGAAAATATTGTGGGAAATGAAGAAATTGCTTGTGACAAGCACAAAGTGAAAATATTAATTTGCAAAATACTTTAACACAAGAGTCGTCAGAGACGGACAATGCTCCCCGAATAAGGCATTGTCACAATAAATATATGCCATGCAGAGCTAATATAAAGCTAACAAATGTTAAGCCCCCTTTTTCCATGACATATTTTGTATACCCAAATTTTAAATAGTTTATTGTCAAGGGCATCTGATTTGCTACTCAAATATGAAATTTCATCAAATTCTGACCATCAGACTAGGAGGAATTAGAGAAAAACTGTATTTAACCTTAAGTCCCCTTTTCCCAAGAGGAGGCCTCAAATCCAAAAACCGGGAAAAGTACATCGGCATTTTGTCATAGGGAGTTCACATGGTAAGTTTCATTTGATTTGGCCCAAGGGTTATGGAGAAATCGCTTCGGACGGACGGAATGACAGACGGACGGACCGACCGACAAAGCGGCAACTATATGCTCTCCCTTCGGGGAGCATAAAAAATCTTACATGCAAACATCATCATCAGTAAGGTTAGCAATAGTTTGTTCAAATGTAGCCAGACACAAATCAGCATTTGTTGTATTACAAGGCAGAGTACAACATTTCTGTTTGATATTCCCTATGATGCTGATTTGATACATACATCACTAATCATTGCTTTTCAACGAAAACCTCGTAACTGCAGCTTGTTTTAAGCTGCAGTTACGAGGCTTTTGTTGAAAAGCGGTGATATGTACAATCTGATATTTGTCTTAGTACCTGCCTATCTTTCTTCAGCAAAGAGTTGATAACAAATAAAAGCATAAAAGAGGTTGTCTTTAGTCCAATTCATGGATAAGAAATATAATTGAACAAAATCTTACTTGCATACATCATCGCCAGTAAGGTTAGCAATAGTTTGTTCAAATGTAGCCAGACACAAATCAGCATTTGTTGTATTACAAGGCAGAGTACAATAAGACATCTCAAGGTCCATTATAGCTGATAGGAATTCCTGGTTAAAGTCGATGGTAGCGTTGTTGGATGTACAACTGCTGGAGTTTTGGAAGGCTTTGAAGGCTTCCTCCCATTCTGGGTATGAACTGAAATAAAGAAAGAAAGGTATACTTAACGTCACTAGAAAGTTTCGACCCAAAACACCCTTGCATCTTTCCAAGATCTTTCAAATGGTCATGTAATGAAATCCAAAAATTTCAAATTGTCTGACACAGTTAGGTGGACAGAAAAACAACCTGTCTGGACAAACAGTTCGAACAAGAAACCAAAACATTTGTCAGCTGTGCAGAAAATAAACTACTCTCTTAAAACAGAGTCCATCATTAACTACATTTTACTAAGAAACAATCAAATTTTTATTGATCTCTGCTTTGGAGAGCAATGAAAATATACTTTAAACAAAACAACTTCGATGTTACCTGTTCCTGTTCTATCACGGTGGATAATCCCGTGATACAACAATATCAGAAAATTTTCAATATTTTTGTAAATACAGGACCAATTTGAATTCAGTTTGAAGCAGAAACGGTAGAGAAAATAATGCATTAGCTGGAAGTAGTGGATTTTTGAAAAATCAGCTGATAACTTTTTTTTTGAAGTCAAACCAAAATTTTTGTTGATCTTGAAAAACTTTTATATCAGATGATTTTTCAAAATTCCATTACATCCAGCTTATTCCTGCTATTTTCCCACTTTCTCTGCTTCAAGCCTAATTCAAATTGGTCAAGTATCAACAAAAATATTGAAGATTTTCTGAAATTCTGAGTCACATGATTCTCAACCATGTCTATATTAAACTGGACTCTAGAAGACACATTGATAAACATACCTGCAGAATTCAAAAGATGAGAAACTAGAAATATTTGTCTCCCTCTCAGCATCCACAAATGACAACAATAAGGGGAAGTAATATTCTAGTCCACTCTTGTAGCATCGTATAGCACCTTCAGTCAAACTTGTGGGCTGTACTCCAAGAAAACCTGGAAATAAAACACATATGAGATGACATCGTAAGAATATTTTCTTATGGCTCTGAAGTTAGGTAAAATGATTAATCCATATGAATTAGGAGTAGATGCAACCTTTCCAGGCTGCATATACTGCACACGCTAATCAGACTAAATATTTTGTACTCTTTCATAGGGTACACAAATGTAGATAGATAATTTCTTTCCTTGTCTTACAAAGCATTGCCATTTGAAGATTTTTTTTAAATACATCTAGTACTACTTACAAAATTTGAAGATAATAATCTACTTCAACCTAACTGTTTTCAAAGGAAACTTATTTAGTCATTTACCCATTACCAAACCGCAAATTTTTAGACTAGTCCAAATTCAACGATGATGCAGACGACAATTTCAAGTGAATGAAATTTTGATTTTTTTTTGTCTTTTTATGTAAAAAACATTGTGGTAAATGAAGAAATTGCTTGTCACAAGCAATTTCTTCATTTTCCACGATGTTTTCCACAGCCATTATCTTGTGGGGAGTCAAAAGGAGTCGTTTTGTGGTAATGGGTTAACAAACACTTACTGCTGCAGACTTCAGAGAAGGTCACATCCAGATTATTCAAGGTCATGTTAATCACCATGGCAACATCCTCAGGGAAATCTCCAAGGTTACCATAGATACATTCAAGGTCACGACCTCTGACCTGACAGGGGTATATGTCCTCCCTGAACTCCGGCGTCTGACAAATATCAAGATCAATCTCATAGTTGGCTGCTTCCCTTCTCGACAACAAAACTTCCTCGAATAGTGAAGTGTATGAATAAAGACATTGGTTGATTCCGTCACAATTGGCATTGTCAAGGGTCGAAAGGTCAAGGTCACTGGGATCTGACATCTGACCTAGTTTATTGTACATCTTTACCAAATATGGGCATGTGGATAATTTTGACTCCAGACATCGGTCTAGGTCCCTTCTTGCTCTGAAAACAAAATCAAATGTCATGGAATAATTGCTTGAATTCGACTGAACATTGTGTTTCCCAATCACCAATACCAAAATGCCAGCAATATTTTTTTCATATCTTTAAAGTTTTCACAGAGAGGTACTTGGATGACAAGCAAAGAAAATTGTTAACAGATTCCAACACTGATTGGGTCATTGCATTTTATTTTTCTTTTTGAATTTATGTCCTGGCAATACAATGTTAATGATCACGGTTGACTTATATGCTCCTGAAATGATTATTAGGGACATGTGTTCAAAGCCTCAAGGTGGTATTCGTTCTAAAATTCTACTTACAAGCACATTTCCCTCTCATTTCCGTCTCCCATGCTGTCCCTCAATGCTTCATAACAAGCTTCTACGCCATCTGGATCACATCTCGAAGTAAACCCAATCCCATACATTGACAAATTTTGACGCCCCATAAGATAACAGCTTTGGGAAAACATTGTGGAAAATGAAGACATTGCTTGTCACAAGCAATGTCTTCAATTCCCACAATGTTTTCTATCAAAAAAAGACCATATAAAATTTGGTTCACTTCAAATTGTTGTCTGTAAAATCTTTGAATTTGGACTAGTTTAGAATTTGTTGTTTGGTAATTGGCTAATGTGCATTCATCTATATAACCACTTACAAGCACATTTCCCTCTCATTTCCGTCTTCCATGCTGTCTCTCAATGTCTCATAACAAGCTTCTATGCCATCTGGATCACATATCGGAGTTAACTCATTCTGACATATTGGCACCTTTGACGCTCCACAAGATAACAGCTTTGGAAAACTTTGTGGAAAATGAAGACATTGCTTGTCACAAGCAATGTCTTCAATTTCCACAATGCTTTCTATCCAAAAAGACCAAATGTAAAAGTTTGTTCACTTCAAATAGTCGTCTGCAAAATCTTTGAATTTGGACTAGTTCAGAAATTTTTGTTTGGTAATTGGCTAAGGTGCATTCAGCTATAAATAACCACTTACAAGCACATTTCCCTCTCATTTCCGTCTCCCATGCTGTCTCTCAATGTCTCATAACAAGCTTCTACGCCATCCGGATCACATCTCGGAGCAACCTGATCCAGGTTACAGAAGAGCTCTCCATTGTTCGGACATTTAGTATCGGCGTCGGCCTTCCAGGAGTTAAACACGGACCAGACCATAAGTGTTGTGAAATCGTCTGTGCATCCAGATACATTGTCCTCGAAACAAGAGATGGTTTCTGCATATGCACTGTAAAAGAAGAAGACATTTTTACGGATTTTAATTTTGTTTTAATTTTGTAGTATCACAAATACAAAAGTTTTATTGAAACTCATCCAATAAAAACGTATCCAGTGATTCACAGGACAGAAAACTGTGTAAGTGACAAAGTCATTATTTCAAACTTCCACGTACCTGCATGCAACCTCAGTGTTTTGGCCATCTGAGTCTTCAGTGGCCTTGTAAAACTTGTAAAAGCATTGTAACGCTTTACCAGTCTGGCACTTGTCTTCTTCTCTTTCCCCTTAAATGATAAAAAGAAATCTCTAGCACAACAGGAAATTATGTGACACAAAAATTGAAGAAAATCTTCAATAATCCTATTAATATTTGACTGATTGACCTAAAGTGGCATATTTTTCAAATCTTTTCAAAGTTTGGTTGGTCTTCAATAACTTTTTATCGCCTGATTGTTTAGAAGATCCATCAAATTCAGCAAATTCCTGGCATTTCCCCACCTTCTTTGCTTTAAATCCTTTTCAAATCAGTCAAAATTTCAAATAAATGAAATATCAGCAGAGTTATTGAAAAATATGCAAAATGTTGTGTCAAGCGGTTTTCGGTTATCTTTAGGTTAGTCTTCTCTTGAGTCGATTTCAGAATGTTACAAATACTACTGGCTTTTTTTTTTTTTCATAAAGAAGGGTGAAAGTTATTTCTAACAAGAGGACCATGATGGTCCTTAATCGCTCACCTGCACCTAGATAGAATGAAAGTCCCAATGTTTTCATAATCTTGAATGATCAATACTTGTAGCTGTTTACAGTAAAAACAAAGTGGAAGAAAACAACAATTTTGTCACAGTAAAGGGCACATAACTCTGTTCTGATAAAGAAATTCTCATCAACATTATGTCCAAGTTTTTTAATTGGTTAATATTTATTGCTGTTTGAGAGAAAACAAAGTCAAAAACGGCAATTTTGTAACTGTCAAGGGCACACAACTCTGTTTTTTAGTCCAATCAATCTGACAGATTAAAACATTTAAGATATTATGGTCACCAACATTGCCACTAAGTTGTGTCTTTATTGGTCGATATTTGTTTGTTAGAGAGAAAATAAAGTCGAAAATGTTAATTTCATAAAATTAAAAGGCCAATAACTCTTGTTTTTCTAACAAAATCAAGCTGAAAATTTAACTCATCAAGGATCTTATGGCCACCAACATTGTGGCCAAGTTTTGTCTTGATTAGTCAATAAATGTAGATGCTACAGTGTAAACAAAGTCAAAAATAGCAATTTTGTCAAATTCAAGGGCACATAACTCCAGACTTCCAGCTCCTATCACACTGAAAATCAAACTCATCCAAGATCTTATAGTTACCAACATTTTGGCAAAGTTTTGTCTTGATTGGTCAATATTTGTAGATGCTAGAGTGGTAACAAAGTCAAAACAAGCCATTTTTGACGTTCAAGGGCACATAACTCCGGACTTCCTGGTCCGATCTGACTCAAAATCTAACTCATCCGAAACTTTATGGTCATACATATTTTGACCAAGTTTGTTAAGATTGGTCAATATTTGTAGATACTAGAGTGGTAACAAAGTCAAAACTAGCCATTTTTGACATTCAAGGGCACATAACTCCGGACTTCCTGCTTCGATGACACTGAAAATACAACTCATTTAAGATCTTAAGGTTACTAACATTGTGGCCAAGTTTTGTCTTCATTGGTCAATATTTGTAGATGCTAGAGTGGTAACAAGGTCAAAACTAGCTATTTTTGATATTCAAGGGCACATAACTCCTGACTTCCTGATCCGATCTGACTCAAAATCGAACTCGTCCAAGAACTTATGGTCATACATGTTTTGACCAAGTTTGGTCAATATTTGTACATGATAGTGCGGTAACAAAGTCTAAACTAGCTATTTTTGATATTCAGGGGCACATAACTCTGGACTTCCTAGTCCGATTTGACTCAAAATCAAACTCGTCCGAGAACTTATGGTCATACATGTTTTGACCAAGTTTGGTCAAGATTGGTAATTATTTGTGGATGCTAGAGTGGTAACAACAAATTGTGGACAGACGGACGGATGGACAACGGACAAAAAGCGACCACAATAGCTCACCTTGAGCACTTCATGCTCAGGTGAGCTAAAAAGAAGCAAAATTCATACAAAATGGTATAGTGCTCTTTGTCTTCTTTTCATGTATTTCTCCACTCAATGATATATTTCACAGTATTGAATGGACGCAAGGCACAAACTTGAAAATAAGTGACATATAATACATGTACCTAAAAGCTTGCTACCAAAAGAGCTGAGCTGAAAAAAAGCTTTAAAAACAACTATTTTGCTCACCATGTAATGCTATACAAGTTCTGCTTGGCTCCACCGCTTGCATATCTGGTTTATTAGCCGCCATTGGGAAGATTAACCCTTTCCTAAACAAGACCTGGTTTTGACGTCCCTAATTGAATAGGCTTGGGAAAACATTGAGGCAAAAGAAGAAACTGCTGATAACCAGCAGTTTCTCCTTTTGTCTCAATATTTTTATGCCATATTTTACACAAATCCCACCTTTTATAACTTCCATTTTGTCATCTGCGGCAGCTTTTGAAATGGATCGCCCTAGAATTTTGTTGTTTGGGAAACGGTTAATATATGTATATCAATACTTTTCAACAAAAAAACTAGTAACTGCAGCTTAAAACAAGCTGCAGTTACAAGGTTTTTGTTGAAAAGCAAAGATATACATGTATAGTTTTTCTCACCATGTAAAGCTATACAAGTCCTGCCAGGCTCAACTACTGTCGTATCTGGTTTGTTAGCCGCCATGGGACAAATAGAGTAGGCTTGACATGCAATAGGTTCAAGTGTTTTATGTAGCAATTTTAGGGTAGAATCATCACAATAGCTGGTAGTTTGTGTGAAACAGGTTTCTGTATACTCGATGGCACTGAAACAGAAAGAATATGTTCTAAATTTAAAATGACTTAACAATAACTTAAAATTACTGATGCTTTTTTTCAAAAGTTTTGCATTAACACATTATTGCACAGTGACACCTTTTGACCCCTTCACAAGGAAAAGCTTGGGAAAACATTGTGAAAAATGAAGAAATTGCTTGTGACAAGCAATTTCTTCATTTTCCACAATGTTTTCTAACCCAAAATGCAAAGCTTTTTTAAAATTTAATCAATTAGTAATTGTCGTCTGCATCATCTTTCAAAATGGAACAGTCCAAAATTTTGCTGTCTGGTAATGGGTTAAATTTGCTAGATAAACCCTTTGGCATCAAAAATAGAAATATGTATATAGTTACATTCTATGACAAGTTAAAAATTCATGGGATGAAAGGCATTTAAGCAATATGCATTTAAATAACAAAAGTTTACGACAGGCAAGAGGAAAGCATTCATTTACCGGTAAGCTATTGTAATTAAATTCTATCCATATTGGGTGAATTATTGTTTTACTATTTTTTGCATTTTGAATCATCCAATTAATTCATTATTTATAAGAATTATTCCATTGTAACCACTCACCTACAAACATGTCCTTGATGTGCAGTAATTCCATGTGATCTTACAATGTCACCAAGTTTTGATATGCACTCTAATGTCTCGGCCGGTTCACAAGTGAACGGTTTGGGTGAGCATACACCAGATAAAATACCCATAGCTTGTGTGATGTCGTAGAATGTCATGGCCGTCTCCTTTCTCTCTTCTGAACAACCTTGTATACTCTCATGTACACAGTCCCTCATCAATTCAATGCTGTGGAATATAATAAAGAAATGAAGAATTTAATCATTGTTACACTAAAATAAGTAATTCTTTACAATTAAATATCTTTGTGTAAAAAAGAGTGTTACAATGTTTAACCCATTACTGCTCTGTGACGCCTTTTGACTCCTGCACAAGAGTAAACTTGAGAAATCATTGTGGAAAATGAAGAAATTGCTTATGACAAGCAATTTCTCTTTCTTTTCCACAATGTTTTCTAACTCAAAAGAGAAAGAATTCTAATATATAATCAACTTGAAATTGTCGTCTGCAACACCTTCCAAATTGAAACACACCAAAATTTTGTTGTTTAGGAATGGGTTAAGAATGACATTTAAAACTGTTTGCTGCATTCTTGTGGATAATCAAACATTCAGCAAAACCAAACCTCATATAAATCTTGGAGACTTGTTGTAAGAAAATATTATGACTAAAACATTCATGCTTAAGACAAAACCTAAAAGAATCAGATAGGAATCTCTTCTCTCATTCAAGGAATGTACAAGTCAGAATCTTAAATATCTAAGTTACAATTATAAAAATATGTTATAAAATTATCCTGTGCATTGTGTTTTTAAAGTGTAATTGTTTTTGCTTGTTTTTCTTTTAAAATAAATTTTCAAGAGTGTACTAATTTTTTGTCATAGTTACCAAATCATTAATATGAAAGAAATTAAAGTCAGGAAATTTGACAATTTGTTCCCTTAAAACACACAAAAGCTTGTAAATGTTGACAAAAATAACTTACTTTTTACAAGTTTCCATTTTCACTTTCTGTGGCAAGGCTGGATTCAACAGCATGAGTAATGTATGTGTACCCAAACATTTGCTGGCTGTGTTAATATGGCACCTTGCACTCTCCTCTATGACTAAAAATCAGAGCAAACATGACAAAATATCTTAATGGACAAGCAAATACTTTGCAAATGGATGGATAATTGAATAATTCAATAATGAAATATTTAAAAAAAATCTTGTATCAAACATTTCATAACTTAACTGCACTCCATGTTGTAACAAGAGCTGTCCGAAGACAGCGCGCTCGACTTTCTAAGTTGCTTAGTATAAAGGGGGCATAACTCCAAATAGAGTGGTCCCAGGGTCATGGGCCCTGATAGTAAGGTAGAGGGTGTGATGGTGAATAAGTATTCCAAGTTTGGGTTGAATCCCTTTGATAGTATGGAAGTTATTGATGTTTGAAAAAACTTTAACCTTGGTTGCAACGCCAACGCTGACGCCAAAGCCAACGCCCGGGTGACAGTATAAGCTCTCATTTTCTTCAAAAAGTCGAGCTAAAAAAATACTTTATGATTTATTATAAAAAGAAACAAATTTAAGTAACATTAATTCAATGAGGAGAGCTGAATTGTTCAATAATGAAAACTTACTAGTTGGGAGTGTTCTTTTTTCATCAGCTGAAAAAGAGAATTTTCAACCCATTTACCCCCATTACCAAACCGCAAATTTTTAGACTAGTTCAAAATCAAAGATGATGCAGACGACAATTTCAAGTGAATGAAATTTTGGTTTTTTTAATCTTTTTACGAAGAAAACATTGTGGTACAGGAAGAAATTGCTTGTCACAAGCAATTTCTTTATTTTCCATGATGTTTTCCAAAGCCATTATCTTGTGGGGAGTCAAAAGATGTCACTGTGTGGTAATGGGTTAAAGGTGAGGTCCTTCAAGGATTGATGCTTTGACAGAGAAATTAGAAAAACAACATATTTTGATCAGACAAATAAAGAACTATCACATAATTATTAAAGGTAGTTTTTGATGAGATCTATTTTGCTTTAAAGTTGCAAATTATATGACCAGGCATAAGGGAAAAAAAAACCCAAAACAACAACAAAAAAATAACCAAACAAAACAAATAAAAACAACCAAAGTTTTTTGTTTTTTTTTTCAATCTGACAGTGCAAGCTTAACACGTTAGGGCAAAATATCCATATTTTTTAAGAAAGCTTTATCACTACCTAATCTGATTAAGGATAAATGTTTATTTTCGTGCTTTATATTTTACCCGCTTGGTCACAGATCAGGCTTAATGAAGGTGTAGCGACTGTAATTAGATGTTTAAGATTGTTGGCCAATGCAGCTGGAACATCAGGTTTAGAAAGATCAGAATTCAGGCAATCAAGCAGGGGTACAAATACACTACATGGAGAAAATCGTCGCTTTTCAACGAAAACCTTGTAACTGCAGCTTGTTTTAAGCTGCAGTCACAAGGTTTTTGTTGAAAAGCAACAAAATATTGAAAGAAGAGGAACAAATCCTTACCAGCTTGATCACAGATGAGGCTTATTGAAGGTGTAACGACTGTAATCAGATGCTTCATGTTACTAGCCAACACTGGTGGCACTTCTGGTTTAGAGAGCTCAGAATTCAGGCAGTCAAGCAGGGGTGGAAATATGCCACAAGGTGATACTGTGAAAAGAATTAACAGTTACATACTGTTAACCCTTTCCCAAACAAGACCTGGTTTTGACGTTCCAAATAGAAGTTGTTTGGGAAAACATTAAGACAAAAGAAGAAACTGCTGATAACCAGCAGTTTCTCCTTTTGCCTTAATATTTTCTGGGCTGCAACATAAACATTTTGGTCTTTTATAATCATTTATATCATTGTCTGTATCAGCTTTCAAATTTGACCGCCTTAACATTTTGCAGTTTGGGAAAGAGTTAAAAAACAGGATTAAAGTTTGTGCATTTTCCACCAACACTTCACATTTTATCTTATGATCATTGATTTTTGAGTCAGATGTTTAACATTTAGCTTATCTGCAGGCACAGCACACCAGAATTCATCTCTAACATTACCAATCTACACTTCTGGGTAAAAGTGAGTAACTATGAAATAAGAATTTTTTTATAAAGGAAAATATCCAAGACAATGACTCGAAATGAGCTCAGAATTCTTAAGATTCCACAGCTTGCGTCCTACCACCAGACCTCGATGGAATATGTGCAGAACTGTTATCATTTAACCCATTCCCACGCAGTGACGCCTTTTGACGCCCTGCAAGATAAAGGCTTTGGAAAACATTATGGAAAATGAAGAAATTGCTTGTGACAAGCAATTTTTTCATTTCCCACAATATTTTCTACTAAAAAGGTCATACAATATCAAAACTTCATAACAATGAAAGTGTCATCTGCAACATCTTTGAATTTTGATAAGGCTAAAATCTTGCTGTTTGGGAAAGGGATAATATACCTACAAAAAGACACAAATAGAAGACTCTGTAAATAATTGACCCTTTAACACGGTTAGGAAACTACAGAGACAGAGCCAATGGCTCTGCCGCTTAAATCCTCTGGGGCGCTTCCGGCCATGTGTGGCTCTGTCTCTGGGAGCACGATTTTTGGACAAAAATAGGTGAGTGTTAAACTTTGTTGTTCAATAATTTTCTTTTGGTGCTTAAAAGCGAAAAAACGGGAATGTCATGCTCCCCTTAGACCATTTATCTGTCTGTTCTAATTCTGTGGGCTTCAAAGTCGGCAGGATTTTCACAGGATCATTGTCGTCGTGAGTCGACCCTATGCGATTTTTTCTTGTTTACATCTTGCATTTATGTACATTCCAACGGTAAATAGCCAATTGCCCAAGGCAAAACACATTATATACTAATCGAGGGATACTCTCTATTAGACACCCCTTTCCCATGTCACAAAACCATAGAAATAATTGGCAAAAATAGAATTTGAGCAATTTCTATTGGTGGCTCTGTCTCTGGCGGCTGGCTCTGTCTCTGCGTGCTAACTTTGATAAATTTAATCCACCACAGAATTCGTGTCGAAGCCTTATTGACTAGCACACTGAATATATCATATTGCGTATGGCGAACGTTTCAGTCACTGATTAAACGCTTTCCAAAACATCAAAATTTCGGCGCTGTTCAATTTCAAAGCTACTTCATGCGACAAATTAGGTGTTGACGAAGAAACATTTTGCACCAATTTAATTCGACATTTTTCCAGTTAATCTCTCCAAAAACAAGACTTTGGTCTGATGCATTGCGAGAAAAGAAAATATTAGTTTGTAGCTGCTTGAATGCCACTATATGGGAATTTCTAAGTGGTCTGACAGGTTTGACAATATTTTGAGGAAGAGGGACGACTACTTTATCATTGACAATTTTATAGAAACTAATCAGCCGTAAGTCAATACGGCGCAAATCTAATCTTCTCCAACAAAGGTTGTCTAACATAGCGGAGACACTGAATGTGGGACCATAGCATCGCATGGCCCAGCGAGCTGTTCCCCGCTGCACATATTCAATCAAGTTAATCAATGTTCCCGAGTGTTGAGCGGACTGCAGTCCATGCTGCAGCGCAGTATTCGAGCTGGGGCCTGACAAGTGGTTGTTCCATGATAAGTCGTTTGAGATTGGAAGTAGTGTATTATGTAGAAAGTACACTGTCGGTAATTGTGTCTTTCTCTTGGTAAACTGTTATGACTTGGCATTTTGGCAGGATTAAAAGACATGTCCCAGTCTGATTCTCATCTCTCGAGCTTGAGTAGATCCTGTTGTAAGAGGCTGGAATGGAATGTGATAGTTTGTGGCATGTAAATGATAGTGTCATCACCAAAGAGACGTAATTTAGAGCATTGTACATATTCATGGAGGTCATTGATATAGATAAGGAATAGTAGGGGCCTAAGACCGAACCCTGAGGCACACCTGAAGGAACTGGTATGATGCAGGACATGGATCTATTGACCAACACTGATTGTGTCCTATTGTCTACAAAGGCTTTGATCCATGCCATAGTGTGACCTATAATGTCATAACAATGTATTTTTGACAGCAGTTTCTCATAATTTACCATATCAAACGCTCTTTAAAAATGTAATAGGATCAAGTCACTTTGGCTTTATCCTCATTTATGAACTGGAAGATATCATCTACTAAGCCCAAGAGTTGGGCCGGACAGTATCTTTTTCCCCAACAGCTGTGCTGTAAGTCGCAGAATATGTTTTGTCGAAGTGTATAGTTATACTAGATGCATTAATATGTTCAAGTTGTTTGCATAAGATGCAAGTGAGAGAGATCGGGCGAAAATTGGCTGGGTTGGACTATTTTTGAATACAGGGGTGACGTTTGCCTTTTTTTCCAATGCTTGGTAAAGAATTGGTCTCAAGAGATTTCTTAATACAGCTGTGTTATGATAGGCGCAAGTTCCTTGGCACAATTCTTTAGTATACTTGGTCTTAATTCATCAGGGCCAGCAGCTTTATGCAGGTTCAGATATTTTAGCAATTTGTTGATCCTGTTTTCAGATATTTCGATGGTGTGCCTGGATTTATGAGGGCTGGGTCTGTGGTGGTGAATTTCTGTACATTCATCAATTGTGTTTTAAATTGTGTGTGAACGTATTATTTCACCTACGCGTTTAAGTGAAAAGGGTGATTTGTGGGTGAAAACAGAATTGAATTGTTCATTTAGAATTCGTAAGTTTTTTTTGTTTTTTTCGTCATTAGTGTACAGTTTGTTGTGTTGTTTTAGAGTATCTATGCCAGTAGAATCTTGTTTTGGATGTTTTAGTAGAGTGTAGATTTTTTGATGGTTGGAAGTGATTGTCCTTTGTCTTTAGTTTGATCTTGCATGGAACCTACATTTAAGATGTCTTCAAGATACTTTCGATATGCAAATTTTGATTATTTTCTACATTGGCTGATAACCAGCACATTCACCTTTTTTCTCACATATTTCAATTATTAACATTTTGCGCATGCAGAATCTTGCGCAGATCCATACATTTCTCTCTCAAGAGGGGCTGACGCCCATCTGGATCGGTGCATGTGTGTTCATAATTTCGAATTTAAGCAGTCCTAAATTAGAAATCTATCACTACAGGTGATGATATACACCCCCGCTTTTTGTACACAGAACTTCTCCTAAGTGAGATTCATCTACCCATGTTTTGGAAAAGCATTTAATCAGTGACTGAAACGTTCGCCATACGCTATTATGATCTATTGAGTGTATGAGTCAATTAGGTATATTACTTCGACACGAATTTTGTGGTGGATTGAACTGTTTAACAAAGTACACAGAGACAGAGCCAGCCGTCAGAGACAGAGCCAGCCGCCAGAGACAGAGCCGCCGATAGAAATTGCTCAAATTCTATTTTTGTCAATCATTTCTCAGGTTTTGTGACATGGGAAAGGGATGTCTAATCGAGAGTATCCATCGATTAGCATATAACATGTTTTTGGCAGCAGCAATTGGCTATTTACCGTTGGATTGTACACATAAATACATGGTGTACACAAGAAAAAATCACATAGGGTCGACTCACGACGACAATGATCCTGTGAAAACCCTGTCGACTTTGAAGCCCACAGAATTATAGCAGGCAGATAAATGGTCTTAGGGGAGCATGACATTCCCGGTTTTTCGATTTTAAGCACCAGAAGACAATAAATGAACAACAAAGTTGAACACTCACCTGTTTTTGTCAAAAAATCGCGACCCCAGAGACAGAGCCACACATGACCGGAAGCGCCCCAGAGGATTTAAGCGGCAGAGCCAATGGCTCTGTCTCTGTAGTTTCCGTACCGTGTTTAAGATTACAATTTAATAGAAGCTTTCAAACCTACCTGTTGCATTTCCAGTCAAAGACATTTCCATCTCTTCCTTCAAATCACTAATACACTGTAACAACCCTGAAGCTAAACGGCAAAAGGTTGCAAACAGTCTCGAGGGTCGCGATTGGCACAACTTGTGTCGGCTTCCAGACTAATATTTTCCCAGCATGCCCTAGGTACTTCCTGTATTTTTTATGTCACCATTTTGTATTTTACAATGTCTTAACTCTTCACATGCAGAAATTGGACAAGCAGGTAGTATAGAATAAGATCAGACTGCATGCATATGCAGGCTGATCTTATTCTAGACTACCTGCTTCAGAATATTCTAGAATCAGAAAAACAATCAATAACATAAGGTGAAAGCAAAAAATCTATATTGTCTATTAGTAAATGTTGAACTAACCAGTAGAATTTCCAGTCAAAGACATTTCCATCTCTTCTTTCAAATCACTAATACACTGTAACACCCCTGATGCATAACTTGTATCTGCTTCCAGACTAATATTTTCCCAGCATGCCCTGGGTACTTCCTGTAACATCATGTTATATTTGAGGATGTTGTAAATGGTGTATTTCTGTACTGGATTGCAACCTTCTGTTGTGTAGGCCAGACATTGTTCTGTCTCTTCCGTTGACCTGAAAAATAAATTTCAAAATGATTTTATAAGAAGCAATAACATAACCTGCATCTGCTTCCAGACTAAAATTTTCCCAGCATGCCCTGGGTACTTCCTGTAACATCATGTTATATTTGAGAATGTTGTAAATGGTGTATTTCTGAACTGGATTGCAACCTTCTGTTGTGTAAGCCAGACATTGTTCTGTCTCTTCGGTAGATCTAAAAAATAGAGAGATAAATATCACAACGAGTTCACACAAAGTTGTTTCAATGAGAAAGGATAAAATGTATACATATACATTCACAGTTGCAATGTGATTGATAGAGGTTTAAGGCCTCTCTCAAAAAGCTATAGTCATATCACGGTGACTGGAGCACATAACCATGGATTTTTGTCATTTCTCATACCAGTGCTACCACAACATCCTTACCAAGTCTCTAGCTGCTCATCAAAATAGGTTAACCCTTTCCCAAACAAGACCTGGTTTTGACGTCCCTAGTAGAAAAGGCTTGGGAAAACATTGAAACAAAAGAAGAAACTGCTGATAACCAGCAGTTTCTCCTTTTGTCTCAATATTTTCTATCCCATATTTTACACAAAACCTATCTTTAATAACGTCAATTTTGTCTTTTGTGGCAGTTTTTTAAGTGGATCACCCTAAATTTTTGCCGTTTGGGAAAGGGTTAACAATTACCAAACCATTGGTGGGAGAAGATTTTGTCAGAAAGGATGTTTGCCACGGCCAGGGAGGCAGGAATCGAACCTGGGACCTCATGACATTTGGATCACCAAGGACAATTCTATCGAATCATACCTTGGATGCAAGTCATAGAACTACTTTCAGACTATGAATAGAATAGAATAGAACAACAATTCAAAACATTCGTCTGTGACTAATGTCAACAATGAAGCGACAATGATACTGAAATGCATTGTTTGCAATTCGAGTGTCCTCTCTTTTTAATATGATTACAATCTGCAAGTCCCGCAAGTTGCCATGGTTGTTCAATTGGATGACATCGAAAACTACTTTATGAAGCGTAGCTACTTCCGGCTAAGAAATCCGATTTTTTAAAGATTTCTTCATACACACACATCTGAGTCGATGAATCCATCTTTGATCGACATTATCCGAGGATATCCGAACGGACCTCATGAGAAAGAGTCTGAAGCGCAACCACCTGAGCTTTCCAGAACAATGTGATGAAAAGCGTTCCCTCATTAGGAAATGGTTCATACAATACATACTAGAGTTATATGCTTACCCACAGTCCTTCAAACACCCCTCTGCATCTTCATAGGAACACATGGGTACTGGAAAATCTTTCTCTTCAGAAGATTCCATGTCACCATAGTCCTCCCAACATGTCTTTTGAAAGATATCTGAGAACAACATGGATCTTGATCAGACTGCACATATGTGCAGGCTGATCTAGATCCATGTAGATCTCAAATACCATAAGAACCTCTTTTACAGATCCCAATACAAAATGAATAATTTGACCTACCCGCAATCCTTCAAACAGTCCTCTGCATCGTCATAGGAACACATAGGTACAGGACAATTTCTCTCTTCAGAAGATTCCATGTCACCATGATCCTGCCAACATTTCTTTTGAAAACTATTTGAGAACAACATGGATCTTGATCAGACTGCACAATTGTGCAGGCTGATCTAGATCCATGTTGGTCTCAAAAGGATTTAAGCTATTAACCCTTCTACTGCCATAGGCGACTTTTGTTGACTACAGGGGGTCCCTGCCATAGGCGACTTCAGTCGACAAATTTATGGGGGCGAAATATATGAGTACCCACAACATAAAAAAGAAAAAAAAATATTGTAATTATAATATTGAAACCTTTAAATTTTGGTCACATATAGGTGCTTAATTTGTCTGTATGTGCTGAAAATTTGAAAGGAATCCATCAAATGGGTCAAAAGTTATGCATGTTTTTGTGTACAGGGTATCGATTCTTGGAAATGTCTTCGAATTAATTCAGCGGTGAGAGACGCGTCAAAGGTCAATATTTGGCAGTGAAAGGGTTAATATGACCCTTTTACAAGGTCCAAGCCCAAATGAATAATTTGACCTACCCGCATTCCTTCAAGCAGTCCTCTGCATCTTCATAAGAGCACATAGGTACTGGACAGTCTCTATATTCAGTAGATTTCATGTCACCATGGTCCTCCCCAGTATGTCTTTTAGGTCTTGATGATCTTGAATCTGAATTGTAGCAATATAATCGTGTTTATAGCATGTGAATTACCTTACTTTTCATTGTTTGTTATTTTCAGAGTGTGCATTGCTCAATTGTATCAAAAACATTTCATCATGCAGGCCAGTAGGAAGCCCCCATGTCTGAATAATTGGGGGGGGGGGGGCTAAATTGGATTTTCCATAAATATTTAGAGTACAATAAGGAAAATTCAGCATTTTTGACCAACCCTAGCCACACTCCCACCCTGTTCCTACAGGCCTGTCATGTATAAAAATAACATATAATAAAAAGTAAATAACATGCTAACTAAAAAAAATTCCCTCTTCATATAAATAGGGCCGCGGCCATGGCACAGTTGGTAGCGCATCTGCCTCTCATTCGAGAGATCCCGGGTTCGATACCCGGCCGCAGCAAATACCTTTACAGACAAAAATGTCACCCATCAATGGTTTGATATCGTGAACCTATGTGGGGGAGCAGCTGGAGGCTCGGTTAGGGTGTTGTGGTAGTACTGGTATGAGAAACGCCAGGAATCCATGGTTAGGTGCTCCAGCCTCCGCGATATGACCTTAGTAGTTGAAAACGGCGTAAAACCCCTATAAATCAATCAATCAATTCATATAAATAGTTCAAACTCATTAACATCCATTACTTACCAGTATTATTTCCCGATGTTGAGTTATCTGGCCTTCCATTATTATCACCTCCTGAAATTAATGACAGTCACTTGAATTATTTGTGACCAGACACGCTAAAAGGGACCTTATCAGAACTCCAAAAATCCAAGTTTTGTCAAACTGGTCATGCTCAGCAGAGGTCAACTAGATGATGTATTTGGGAAAGGAACACACGCTAAGACATGTTAGACACTCTAGTTTTAGAAAATTATATCAGAGTGGAAAGTATCGGCCCTAGTCTGGCTGCGCAGACTGCGCAGACAGGCTAGGGTCGATAGTTTTCACACAACCGATAAGGTCCCTTTTAGCGTGACGGGTCACATTTTTCAAAATAATCACAATACACCACGAGAACAGCTTGATTAATTAGATTTTGGAAACAGTGAGGGAACAATATTTTCTAATATTTCCTCAAAGTCCTCTCGGATTTAATTCATCCACTTTCTTTATTAATCAAGATCTGCCAAGGATTTTAAACAATCTTACCATCATCAGAATTACAAAACAGAGCTCCGGTCAATTCTGGACATCTGTCATGTACTATAGACTTCATATACTGTACGGACATCTCTACTTCACTTAGGCTTTCATTCACACATTGGCCGATACTGCTGAAAAAATACTTATGCAAAAGAAGAAAAAGCTGGTTATCAGCATTTTCTTCTTTTGCCTCAGTATTTTCCCAAGTTTTTTTTAATATTAGGCAGTTGAAAATGCATGACTGTTAATCCATTTCAAGTTATAGAAATTTCATATTTTTTTTGTCTATGGGTAGAAAACATTGTTGAAAATGAGGAAATTGCTTGTAAGAAATTGCTTCCACAATGATTTATCAAGCTTGTATCCCAATGGGCATCATAAGGCGTCATTATGTGGGAAAGGATTTAAATACAGCATACCTTCCTCGCAATAAAGGATTTTGGTTAGTTCCGGACATCTGTCATGAACTATGGATTTCATAAATTGTATGGACATTTCTACTTCACTTAGGCTTTCTTTCACACATTGACTTATACTGCTGAGAAAATACTTATGCAAAAGAAGAAAATGCTGGTCATCAGCATTTTCTTCTTTTGCCTCAGTATTTTCCCAAGTTTTTTTTTTAATATTAGGCACTTGAAAATGCATGAATGTGTGGGAAAGGATTTGAATACAGCATACCTTCCTCGCAATAAAGTATTTTGGTTAGTTCCGGACATCTGTCATGAACTATGGATTTCATATACTGTACAGACATCTCTACTTCACTAAGGCTTTCATTCACACATTGGCTAATACTGCATTCTACTCCTTGTAAAGTGTTCTGCATCTTCCTAGATAATGCAAAGTCAATAGAATAAGAAGGGATAGAAGTATTGACATTAACCCATTACCAAACGACAAAATTTTGGACCCTTCCAATTTGAAAGATGTTGCAGACGACAATTTCAAGTGCTTGGAATTTTACATTTTTAGGTGGTTTTGTTTAGAAAACATTGTGGGAAATGAAGAAATTGCTTGTCACAAGCAATTTTTTCATTTTCCACAATGTTTTCTAAAGTTTATTTCTTTAAAAGGTGTCAATGTTTGGTAATGGGTTAAATCTTTGATTCTACAATTGAAAAGCAGTTCTTCAAAAGGCAAATACATAATGTACAACTGATATTATCTAGGTTTAATTGTTAGCACTTAGTTGATTCTCTTATTTTGAGATACTCCAGCTAGATAAATATTGAACAAGCATTCAAAGATCAACTCAAGCCAGAGAGCTTATAAATATATAAGTAAAGTTGTTGCATCATAATGAACCATGTTGCCAGTATCTTTTTTTATCAAACAATAAATAATCAGTCTGAATTTTATGCAGATTTTAGAAAGTCTAAATTTAAAACATGAATACTCAATAAAAAAACTTACTGACAAAACACAGCATCATCAAAACTGGCCACAGTCAAATAATAACCCAAATATCCAATAAGCTCCTCTGCTAGATCTGTGTTACAAGATGGCTGTACACATGCATCTCCAAGTTTGCTGCCCTGGCAACGCGCTGAGAATTTCTGTCGTAACCATGACATTAGTTGTGTTATAGGTTCTTGGTAAGCTGCTGGGCAGTTGCCGGCCTGAGCTATCAGATAGTCAAGGAAAGTATAGCTAAAAGAAATAAATAAGATTTGAATGATTTCTTCATCAATATCCCAATACAAGTAATCTCAGGTCTTGACAATTTGAAGTAGAAAATGTTCGGAAAAAAGTGCATTATATATGCATCTTTTTCAAATTCTTAGATACACTGGAGTTATACACTGCATTGAAAAGAGATGCTAGGAAAATGTTTAAAAGGGACAGTGTTTTGCAAACATTTTCTCTGTTTCCCTGTAATACTTTTATCTGCCTCAACTGAAATATGCATGCCTTATCAACCTTTAAACCTTTACCAAACAGCAACATTTTAGGATGGTCCTATTCAACAAGAGCCGTCAGAGACGGACAATGCTCCCCGAATAAGGCATTGTCACAATAAATATATGCCATGCAGAGCTAATATAAAGCTAACAAATGTTAAGCCCCCTTTTTGCATGACATATTTTGTATACGCAAATTTTAAATAGTTAATTGTCAAGGGCATCTGATTTGCTACTCAAATATGAAATTTCATCAAATTCTGACCATTAGACTAAGAGAAATTAGAGAAAAACTGTATTTAACCTTAAGTCCCCTTTTCCCATGACGAGGCCTCAAATCCAAAAACCAGGAAAAGCGCATCGGCATTTTGTCATAGGGAGTTCACATGGTAAGTTTCATTTTATTTGGCCCAAGGGTTATGGAGAAATCGCTTCGGACGGACGGACGGACGGACAGGACGGACGAACGGACGGACGTACCGACAGACAAAGGGGCGACTATATGCTCTCCCTTCGGGGAGCATAAAAACTGCTGAAGGGGCATAAGTAGAAAATATCAAATTATCAGCATTTTCTTCTATTACCTCAATGTTTTCCCAAGCCCTTTCCATTAGGCATGTCAAAACCAGGTCTTGTTTGAGACAGGATTACATGGGATGCTAACTAGTTCAACTTGGTTATGGTTTGATAACACAAAACTGAAGAAAGACATAAACGGTAACATTTTTTTTATTACTCATCTAAGAAAACATAACTTACCCTGAACACATGGTCGCCTGTTCAGTCCATGACAGTGAATCCAGATTAGCCAACAAACCAAATGTGATCATGGTCTCTTTTGATAAGTAGTGGTAGTCACATGTAGTTGTGTTGATTATATCTAAAATCGGATAATAGAAATAATACAGACAAAATGAGCAGTTTTAATTTAAACTCGCCCAAAGAAAAAGTCAGTGCAGAAACATTATTAAGTATGGTACAAAATGCAACGATTTGTCGTAAATATTTCGTTAAAGCATTTTCTTCTTTTTCCTCAAGGTTTTCTAACACTAATTTCAGTAGGGACACAAGATTAATTCTTTCTCTTTAAACAAAATTATAGTACAGTTCAAGACCATGACAGTGAATCCAGATTAGCGGACAAACCAGTGTGATCATGATCTCTTTTGATAAGTAGTGGTAGTCACACGTAGTTGTGTTGATTGGGTCTAAATTTGAAACAAAAATAAAATAATCAAATTGAGTAAATTTAGATTTGCCCCAAAAACATTCAGAAGGCGTCATCGTTAAGTAAGTGGTGTACAGAATGCAATGATTTGTCGTAAATATTTCGTTAAAAAACCTTGAAGGAAAAGAAGAAAATGCTGGTTGACAGCATTTTCTTCTTTTTCTTCAAGGTTTTCTAACACTTATTTTTTAGGGACACAAAATTAATTCTCTCTTTTAGACTAAACTAAAAAGACTACCAGCCTAAGTGCTGAACAGTGAATCCAGATCAGCCAACAAACCAAATGTGATCATGATCTCTTTTGATAAGTAGTGGTAGTCGCATGTAGTTGTATTGATAACATCTAGAAACAAGAGTGCCATGGTCACAATATATGCCGCCACTTATAAAACTTGAGACACAAAAATGACATTGACAAGGATTTATAAATATCCACTCAAAAACCTGTAAAAAGTTGTGTTCACAAGAAGGTTTTATAAATATCCAGTCAAAAATCTGGAAGGAATTGCACTAACAAGGCTAAAATATCATTAACCCCCAAAGACTAAGTTTTAAGGGGGCACAACTCAGGCAAAAATCAATGAACCATAAAATCCTTACTTCATGCACATCTACCAATTGAGGTGATAACACCTACCACATTTTTTCAGGATCCAGCCAGATTCTTAGGAGGAGTTGCATTCACAAGGCTGCAATTTCAATAAGCCCCATAGACTTAGCTTTAAGGGGCATAACTCTGGCAAAAATCACTGAACCATAAAATTCTTCCTTCATGCACATCTACCAATTGAGGTGATATTATTGACCAAGTTTCATTAAGATCTGGCCAGAAACTTAGGAAATACATTGACAAGAAAAGTGGATGGACGGACGTACATACAAAGAAGATGATTCCAAAATATGTCCGCCTCCGGCGGCGTATAAAAATAGAATACATTTGTAAACAGCATTTAAAGCATTGATTAAAAAAAAAGACAAATACTGGCAAACATCATGTTTGTGTTGTCTGTCTTTGGTTTCAAAAGCCATCTAAATCAGTTACACCAAAACTGAAAATTGTTCAAAAACAGTTAACCCTTTCCCAAACAAGACCTGGTTGGGAAAACATTGTAACAAAAGAAGAAACTGCTGATAACCAGCAGTTTCTCCTTTTGTCTCAATATTTTCTGTGCCATGTTTTACAGAAATCCTATCTTTAATAACATCAATTTCGTCATCTGTGGCAGTTTTTGAAGTGGATCATCCTAAAATTTTGTCGTTCGGAAAAGGGTTAAACATTATAATTGTACAAAAACTAGAACTGTCGCAAAGCAGACAAATACCCCCCACTAGCACCTTGTCACTGGAAAAGTGCTATAGGTCAAAAGGTTCTGTAGTTGGAGCACAGAAAAGAATTTTAAACAAAGTCCAACTGTGACCTTGACCTTTGACCTTGGTGACCCAAAAACGATAGGGCACCTCCTTGGATCATGGGCAACAACTGTGTAAAGTTTCATGATCCTAGGTCAACCGGTTCTCGAGTTAGAGCACGGAAACAGATTTTAAACAAAGTCCGAATGTGACCTTGACATTTGACCTTGGTGACCCAAAAACAATAGGGCACCTCCTTGGGTCATGGGCAACAACTGTGTAAAGTTTCATGATCCTAGGTCAAACGGTTCTCGAGTTAGAGCACGGAAACGGATTTTAAACAAAGTCCGATTGTGACCTTGACCTTTGACCTTGGTGACCCCAAAACAATAGGGCACCTCCTTGGGTCATGGGCAACAATTGTGTAAAGTTTTATGATCCTAGGTCACCCGATTCTCGAGTTAGAGCACGGAAACGGATTTTAAACAAAGTCTGATTGTGACCTTGACCTTTGACCTTGGTGACCCAAAAACAATAGGGCACCTCCTTGGGTCATGGGCAACAACTGTGTAAAGTTTCATGATCCTAGGTCAACCGGTTCTTGAGTTAGAGCACGGAAACGAAAAAGTCTACGGACGGACGGACGGACGGATGGACGGACGGACGGACAGACAGACAGACAGACATGGTGAAACCAATATACCCCCTCTACTTCGTAGGTGGGGGGGTATAATAAGAATTAGATCATACCATCACAGTTTTCAGTCACTTCAACCCCTCTGTAGTAAAATCTGGGCTCACAGGCTGAACAATCATCCTCACTAAAAATGAAAGAACATGTGTTCATGGAGGTTACATGCATATACAGTTGAAACTGTCGTATGCAGCCAGCCAAGGGACACGCCAAAATTGGCTGCATACGACAGTTGGCTGCTTAACACAGCAAATAATATTCTGAAGGCTGGATGTAAATGTCTACTTGTATGACTGGCCCTATTAATATGAAGAAAAGGCAAGTGTTGTAAAGTAAAAAAGGTACACTTTTATATGACATTTAACTGTTTATTACACCTTTTCATGGTTTATGCACATGATTAGGTAAATTGCCAGATGTATTATCAATATCTCACACATTGCCTGCCACCAATTAGTTGTGCATGGCTGCTTAAGGGGATATAGATAAAGAGCAATTGGGACAATTAAAGCTGGCCACTGACTACATTAGACAGTCTATTGTTATTCACAGTTACTTTAAAGAGTAAAATTGCATGGGAGGACCTGGAATGGCTGCATACAACAGTTTGGCTGCTATACACAGGTGGCCGCTAACACAGCTTTGACTGTATTACATGTCTTTAGTTAGTGGTGTCAACAAATATTTAATTAAACATTGTGTTACATCAACTACTACAGCAACATTTTGTCATTTTTTTTCCAACAAAAAAATATACGGATTGCTCAACCACCATCTTGGTAGTCATTTCAAAACTTCTTGATATTGTTGTTTAACCCTTTCCCAAACAAGACCTGGTTTTGAGGTCCCTAACAGAAATGGCTTGGGAAAACATTGAAACAAAAGAAGAAACTGCTGATAACCAGCAGTTTCTCCTATTGTCTCGATATTTTCTATGCCATATTCTACACAAATCCTATATTTTATAACATCTATATTGTCATTTGTGGCAGTTTTTGAAGTGGATCACCCTAAAATTTTGTCGTTTCGGAAAGGGTTAAACCACTTTTTCCTTTTTACATTTCACTCAATTTTTTTTTCAAGAGATATTGATAGTACACACAATAATAGCTTTCAAGTCGTACGAACAAACTTACATGCATGTTGCAGTTGGATAGGCATCACATACAGAGGTCTGACACACAAGTCCAGTACAAGTGACATTGGAAGGCTCATCACATACTATAGCATAGTCATATCTGTCTTTCACTGGAAATGGAGCAAAACAAAATGAGCCAGAACTATTGAAGGTAAATCTGGTGCATGCACTATGATATACTGTGCAAAAAGTAATCTCCTTTTCCTTGGCTTCACTTGAAATTGTCCTAGACTTTTCAATATATTCTGGTGTAAAAAGAATAAAATCAAAACTAATTCTGACCATATAGCCTTTACAATAATCTTCAGAACTGGAGAATCCTAACTTTTCAGTTCTTTACAAGCATTTCCACGCCTATCTATTCACAATTTCTTCTTCAAGTCCCCACAATCTTTGTCAATGTAATACAAGCCTGGTCAAGTTTTTATAAAAGACCAAATGGTGTTCTTTAGATTTTTTTTAAAAAAAAAGCTAGAATCTAATATCCGCTGATTTACAATCATGAAACAACAGCTATTGAATACTTGATTTCTATATAGACTTCAAAAGATTGCCTAAACTATGATGATCTATGGTAATGCAAATTTGATTCTTTAATTAATCTTTAATTAATCTTTACCTTCAAGTTCAGTACAGACATTTCCGCAACCATTACTGCAGCATTTCTTGTTTCCATTCCCACAATCTAGGTCATTGTTGCATTCTTGTAGACAGATACCAATAGTGTCAGCCTCCACCTTGGGACATTGTAGACTCCTGGGATCAAGCTTTGCTGAAATCATAATACAACATCATAAAATTAATCCAGTGCTTCACATTGGCACTTTTTGACACCCTACAAGATAAAGGATTTGGAAAACAATGCGGTAAATCAAGAAATTGCTTGTGGCAAGCAATTTCTTCATTTCCCAAAATATTTTCTACAAAAAATTGCTTGATTTCATTAACTCAAAATTGTTGTGTGCAACATCTATAATTTTGCTGTCTGGTAATGGTTCAATTCAAAATTAAGTGAAACTTTAGGCTAGTCCCTACATATGCTGTCATTGTTGCATTCTTGTAGACAAATACCAACAGTGTCAGGCTCTAGTTGAGGACATTGTAAACTTCGGGGATCAAGCTTGGCTGAAATTATAGATAATAATAGTTTTTTACCCATTCCCACACAGTGACACTTTTTGACTCCTCACAAGATAAAGCTTTGAAAAATCATTTTGGAAAATGAAGAAATTGCTTGTGACAAGCAATTTCTTCATTTCCCACAATGTTTTCTAGAAAACAAGAGCAACGCTAGGCGTGGCATTATACGCCCGAAGCTCAGAAATAAATGGGTGTGTGATATTTGTTGATGTCCTGTTCTTTTCTAAAAGTCTCTTGCAAGTATCCGATAAAACAAAATTCACCAAGTACTAAAATATTCATGAAGTGTTGCAAGTACCCGAGTACTACTAAAATATTCACAAATTTAATCAGATTGAGATAATGTAACCAAACAACATAGCTTTGAGTTCTACACACATGTGAAGTTTCAACATCATAGGCCCTGTATTTTGAAAGTTATGGACAGGACACCAATTTGCAAACTGAATCAAACAAAGGGCAATAAGTCAAAATTATAAATGGTAGAGTTAGGGTTATTGCGCTCTGCACATCCTAGCTATGAGATCTATACACCTGTGAAGTTTCAAGACTATAGGCCTTATAGTTTCAAAGTTATGGACAGGACACGAAATTGCTAACTGAATCAAACAAAATCAAACAAAGGGCATTAACTCAAAAATTACAAATGGTAGAGTTGTGGTTCTTGCGCTCTGCACACCCTAGCTATGAGATCTATACACCTGTGAAGTTTCAAGACCATAGGCCTTATAGTTTCAAAGTTATGGACCGGACATGAATCTGCTAACTGAATCAAACAAAATCAAACAAAGGGCAATAACTCAAAAATTACAAATGGTAGAGTTGTGGTTCTTGTGCTCTGCACACCCTAGCTATGAGATCTATACACCTGTGAAGTTTCAAGACCATAGGCCTTATAGTTTCAAAGTTATGGACCGGACACGAATCTGCTAACTGAATCAAACAAAATCAAACAAACAAAGGGCAATAACTCAAAAATTACAAATGGTAGAGTTGTGGTTCTTGCGCTTTGCACACCCTAGCTATGAGATCTATACACCTGTGAAGTTTCTAGACTATAGGCCTTATAGTTTCAAAGTTATGGACCGGACACAAATTTGCTAACTGAATCAAACAAAGGGCAATAACTCAAAAATTACAAATGGTAGAGTTGTGGTTCTTGCGCTCTGCACACCCTAACTATGAGATCTATACATCTGTGAAGTTTCAAGACCATAGGCCTTATAGTTTCAAAGTTATGGACCGGACATGAATCTGCTAACTGAATCAAACAAAATCAAACAAAGGACAATATCTCAAAAATTACAAATGGTAGAGTTGTGGTTCTTGTGCTCTGCACACCCTAGCTATGAGATCTATACACCTGTGAAGTTTCAAGACCATAGGCCTTATAGTTTCAAAGTTATGGACCGGACACGAATCTGCTAACTGAATCAAACAAAATCAAACAAAGGGCAATAACTCAAAAATTACAAATGGTAGAGTTGTGGTTCTTGCGCTTTGCACACCCTAGCTATGAGATCTATACACCTGTGAAGTTTCAAGACTATAGGCCTTATAGTTTCAAAGTTATGGACCGGACACAAATTTGCTAACTGAATCAAACAAAGGGCAATAACTCAAAAATTACAAATGGTAGAGTTGTGGTTCTTGGGCTCTGCACACCCTAGCTATGAGATCTATACACCTGTGAAGTTTCAAGACCATAGGCCTTATAGTTTGAAAGTTATGGAGCGGACACGAATTTGCTAATGGACAGACGGACAGACAGACGGACAGACAGACAGACGATGCACGCGATAACATAATACGACCCTTCGGGCGTATAAAAATGTAAAATTTCATTCGCCAAAACTCGAAATTGTCATGTGCAACATCTTAGATTTTTCTGTCTAGTAAATGGGTTACTGTAAAATGTAGTGAAACATTTCTTGTTTTCGTCCCCACAATCTAGGTCATTGTTGCATTCTTGTAGACAGATACCAACAGTGTCAGGCTCTAGCTGAGGACATTGTAAACTTCGAGGATCAAGCTTGGCTGAAATAAAAGTCAATGTAATCATTTTCATGTAAATTATTAAAGAGACCCATGCTAGCTTGTTGGAGGTAAAAATTATTTTCTAAGAAATATTGCATGGAATGGTCAACCCGCATAGCTAGATTATTTCTGTTCAAGAAAATTTCAAATGAAGTTCATTCAGTCCTTCTAGATCAAGTGTGTGTATAATTAGCTGACCTGCCAATTATATTCATAGTAACATTTTAAAAATAATTTTTTGGGACACTGGGCCTTGATAGTGAAAAACTTTGTCTTAGTGCTAAAATTTCTTGCTTTTCGCCCTAGATAATGCAATGCACCACAAAACAATGCAAACTCTGACTGTCCCATGTTCTTTTGATCCCTGAAGAACCTAGCATGGACCCCTTTAAAATGACATGTCTTCTCTAGGCACACATTATTCCTAAACTGTTCAAGTACTGTAAACACTGGATGCATCAGCATATAATCTGACCGAGCCATCTGAACTGAGTGTATACATTTTTTACTCATTGTCTTCCTTTATAAGGACCTTTGTTAGATTATAACCTATAACTATCAATCCTTACATAACGAGCACACATCATTCTTGAACTGTTCCAGTACAATAAACATTGGATGCATCAGTATGTAATCTGTAGGAGCCATCTGAACTGAGTGTATACATTTTTTACTCATTGTTTTCCTTAGAAGGACCTCTGTTATGTTATAACCTATTACTATCAATTCTTACCTAACGAGCACACATCATTCCTGAACTGTTCTAGTACAATAAACATTGGACGCATCAGTATGTAATCTGTGGGTGCCATCTTAACTGAGTCTAAACATATTTTACGCATCATCTTCCTCTATAAGCGCCTTTGTTATGTTATAACCTATTACTATCAATGCTTACCTAACGAGTAGACATCCTTCTTGAACTGTTCAAGTACAATAAACATTGGACGCATCAGTATGTAATCTGTGAGAGCCAGCTGAACTGATTCTATACATTTTTTACTCATTGTCTTTCTTATAAAAACCTCTGTTATGTTATAACCTATTACTATCAATTGATTACCTAACGAGCACACATCGTTCTTGAACTGTTCTAGTACAATAAACATTGGACGCATCAGTATGTAATCTGTAGGAGCCACCTGAACTGATTCTGTACATTTTTGTAAAAATTGTGTTCCTAAATAGGTGCCTTTGTTAGATAATAATCTATTAAACCTCTCCCAAACAAGACCTGCTTTTGAAGTTCTTGGAGAAAAAATGCTCAGGAAAACATTGAGACAAAAGAAGAAAATGCTGATAACCAGCATTTTCTCCTTTTGCCTCAATATTTTCTGTGCTGTATTGTACTCAACCCTATCTTCATCAACACATTTAGTCATCTAAAGCCGCTTATGAATCAGACAGTTAATATCAATGCATACCTAACGAGCACACATCATTCTTGAACTGTTCAAGTACGATAAACATTGGACGTATCAGTATGTAATCTGTGGGAGCCACCTGAACTGATTCTAGACATTCCATAGGTTCATCAAGTTGTGTACAAATACTGCCATACACATTGTCTTCCTCTATAAGGGCCTTTGTGATATTTCCGACAACTTGTAAACAGTCTATCAGTTCACTGTTTGAGCTGGAAAATGATAAACAAAGTTATAAAAGACACAAAGATTATAAAATTTGCTTGGATGGAAGAAATATCATTTTAAGTTCACCAGAACATAATATGTTTGTAATAACATATCACTGGTTATTTTTGCAGGTGCAAATTTTGCAATTTAGGTTCAAAAATAGTCTTTAATATTTTCTCTTTTTATCTGAGTATTAAGGGGGAATGCTCCAGTTTTTCGGAACACTCGGTCATTACTGTAGTAAATTAAATGTTTCGTACCAATATGTTTCGCTACCATATTTTCAATAAAATAACAGATCATTACAATTTACCGTTTTTGACGGTTAAAGTGTATTTATTATGCGAAACTGATTTCCTCATGATGGAAATCGATTATTTGGAGCAAGACTGTCGTAAATATGCATGCAGTTACCACTGTTTTGCGTCATTTTATTCATGTGTAGCTGATAAAAATTGCTGTAATTCATTAATATGTGCGCTGACCTATACATTTTCTTTTTGAATTATTACCAGGACATGTTGCTTAATAAAATGAGGGAGTTTTGTCAAATTCTATTATGTAGAACTTGAAATATTTCCAAAAATATGCAAATTTTGACATAAAACATAAAAGTTTCGTTGATCTAACCGAACACGTGAGCATGCTGTTTTATACATTTAAGCGTTTATAATAGCACACATTTTGGGTTTTCTGTTCTTTATTAAATGTAAGACGTTACTTTAAATCCGTTTTCGGGACTAAACGATGAATATACAGCATTTTATTAGCATTTTAGTGACCTTGGACAGGTGAAAGAAATTGTGCATTTTTTCGATGTAGGGGTATGTTATACGAATGCCTATAAAATTCAAACAAGATCGCTGACCATCCATTTTTATTTTATTTTTCAATCGGTAATAACATGTAATTTCAACATACAAAATATGATTAAATTCTATTATTGGGAAAATATTTAGGAAACTGGAGCATTCCCCCTTAATAGAGCTACATTGTACATAAATCCTGTTTTGTACCATCTATTTTGAAGTTGTGCAACAGCTTTCCACTTGGGACAGTCTAAATATTTGCCACAAATAGAGAAGTGTCAAAATTTTCAGGATTGAAAAAAAAAAAAAAACACACACACACACAACTTTTTACTTACATGTTTCTCTCAGATGGCATGGGTGTACCACAAACAATACTATGTGTTAATAAGGCAGGAGTCAATTCAGAATCAGAACATGCTGCAGTGTAATTCTGTACACATTCAAGCACACCAGGGTACTCAGGATTACTGAAAACATAACAAATTTAAGTACAGTACACAAGGAAATGATCAAAACAAGTAGTTTTCATGTCTATTTGCACATAGACCAAATTGATAGCAAAAAGCACTTTTTCTGTCAAAAGTTCAACTTACTACATAGTTCTAAAAAAATCGTAAAAATCACAATGGGAGCCTTTTTCAAGTAAGCATGATGTAAATTCAGACAAAGTATAGTATTTTATCAGCGTAATTCCAAAATATAACAACTACAACTTGATTTAAGCTGTAGTTAATGGATTTTATACAAGACGATTTATCAGGTAAAAACAGTAGAACCAATCTATTTTTAGCACAAGATTTATCGATATTCTCACCTTTCATCACAGACAGGGTTTTCCACATACAAAACTGGTGAGAAACATACAGTCACAGCACTCAAAACATCACATATTTTGTCTGAACTCTCTTCTAAATGAACACAAAATCTTTCTATGACATCACTTCCTGTTCTGGTGACATCACTTCCTGTTTCATTGGAATTCTGGGTAATTCTGTCCATCAGTCTACCAAGGATTGAGTCTTCATTATTCATTCTCTCCTTGATTCTGTCCATCACTCTATCCATGATCCTTTCAAACATTGTTTCATTTCTGTCGGCAGGTTCAGTCAGCAGGCTACAGAAGTCAGTGACCATTTTGGATCCACAATATGGCTTGATTTCATTATAAATGGTCTTGAATGCTCTCAGAACCTCAACTGGATTTTCACATTGGAGTCCATCTTGTTCTTTGGCAAAGAAGGTGTATAGGGTGTCCTCAAATAAACTGAAATATCAAAGTCAAAGTTTGTAATGAAAGGAACTTAACTCTTTCACTGCCATAGGCGACTTTTGTCGCTTTACCTTTCCCTGCCATAGGCGACTTCAGTCGACAAATTTATGGGAGCGAAATATATGAGTACCCACAACATAAAAAAGAAAAAAATATTGTCATTTCATAAATAACCTTTAAATTTTGGTCACATATAGGTGCTTAATTTGTATGTATGTCCTGAAAATTTGAAAGGAATCCATCGAATGAGTAAAAAGTTATGCATGATTTTGTGTACAGGGTATCGATTCTTGGAAATTTCTTCGAATTAATTTGGCGGTGAGAGACCCCTTCAAAGGTCAATATTTGGCAGTGAAAGGGTTAATCAAAATCATAGAAGTGACATAAAATGCTTGTATTTCTTTTCCTTAATTCTTATATAAAATTCTTCAATTCTGATCATGGATCTGTGTATGAACTGTTTTCGAACAACCATGCACCCATAACTTTTTTGAAATCAAAGACTCAAAACTTTGGTGTAAGCAACATTTAAAGCACATGAAATGAAAATATAATCCTAAAAAGACACTCCAAATGTTTGTTTACCATTTACAAGACTTGCAAGTAGGTTAACCCTTTGCCACACATTGTCACTTTTGGACACCCCACAAAATAAAGGCTTGTAACAAGCAATTTCTTCATTTCCCCAATGTTTTCTACCAAGAAAGAAATGTTCAATTTTGTTCAATGGAAATTGTCGTCTGCAACACCTATGAGTTTGCACTAGGATGAAAATTTTGTTGTTTGGTAATGGGTTATGACAATATATGTACCTGCAAGCCACATCCATTGAGCCTGGTGTTCTGAAGGGGTTACCCAAAATGGCAGCCAGAGTTACAGCATTTGTATTTCCACAAAATAAGGAACCGTAATTCCGTACACACTGAGCGGATGACAGTAAACTTAGGATCATCTCCCCTTTTGTGTAGAACTGATAATAGGTGGCGCTGTGACAGCCCTTGGTGGATTCCTGCATACAGGACGCTGCTTGGTACATACCATCATATCTGTGAACAGAAAATAACAAACAAACATGAAGTTAATGAAATAAATTTATTTATGAGTACAGGTTGCTGCTTGGTACATCCCTTCATATCTGTGAAGAGGAAAAGCAACAGGAAAAGTTTGTGAGATTCCATTGCAACATAACTGCAATCCTTTGAGAATTCGATATTGGTTTTTGTCCGACAGTAGCTTGTTACTAAAAGATAGGTAAAAGACACATCTTTATGCAAACAATCTATATAGACTAGTTACTTTAAACTTGAGACAGCTGAAATGACATCAGTTTATCATATATTTACAGATCATGAAAAAACCTCACCTTTTGTCTGGATCATTTTCATATAAGCTGGCTCTCAACAAATCTTGTGTACATCTTACAGCAGTCTTGATCTCACAGCGACCTTCTTTTGGTCCTGATAGAAACATGTAAAAAAGATTCTATGACAATTTTGTTTCATAAAATGTTGAACTTTTTATGGTTTGGTTTGTCACATGCTTATTTTCAGTAAAAACAAGAGCTTCGTAGAGTGGCACAAAAAAGTCAGAGTGGGGCTTGACAGTGATTTTTTTTCTGAATTAAAGAGCAGATAATTCAATAACAACAGAGTTATCTGTATCTCGAACGCACCATTCACTAATAGACACCGTGCAGATTCGTTTTAGCAAATTTAATCAAATTAAAATTTTAACTGTATAAGGAGTTTTGCACACTTGAAACTGCTAAAAGACAGACAGACAGACAGACAGACAGACAGACAGACAGATGACCAGAACCATAGCATAATACTACCCTTTGAGCATGATTATTATAATAGAACACTATTTTAATGCTCTTCATTAAATATGAAAGTTAGAGAATACTTAACTCTTTCCCAAACAAGATCTGGTTTTGACGTTCCTAATAGAAAGGGCTTGAAAAAACATTGAGACAAAAGAAGAAACTGCAGATCACCAGCAGATTCTCCTTTTGTCTCAATTTTTTCTATTACCATATTACCATATTTTACACAAATCCTATTCTTAATAACATACATTTTGTCAATTGTGGCATTTTTGGAAGTGGATCACCTTAAAATCTTAGTCGTTTGGAAAAGGGTTTAGGGGTTTAATTAACCCATTACCAGACGGCAAACATTTAAGCTTGTCCAAATTGAAAGATTTTGCAGACGACAATTTCAAGTGAAAGGAATTCTTAATTTCTAGGTCTTTTTGGGTGGAAAACATTGAGGGAAATGAAGAAATTGCTTGTCACAAGCAATTTCTTCATTTTCCATGATGTTTTCCTTTGTCATTATTTTGTGGGGAGTCAAAAAGAGTCATTGTGTGGTAATGGGTTAAAACGAATTTCTTACTTTGTGGTTTGTTACACATGTAACCTTGACAACAGTAACAAGGCTGATCACTCTTGGAACACTCTTCCTCACATGTCAACATTGAACTACAACCTTTAGTGATGTTACCCTCCACTGATCTTGTCTGACACATCTGCAATTTTAAAATGGATTATTTTCTGGTAAAAAGGTTGTGATTATGAATTAATGTGACCCGTCAAGCTAAAAAGGACCTTATCAGAAGTGTGAAAAATATTGACCCTAGTCAGTCTGCGCAGTTCGCGCAGACAGACTAGGGTCGACACTTTTCACTTTTATGTAATTTTCTAAATCCGGAATGTTTTCCCTATCTTACTGTATGTTCATTTTTAGCATACAGTATCTGGTTGACCTGTGCTGAGTCTGACAAGTTTGTCAAAATTTGCATTTTTGAGTTCCAATAAGGTCCCTTTTAGCGTGACAGGTCACATTAAATTTTATGAAAGAGAATAAAAGGTAATTAGAAATACTTATGCTCATCAAATGTACCCAGATTTCGTAAAGTATTGACATTCTAAGCTCTGTTCACACGCAAAACAAATGAAATATTAAAGTAAAACCATTTCAAAACAAGTCTATGATGAATTATTTCTTACTTATTTTTGTTTCTACCATGCCTTTTGATGTTGGAGTACCACTTTGTTACACCTGGCTGATCATTTAGAGCAATTCAATTCTTCCTTGCGCATTTTTGTTGTAGGAGAACCTTTTCCAGAACATTTTCTTACTTTTTACTTAACTAAGTGTTTAAAAAAAGACAAGAAAACAAACCTGTAAGGGAGAGCAGGCTGTAGGCACTTGTCTGTTACACTCTTCATTGGAGTCTAGCCCTATACATGCATGACACATCTGCATACCTGAAAAGTGACATTCAAAACCTTGAACCAAATATATGTTAATGATAAAAGAAGTCGTTTACACAATATAATAGAACAGAAAATATTGAGGCAAAGGAAGAAAAATGCTAATTATCAGCATCTTCTTCTTTTGCCTTAATGTTTTCCAAAGCCTAGGACTAGGGCATTTTCTTCTTTTGTCACATGTTTTCCTAAAACAGCTTTCCTTTCAAGGACATTAAATTTCTAATAGGTTACAAGTTGATATATCAAGATTTAGATGAAGTATAGAAAAGATTTTTAAAAACAAAAGACAATTAGACTTACTTTGGCATTCCTCTTTAGCAACACCAGCCAACAAAGTCAAGGACACATTCACAATGTATTCCTGGTTGCCCGTAAAGAACACTTCTCTGGTCCCCTCAGCAAGACACATGTATGATTGCTCCGCCGCATGACACAGCCCTGACTTGTACATATTATACTCCATAATCACTGACGCATCAAACAAGTTTCCAAGATCCTCAAGTTTCAGTTCAAGCTCCTTTAGAACATCCCCTAAATTGACATTGTTTGCGCCCGACACAGCAAATGGAAGATTCAAACCCAGGACCGTTGGTCTGTCTGACAAGGCCATTCCAATTGTGCCACCAGCATTTGCATCATCATTATTGGCACTATCTGTATCAGTGTTACCAGAATTAGTGTTGCCATTATTTGTATTGCCATTATTTGTATTGCCGGAGTTAGTTCCGTTGTTTCCTGAACCACCAGTGCTATTGGTTGACGAGCCGTCAGTTCCATTTGTTGAAGAAGTATCATTCCAGAAACCATTGTCAGGTCTAGTGCCATTGTTGTGATCAGAACGCCTCTTCCTAATGTATGGATTATTTCTAAATGTGCCATTATTTCCATTACCCTGATGACCATTGTTATTATCATGATTATCATCAGCATGATGGTCATCATCATCATTATCATTATCAGGGATCAAATTAGGGAACATATCTCTCAGTAAAGTGTCCATGGCTTCGATCAGAGACACCATAGATTTGTAGTTGGAATAAGTGTAAGCAAGGTTGGATAAGAACATGTCATCATAATACACCAGGTTATCCACAGACTGCAGGAAGGTTTGACCGCATTTTGTGATGTTCGGTGGTTGATAGATGCAGGATGGTGCGACCTGCATGGCTAGTTGGGTGAAGTTGTAGATGATCATTTGTAGATCTGAGGGGTGGCATTCGTATGTGGCGTTCATGATGCAGTCATGGGTCTTTGTGAACTCCCTGAAAGGATAATAAAAGATATATGCAATCAATTGGAATAAAAGAATCTTAAGTATACATGTATACCTGACCAATAGGATAAACATGGGCTCATTATCATAATTTCCAGGATTTTATCCTCTTTGTGTTTTTTCTCTACACCAGTGTCCTTCTTTTAGTGTGCATGTTTTTTTAACCTCATTTTAAAAATGGAGAAGAGCAAACTCAAACTACTTCTCCAATTACAACATCAAAAGCAAGTAAAGTTGGATAAATCACAAACAAACAAGCCATACTTACATGCAAACACTCCTATCCATCTCCTCTCCAATTAAAGTTTGTCCAACTTTCATCTCAAACTGTCGCAGACATTGCCTGACTGTTCCCAGTCTACACTGACCATGTTCTGGACACCAGACCTCCGGACAATGACCACTCACATAACTGACCACCTGGGATAAATGTGGACCAAGTTCCATAGTAACTTCTTCACTACAGTTGTATGTGTTGTCTTGTACACACTGCATACCAGTCCTAGCCAACCTGGAATAATATAAATGAGCCAGGATCTGTAAAAACATCCCTTAAGGTATACAACCCATCATTAGCACCAAAGAGCCAGAGGCGAAATTTGAAAATTGCCAGTAATTCCAAAACTGTATTACATTTCCATTCCAAATACAAACATTAGCATTTTGAACAGTTTGGAATTTTGAATTAATGCATACTCATGGAAATATTTGACAAAAAATGTTCAAATTACCTCCCTTGCATATGAATATAGAGTAAAATAATATTTGCAAATTAAGTTTCTTCTTGAATCACAATCTTGAAATCCGGCACAGGGAATCAACTTCTGTGAAGTGTGTTTAGAAGTGTGTGTAATTTGATGCATTTCAAATAGCTAAAAAGTGGTGTTTTTAATGATGGGTCATATACCTTAAGGCTTTTGAGCCCAACATAGATCCAGATCAGTCTGTGCATATGCAGTCTGACCAGGATCCATATTGTTCTCCAATAGCTTCTTTGTGACCAGTAGTAACTTAAAGTGAGCAGCATTGATGCATATTGGACTCCATTTGACAACAGGCTGATCTTGAAACTCAATTTTGAAAAATGCTGTAAGGGACGCTTTTCCAGATCCCGGCTCAAATGTGTTGAGATCTGGAACAGATCCCTCACAGCATTTGAGACAGCCATGTTTCCAGATCAGTTTGAGCCTAAGTGCAGCCTGACCAGGATCCCTGCTTCTCTCTTATGGTTGCTATAGGTCTTAACCCTTTCCCAAACAAGACCTGGTTTTATTAGAAAAGGCTTGGGAAAACATTGAAACAAAAGAAGAAACTGCTGATAACCAGCAGTTTCTCCTTGTGTCTCAATATTTTCTATGCCATATTTTACACAAATTCTATCTTTAAAAACTGCCATTTTGTTAATTATGGCAGTTTTTAAAGTGGATAACCCTAAAATTTTGCCGTTTGGGAAAGAGTTAAACAAGCTATTTGAGTACAAAATGGTTCTTCATCAGACTGTATGTGTATGCAGGGTAAGTTGATTCTTACAGAGCTACAAATAAGAGGGAGTGATGGCTTTTTAAACTGTAACATTTCATTTATAATTCAATAAACCCTATGTTGTGGGTACTCATTGGAATTGTCTCACAGAGACAATTCAAATGATTACCAACAACATAGGGTTTGGAATTGAAATAACAAAGTTAGAATGTCTTCACCACCACTTATCTGTAGCTCTGTTCTTAGCTGTAGAAAGTTTAGTTAATGACAATAAAAGAAAATTGATTGCACCTTCACAAACATCACTTCAACGTCCCAAACAAATTGCAAGACTTACAGACACAAAGACTTTGGACTATACTATCCATCAAAATATTCCTCTGAGAGCATGAATTTCTACTAGTGCAAGCCTAGATATTTTTTCACTTACCCGCAGAATTGTTCGTTTGTCACAAATTGGTTATTTGAAGATTTCTGTAGACACATCACACATTCTTGTACTTGTGTAACATTACTTGTATGACATTACTTATGTGACATTACAAACACAAGAATGACTCATCCTGTTTTCTTCTGTTACTTTCACACATTCTTGTGTTGGACCTTGTATTGGGGTACACATCATTGATGGGCATCATAACCTCTACATCTTGTAAAATAGGTCTGTTTGAATTCAAGGTCATGCCATTCGGGTTATGCAACACAACCACAACCTTCTACATATAAGCTGCATAGATATTATCAAAATCTGTATAATCATTTTCATTGTTCTTCCTTTAAGGACCTTTTTAAAAAAAATCTCATTCATTTTTTCATTTAATATTTCCAATATATATCATTTTCTACTGTTTACATACCTGCAGAATTCTTCAGATGTCACAAAAGGATTATTTGAAGCTTTCTGTAGATACATCACACATTCTTGCACTCTTGTAACATTACATACACCGGTATGAGTCATTCTGTATTCTTCCGTTACGTTCACACATTCTGGCGCTGGACGATCACCAAGCTTGTTGGGTACACAGATCACATGTTCCATGTTACTCAGGAGCTGTACAGTTTGGTTGATGTCTGCTCGTTCTTGTTCTCTGCAGTACTGAAATTTGTCCTTGAGGCAGGATTGGATTTGTCCTAGTGTTCTAAAACATAGGTATGATACATTTATTACCAGTATACTGTACTTTTTCTAGGTTCTGAATACATGAATAAGGGATTATAAGAAAAAATTCATATAATTTTACTATAAACTCTTCGAATAGGGTAAAAATTATCAATATAAATCTGTTTGTGAAAGATTAAAGGCCTACGAGCTAAATGTTGCATTCTAATCTTTTCTTTCTGCTTGTCCTAAGACACTTACAAAATGTTTCTGGTAAAACTGAGAATGCCATTATTCAGCACATTGAAAGATTTTAAGAAAAGTTACGCTACCTGCATGTGGTATTTTTATAAGGAAAGTTTCCATAGTTTTCCATACATTCCATAGCCTCCATGCATTTCATATCAGCTTCCCCATCCACACATACCCAGTACATACAGGACTTAATCAATCTATTCACTTTCATCACTGTCAAGTTGATATAAAGCTTTATCCAGCTGTTGCAAGTAGCTTCGACAAAGATCAGACTGCACATTAGTGCAGTCTGATCCTTGTCTATACTACATGCTACAAGTTTGTCCTGTTACATTATTGGATTGAAAAAAGAATAGCATGGATAAAATTACCTGCATGTGGTATTTTTATCGGGAAAGTTTCCATAGTTTTCCATACACTCTATAGCTTCCATACATTTCATGTCAGCTTCTTCATCAACACAAACTGAGTCTGTCCATTCATTTAACCACTCTACTGTAGAAGTCACATGTTCCACTATGTTGTTAGGACAAGCATCCTCAAGGTCATCCAACATGTTGGCAAGATCATCCGATACATTGCTGAAAACAAAACAATAAGATTTTAAAGACTTTAAACTGTGATCCTTTCTTTGAAAAAATATGAATAAAAAAGTAAAGTTCCAAGCAATCAAAGCATATTCACTTAATAAAACTTCATTATTATGGAGCACACATGTAACCAAGTATTCTAAGTTCCCTACCTTTGAGGAAGTTAGCAAATATGCAAGTCAAATAGACCATTTACTGTAACAAAATGTTGCTACTCACTTGCAAGCATAGTGTCTCTCTCTTAATGGCATGATATCATGATGCATCAGTTTTAATATCTGCATCACAATGTAGTGGGAAACACCACCCAGGTTACATGTATCTGCAAAAAAAAAAAAAAATAAAGAGTTGCTGAAATATGTACGAAATCATTTTATCATTTTAGTAGTCAAACAATGATTCATAAGTATTTCTTAACAATTCAATGTCAAAAAATATTAGGATTTTTGTTGATTTTGTTCCTCATTCTTACATAACTACTATAACTTCATACCAAAGGTTGACTGAACTAAATATGGAAGATGTTAAACAGAAGAAGGGGTGATCACAAAATGGGAAGCATGAAATAAATAGAATGCTCAGTAAAGCCGTCAATAAGACTGCAATTTAAAAGTTTCTTGTATATGTGACCCGTCACGCTAAAAGGGACCTTATCCGAATTCCTAAAATCCAAATTTTGACAATCTTGTCAGACTCAGCACAGGTCAACTAGATCCCATACGCAAAAAATGAACATATAGTTAGATAGCGAAAACATACCAGATTTATAAAATTACTTACAAGTGAAAAGTGTCGTACCTAGTCTGGCTGCGCGGACTGCGCAGACTGACTAGGGTCAATATTTTTCACACATCCGATAAGGTCCCTTTTAGCGCGACGGGTCACATATTCATAAAAGCCAAACCTACCAGGTGGTCTAGTTGTAATTGCTGGTTGTCTAGTTGTAGTTTCTTCTGGCGTGGGCATGTCCTTATTACAAAGATCACCATAGCAACAAGATACACAAGTCATTGTTGCCTGGTTACAACCCATCCATGTATTACACCAGTCTAGATCCGCACAGCCTTTCTGTACCATAGTAACTCCTGTGTTGGAATCCATTTGCATAAATGTGCCACAAACCTGAAATATTTAATATAATATGACATATATATCACCATAGCAACACGATACACAAGTCATAGTTTCCTGGTTACATCCCATCCATGTATTACACCAGTCTAGATCTGCACAACCTTTTTGCACCATAGTAACTCCTGTGTTTGAATCCATTTGCATAAATGTGCCGCATACCTAAAACGTGGATTAAGATGTTTAAAAATTTATTAACAAAAAAAATTGTGACCCGTCACGCTAAAAGGGACCTTATTAGAAGTAAAAAAAAAATCCACATTTAAACAATCTTGTCAGACTCAGCACATTACATACAAGTGCAAAGTGCTGGCCCTTGTCTGGCTGTGCGGACAGCGCAGACTGACTAGGGTTGATATTTTTCACACTTTCTATAAGGTCCCTTTTAGCGTGATGGGTCACATTTTCAAATTAAAGTTCAATAAAGCAAATTTAACCCCTTTGGAAAAAGATCAAGAAATTGTCGGCCACATTTTCTTTGAATTTGAACCAGTCTAAAACATTACTGTTTTGGAATGGATTAGATGAGCAATCAGAAACAAACTAATGATCAAGTCATTTCAAAAGAAATCCACAAAAAGCTTCAATATCTTTGTAGTTTTCCTGTTTTGAGAGCAAAACGAACATAGTCATATTACCTGGTATGGATCACAGAACTCTGGAATCATTTCATCACAAGCTTCTGAATCCATCATCAAACTACAATTATGGCATTGGAATGGGCTACTCAGGTCTACAAAAAATATATGAGGATGTTAGGAGAAAGTACAAGGTCGCTTTTCAACAAAATCCTCGAACTGCAGCCTTAAACAAGCTGCAGTTGCAAGGGGTTTAGTTGAAAAGCAATATATCAAATTCCTGACCTTTGTCATTTGTGGTGCATTCATACCATTTATTAAATTATTTAGAACATATAATCCTATTTCTAATGAAAACAGTACAGATTGTACATATTAAAGGAAATTTAATTCAAAATCACTTAAGAATTTTAACAGCTTCTTTTCTTTCCTGATGAAGTTTTTAAATCAAATACCAATTTTTACTAAAAAAAATCATTGATCTACTGAAATTTCAATGATCAGTTGCAGTGCAATTACAGGTCCTTCAGGAACCCTGCTTTTGAACAATTTATTCTGGAAAGCAGTACAATAACATAAACACAAAATACAAGATTGGCATAAGCATGTTACTTAGTTAAGACATCTAAAAGCTTACCAGGACACACAGGACAACATTGACCATCAGGTACATATGAATTGGCACAGTCAGGTCTTACACATGATACTGCAGCACATGGATCTGAAATCAGTTTTAGGAAAGATTAACCATTATAAATTGTTAAAGCTTGTTAAAATCAGATGTCAAAGTATATCTTTATACTACATAATTAATAGTGTTCAATACCATTCATTACATTTGCAAAACAAACAAGATGCGTTGTACAACATCTATGCCCCCAAAAAGTCTTCGCAAATATTTTAACTTTCCTCTTATCTGGTACAAGAAGATTTAAAACAAGAGTTGTCCGCAGACAACGTAGCTCGCCTATACGGGAGCTTGTCACAAAAACAGCTTATTTTTAAAATGTAGGTCAAACTCCAAGGTCAAGGTCACAAGGTCAAGGGTCATGGTCTCAGTTGAAAGGTCTTGGCAGGAGGTATCCATGCGTGAAATATCAAAGCTATATCAATAATAGTGCATGAGATATAGGCCAGGTTAAAGTTTTTCAAAAGTAGGTCAAACTCCAAGGTAAAGGTCACTAGGTCAAAGGTCATGGTCCCAAATGAAAGGTTGTGTCAAGATGTATCCATGTATGAAATATCAAGGCTGTATCTCTAATAGTGCCTGAGATATAGACCAGGTTAAAGATTTTCAAGTGAAGAAGGGACTGGATGCCGACACTAGGGTTGTGCAATTAGCTCCCAGGACATAATCTTAATGTCCCGGCTCGCTAATGACAAATTTAACTGCTATTTCAGAAGAATTTTTATAATGAATTTTTGAAAACTAATGGTTTGATGCCAAACTATTACAAGTTCATACAGAATTAATATGCATTTACAATACGTGTTTGCTAAACCAATGGAATAAATTACTTCATTCAAATGGTAAAGTAATTTTAAGTTTTATAAGATATCCGAGGTTGCATTTTTACATTAGATTTATCAAAAGAAACATCTCAAATATAATCGTCATGATTAGTACTTACTTGTAGGCATATTGTTATATTCATTACACAGCATAACCAACATAGACATTGAATGTTCAATCCTCCACACATAAAACTGAGCCAGGGGAGGTAAATGTGTACTGTACAAACATTTCCCGTACTCCTCAAGATGTCCGCATGTACTATCCAGGTTATCAAAGGGGAGATAATTCTCTGAGAGGTCGTGAGACAGTGAGCTGGCAAACTGCATGGTGCACTGAGCTGGAAATGGAAACAATTGGATCATTAATTGTGCAATGCAAGACAGTAGAAGGTTGAAAGTTAAAGGAAAAGCTTTGATCACAACAAGAAAGGCCAAAATATTTACAAGCATAACATGTTTTATATGACAGAAGGATCTTTTTCTGTCTTTCATTTATTTGCAAACGTAGAATAATCCAGAAACTATAACAGTCAGGGAAAATGGGGCTTTCCTCTTAAAATAAATTGTCTTGCAATAAAAAATCTCTATCATCTAGAGTTAGAAATTAATTCATGAACTAGCAAAAGCATGTGTTGTACATATGAAAGCCAACAGCTAGCAACATTTCATGAACTATTTTTGAATGTTCAAGGATGGTGACGGTATACAATTGTCATGGTTTGTAGCAACCACATGAGAGCAACATGAATCCAGGTCAGACTGCACCTAGGCGCAGACGGATCTTGAAATATGGCTGTCTCAAATGCTGTAAGGGATGTTTTTCCAGATCCTGGCTCAATTATAAGGATTTTTTTCTTCAGAACATACCTATAGGATATAATGGATCCATGGGTTGACTTGGTACATCCAAATTACAACTGTAGGAGTACATATGTAAAACAGTTTGTAGCTGGTAGATCACTGGTACAGCATTGATTGATAAACAAGTGCTGGTAAAACTGTACACACAGTCGATTAGGGACTGGTAAAATCTGAAATAATATCAAGATTACAAATGTATAAATACATAATCTATCGATGGTTTTCAACTAAAAACCTCATAACTGCAGCTTAATACAAGCTGCAGTTTTGAGGTTTTGTTGAAAAGCAACAATATTTGTTTGAGACAATTTGAAGCTGGTAGATCACTGGTACTGCATTGATTAATAAACAAGTGCTGGTGAAACTGTACACACAGTCAATCAGAGACTGGTAAAATCTGAAATTAAATCAAGATTACAACTATATGAGTACATAATTATTGTTAGTTTTCAACAAAAACCTTGTAACTGCAGCTTGAAACAAGCTGCAGTTACAAGATTTTTGTTGAAAAGAGACTGTATGTAAAACAGTTTGTAGCAAGTAAATCACTAGTGCTGTATTGATGGATAAACAAGTGCTGGTAAAACTGTACACACAGTCAATTAGGGACTGGTAAAATCTGAAATAATATCAATATTACAACTTTATGAGTACATAATTATCGTTGGTTTTCAACAAAAAATTCGTAAATGTAGCTAAACACAAGCTGCAGTTACGAGGTTTAAGTTGAAAAGCGACAATATGTAATACTGTTTGTAGCTAGTAAATTACTGGTACTGCATTGATGGACAAAGAAGTGCTAGTAAAAGTGTACACACAGTCAATTTAGGACTGGTAAAATCTGGAATATCAAAGTCAAATTAAAAAAAAAAAAGAAAGTAATTCAGGTGCAGCTAATTGATAAAATACAGGGAAAATTCATAATTCTGAATTCAAGATATGAAACACATCAATGCAAATCAATGCAAATCAAATTAAAAATTCCACCCAGTGATAATATAAATAAATGTTGCTCATAACTATGGCTATGAAATAAAACTTTTGGCTTTGCTTTAACCCTTTCCCAAACGGCAAAATTTTAGGGTGACCCACTTCAATAACTAAATAAAAGGTATTAAAGATAGAATTTGTGTAAAATATAGCACAGAAAATATTGAAACAAAAGGAGAAACTGCTGGTTATCAGCAGTTTCTTCTTTTGTTTCAATGTTTTCCAAATAAAGCATTTTTTACTTGGGACGTCAAAACCTGGCCTTGTTTGGGAAAGGGTTAATGAGCACCTTTAGGAAAACATTTTGAAATCATCTTACCCGCAAGTATCGTCCTCTCCTGCCTTATCAAAACATTGCTGTGCTTTCTCAATCGAACATTCCCCATGTGGTTCTGGATTCGACGCCATTAATAGAAAAAGCTTGAGACAACATTAAGGCAAAAGAAGAAAATGCTGGCAACCAGCATTTCCTTCTTTTGTCTTAATGTTTTCTATGCCATAACATACAAAAATCTTTCCCTTATCAACTAAAATTTTGTCATCTTCAGCAGCTTTTAAATTGTATTACCCAAAAATTTTGTCATTTTGGAATCAGTTGATGAACTTACCCACAACTATCATCCTCTCCTGCCTTATCAAAACACTGCTGTGCCTTCTCTATCGAACATTCCCCATGTGGTTCTGGATTTTCTGGATCCGGTTGATCTGGATCCGTCTCATTACCCATATGATCATCATCGTCCCAATTGTTATAGTTTGTTACAAGCTGGTATATGTCACAATACATCTGAATTGCTTGTAGATTTTCCATGATGGCTGCTTGGACAATATATAGGGCTTCATATCCACAAGTGGTGACTTCTGGTTCAATGCAACGAAGCATTTCCGCTGCATCACTGGAGTAAAGAGTTCGAGACTTTTTTATGCAAGAATTGGAGGCAGAAATGATTACACCAAAAGTAAGTAGAACTGATAAAGTTGAAATTCTTTACAATTTCTTAAAGGTAAACATATATCTAAAAAGTTCCATTTTAATATTTAATCAAATAGTTTACATTTTGAATTTTTTACCCTGTCCCATTTGACGCCATTTTAGAGTAACCCAGTGTAAAAGCTGCTCCAAACGACAATTTGGGTTTAACGAAGAACAAATTTTTGTTCATTATAACATAGGAATATTGAAGCACAAGAAAACATGATTATCAGCAATTTCTTCATTTGCTTCAATGTTTTCCCAAGCATTTTCTATCAGGGATGCCAATTCCCAACAAAATTCAATACTATGGTCTACTATTTAACACCTGAAATTACCTGCATAACTCTGGAGCTTCCAAAGTTGTCAGATGTGAGACTTTATTAAATAGATCAGCTTCAGATATACAGATATAGACCTCAAATATGTCACACTTGCTTGTGATATCACCGTCTCAATCTTGTTTTATTGTTTAATTGTAACACATCAAATTACCTGCACGGCTCTGGAGCTTCTCTAGTTGTCAGTTGTGAGACTTTGTTAAATAGATCAGCTTCAGATATACAGTTATAGACCTCAAATATGTCACATTGGCTTGTTACATTACCATCTGAAGAAACAACAACATTTCATTCCAAAATTACAAAATGCTGTGGTGCCCTAATAAGATCAAACACTTTAATATAATACAACATTGCTCTTCAAAACCTGCATCAATATATGATGCAACTTGTTTTTTTAATTACAGAACATAAACTTCATTAATAGGATGAATACATCTTTAATAGCATAAAGTCAATCTGTGAAGTTTGAAATATTTTTGCCAAGTTAATGAGAACTGAAGTGGACAAAAATGGTACAGAGCTACTGACTTGGAGAGTGGGATGATGCATACATGTACATACAAAGTCCAAGATCTTTTATTGGTGCTTTTCAAAAAAAAACCTTGTAACTGCAGCTTATTCAACCCTTTCCAAAACGACAAAATTTTAGGGTGATCCACTTCAAAAACTGCCACAAATGACAAAATAGATGTAATTAAAGATAGGATTTGTGTAAAATGTAGCACAGAAAATATTGAGACAAAAGGAGAAACTGCTGGTTATCAGCAGTTTCTTCTTTTGTTTCAATGTTTTCTCAAGCCTTTTCTTATAAGGACGTCAAAACCAGGTCTTGTTTGGGAAAGGGTTAAAGCTGCAGGTATAAGGTTTTTGTTGAAAAGTGGCAATATATAACAATAATATAAGTTGTAATTTTTATACTTAAACAAATATCTTACCTGGGGGACAATACATTTCTGTACATCCAATAAACCCATAAGAACATGTACAAGTATTACATCCATCTGGTGCCTGGAAAGTTTCTCCATTTTCATATCTCTTGTCATAATAGTTACAATAGTCATCTGAAATTCATAAAATAATCTTTTTTGAAAAGGAGGCATGATACAGGTAAATAACTTATCACAGTTATGGTTATTATATTTTACTTGTATTAGGGTTCCACATACATTAACAGCAAGAGGCCAGAGAGGCCTTGTACAATTTCACTGGCTTTAAAATCAAAGAAATTTACAAAGGTAAGCTTTAAGTTTTTTGGTGTTTTTTTTCATTGACCACTGGAAACTTGAGTAAATAGAGTAGCACCTTATTAGTCAAATACCTCTTAAAGATGTGTGGTATAATTTTCACTCAAATCACTTACAAGTAGGAGGACAGTACATCAGTGTACATCCAATGTTCCCTTCACTACACATACAAGTATTACAACCATCCACTGCAGTAAATGTGGCACCGTTGGGATAAGTCTTGTCTCCATATGTACAGTTACCATCACCTATGATGAAACTAGAACTGTCGCAAAGCGGACAAATACCCCTCACTAGGGCCTTGTCACTGAAAAAGTGCTATAGGTCAAAATGTTCTTGACTTAGAGCACGGAAACAGATTATAAACAAGTCCAATTGTGACCTTGACTTTTGACCTTGGTGACCCAAAAACGTTAGGGCATCTCCTTGGGTTATGGGCAACAACTGTGTAAAATTTCATGATCCTAGGTCAACCGGTTCTTGACTTGGAGCACGGAAACAGATTTTAAACAAAGTCCAACTGTGACCTTGACCGTTGACCTTGTTGATCCCAAAATGATAGGTTACCTCCTTGGGTCATGGGCAACAACTGTGTAAAGTTTCATGATCTTAGGTCAAACGGTTCTCGAGTTAGAGTACGGAAACGAATAAGTCTACGGACAGACGGATGGAAGGATGGACGGACAGACAGACAGACATGGTGAAACTGATATATCCCCCTCTGCTTCGTAGGGTGTGTGTGTGTGGGGGGGGGGGGGGGGGCTATAAATATATGCAAATATAATGTAATTGTATAAAAATCTAAAATATCTATTAGTGCTAGGTGTCTTGCATTTATTTTCAAGCTTCAGCATCATAATTAAGTCTTGTCATTTGCTATGCTTCCAAAACACATGTTGTATACAATAAGCCATCAGAAGAAATTTTGAGGAGGTTCTGATAAAGACACATATAATAAATCCTTTGTATTTTTTACTTTATCATCTGTGTAATTCTACCAGAATTTAAAGTAGACTTATACACAAAGACAGTTTTTCCCCTGAATTCAATTATTTAGTTATTTGTAGCCTATCATTACCTCGTTCCACATTACAGATACCATTAGCTAGATAAGCAGCAACATCCAAGTTATAGGCTACAATAAAACTTTAGGGTGATCCACTTCAAAAACTGCCACAAATGACAAAATGGATGTTATCAAACATAGAAATTGTGTAAAATATGACATAGAAAATATTGAGACAAAAAAAAGAAACTGCTGGTTATCAGCAGTTTCTTCTTTTGTTTCAATGTTTTCCCAAGCCTTTTTTATAAGGGACGTCAAAACCATCTTGTTTGGGAAAGGGTTAAATGTTTCTATGCTCATTCTTGTTTTGATTCATTGCAATATCTTCCTAATTGGCAATTAGTAGAATACTATTACAAATAAATATTTTCTTGCCTCTTTCCACATTACAGATACCATTAGCTAGATAAGCAGCAACATCCAAGTTATAAGCTGTTGATTGTAGAGTCATAAAGTCACAGGTTTCTATGTAACCCATTGCCAGAGTCCAAAATTATGGACTGTTCCATAATGAAACGTGTTGTAGAAGACAATTCCAAGTTGATGAAATTTAACAAAAACTTTGCATTTAAGATTTATAAAATATTGTGGAGAATGAAGAAATTGCTTATCATAAGCAATTTCTTCATTTTCCAGAATGTTTTTCCAAGTATTTTTCTTGAGGGGTGTCAAAAAGTGTCACTGTGTGGTAACAGATTAGTTCTTGCTTTGGGTCATTGTACTATCTTCCTAATTGGCAATTAGTAGATTACTATTACAAATAAATATTGTCTTACCTCTTTCAACATTACAAATGCCATTTGCTAGATAAGCAGCAACATCCAAATTATAAGCAGTAGACTGTAGAGTCATAAAGTCACAGGTTTCTATGTAACCCATTGCCAGAGTCCAAAATTATGGACTGTTCCATAATGAAACATGTTGTAGAAGACAATTCCAAGTTGATGAAATTTAACAAAAACTTTGCATTTAGGATTTATAAAATATTGTGGAGAATGAAGAAATTGCTTATCATAAGCAATTTCTTCATTTTCCAGAATGTTTTTCCAAGTATTTTCCTTGAGGGGTGTCAAAAAGTGTCACTGTGTGGTAACAGATTAATTCTTGTTTTGATTCATTGCACTATCTTCCTAATTGGCAATTAGTAGATCACTATTACAAATAAATATTTTCTCACCTCTTTCGACATTGCAAATGCCATTCGCTAGATAAGCAGCAACATCCAAGTTATAGGCTGTAGATTGTAGAGTCATAAAGTCACAGGTCTCTATGTCCAATTCCTGCACTGTTTCGTTGTACATTTTCCAGATGGTCCTAAAAACAGAAACCAAATTGTCACTTTTCAACAAAAAACCTCGTAACTGCAGCTTAAAACAAGCTGCAGTTACGAGGTTTTTCGTTGAAATGCGAAGGTTTATAGGCTGTTGACTGAAGAGTCACAAAGTCACAGGTCTCCATGTCCAATTCCTGTACTATTTCGTTGTACATTTTCCAGATGGTCCTAAATACAAAAAATAATTTGTTGCTTTCCAACGAAAATCTCATAACTGCAGCTTGTTTTAAGCTGCAGTTAAGAGGTTTTTGTTGAAAAGCAACAAAATGGCATTTGGTTTGTAATATGAATTTGAAAATCTCTTACATATACGAGGGACGGTCGGAAAGTAGTTGGACTTTTCGTGCTGCTGTGTCTCCATTTGCAACTGTATAAACACATTATATATTGGCGGAATCTACATCCATTTGCCAATAACGTGGTCAGTTTAGTTTCAAAGATAGTTGTATATATACAATATTCTGTCCACTTATATGTGATAGGGGTTTACTGTATCATTGGCAATTTGTTAGAGGAACAACAAGGGTAACCAAAACAAACAGACATTCTAGTCATTTTAATGGCGAAGAAGTTAAGTTTTTGAACTACATTATCACTGAAGATTTAATGTGGGTTAATAACTCCGAACTTGGGATAAAAACTCAGTCAAAGCAGCCATCAAAACGAGCTGGTTCCCCACCCATGAAAAGATTAAGATGTTACCGTCGGCTGGTAGTCATGTTTGTTGCTTTTGTGGATTCACGAGGATTGATAGTTAGTCATTTCATGTTAAATGGTAAAAACTGTCATTGCCAAGTACAATTCTGAAGTAACTCATAAAAAACAAAGAATAAATGCTGAAGTAAACGCGTCCCAGATTAGCAAAGAAAAATGTTTCTACCTCACGATTACGCACGCTCCCATACCACCGCATCTACAGTGGAGATTATCAACTATTACCCATGACAAAAGTTGTTTTACTCTTCTTATAGCCCAGACCCTACCCCATATGACTTTTATTTGTGTCTAAACTGATGAAAATGCTTGCTAGGAAGAAATTTGAGACCAGGGCGCCTTTGATACCGGTGGTTACACAGTACCTAATACAGTGGGTCTACGTCATGGTTGATAGTGGGAAAAGCAAAGCTTCTACTAACATGGCAAAAATGCATAGACACAGATGGACAATTTGTTTAAACAGTGTAGAAAGAATTTTGTTAAAAAGTTAAATGGTTTTAGAGAGCTAGTCAAAAGTCCAACTACTTTCCGACCGTCCCTCGTACAAGGAAGAAATTAACATGACAAAATTAAAGATTTTCTTTACACTATCTTGAATGGTACAGGGGTGGTATTCACTGAATTCCAGAACACCTTAAAAATCGCACAACAATCAATCCGATTGGCAAAGACATAGGTCTCGTCCAATAAGATGGCTAGTAATGTTATTTACCTTTCGACAGTCAATTTACAAATGTTGGTGAATAATAATAATAATAATAATAATAAAGACTTTATTTAAAGAGGCAACACAGTTGGGATTGACCCAGTCTTCCCTGTGAGCCTCTAGAATATTTACATTTACAACAATACAAACAAAACATTTTATATACAACAACAAAGATAAACATGTAGAAAAGAAAGATTGTATTGGGGATTATCCTTTATCCTGCTAAATGATGAAAAGTGTATAATTAATCCTTTCCAAACAAGACTGGTCATGATTTTGAGTTTTGATGTCCCGGAGAATGGTACTTAAAGAAAAGATTGAGGGAAAAGAAGAAAATGCTGATGACAAATTTTTCTTCCTTTTTCTTCAATGTTTTTGTGTTTTAGAATTAAATTTTAATTTTCTTTTAAATTCACCATGTCATCTGCAGAAGGTAATAAGTTGGATCAGTCTTAAAAAGAAATAATTGAGTCAATGTCTAAATTTTCTAAATTTTTGGGATGTATCAAAGACAAAGGTCAGACTTAACCAACGTCAAGCCTGATCCATGGCTAAGATCCATATGCTACCTAATTATTTTGATATTTGTATACAATAACAGAATGCAATAGGATTATCTTAATTAAATCTTTCAAGGATCAGTGCAAAACTAAATTAAGTGCATTGAGTTTTTATGCACTTACTTTAACTAAGCACCATCCCTTCATCTAATGTTAACAGTTATGAAAGAACATTTACACTTAAACTGTCTTTCCCACCAGAGTTCCACCAAGATAAGAAGGTTGTCTTGAATTTCTTTAAACTGTCAGAGTTTTTGATACATACAGGGATCTGATTCCAAATTTTGGGGCCTGAATATGCAATTGATTTCCTATAGAACTCGATCCTTGGTTTTGGAATATGTAATGCTAAATTTGCATTAGATCTTAGATTCACATTTTGTGACATGGTAAAAAGATCAGATATATAGTGAGGGAGTTTGGCATTTGTAAATTTGTACATAAACAGGGCTTTCTTGAAAATGATGCGATCATGAATTGTAAGCCAATTAAGTTCTTTGAAAAGATCATTACTGGGAAAGTCAGTGGTCTTGTCAAGGATTATTCTAGCAGCTCTTTTCTGGAATTTATGTAGTCTGTCCAACAATGCTGAGCCACAGTTTCCCCAAATAATGCAGCAATAGTCTAAATGGGGAAGAATGTAGGCATTGAAAAACATTTTCCTAGCATGTATACTCAAGAATCTTCTAATTCTCAAAAGTAGATATAAAAGTGAATTGCATTTCTTGATTGTATTTTCTACCTGGGTTGTCCAGGACAATTTATGATCAACATATATACCAAGTAATTTTTCTACATCTGAGAATTCAATTTGTTTATCATGTAAATACAATTTGTTATTTTGAACATTTTGCATTTGATTGGTAGAAGAAATTATCATGGCTTTTGTTTTATCTGGGTTTGGTACCATTGCATTTTTTCTGCACCATTCTTCAATAATATTCAGGCTGTTTTGTAGTAATTTACATACTTCATTAACAGACTTGCCAGTGACACTAACTGTTGTGTCATCAGCAAATAAATCTGTAGATGAGACATCTAGATGTAATGGTAGGTCATTAATATATAATAGAAAAAGAATTGGACCTAAGACAGAGCCTTGAGGTACTCCACATGTTATATCTTGAGAAGAAGACAATTTGCCTCCAACAGATACTTTCTGTGTTCTATTTGAAAGGTAGGATTTGAACCAAGACAGTGTCATATTTGTTATGTTATAATTAGTCATTTTTTGAAAAAGAAGCGAGTGGTTTATCAGATCAAAAGCTTTTGTTAAATCAAGAAATACAGTACCCACAACCTCTTTTTTGTTAATGGCATCAATCCACGAGTCAATGATAGCTGTAAGAGCTGTTTCGCAAGAGTGATTTGTTCTAAACCCAGACTGATTTTTGTGAAGAAGTGAATTCTCTTCAAGAAATATTTTCAAATTGTCACTTACATGACGTTCTAGAATCTTAGATAAAATAGGTAAAATTGATATTGGACGATAATTGCTGACATCAGACTTCACACCCTTTTTATGAATTGGTACAACTTTAGCTTGTTTAAAGAGGGACGGAAATTGACTTTTTCTTATACTTTCATTAAATATATATGAAATTGGTTTGGCTATAACTTTGGCACCAAGTTTTAAGAATTTTGGTCCAATGCCATCAAGTCCAGTAGACTTCTTAATGTCTAAGTTTTGAAGCTGTTTAAAAATGAAGTCTTCTTCTATTGTTGGAATAATGAAATTGTTTAATAGCTGTGTTCTTTTTGATAGTCCAAGATTAGGATCTGTGAGATTAACATCAGTATTATCATTAGATCTCAATACACTTGCAAAATAGGAATTAAACAATTCAGCTTGAGTTTGGGCATCATCTGTGGGGATTCCTTGCTTGTCTAAAATACATGTAGACTGCTGTGTTTGCTGTTTTCCAGACAAATTTTTAAGATTTTTCCAAAGTTTCTTTGGATTTTTCTTATTATTATTTATTTCATTATCATAGAATGACTTTTTTGCTTGATATATTAGGATTTTGGTTTTATTACTCCAATACCTATATAATACTTTATTATTTGAGGATTTTGCTTTATCCCGTTGTTTGGAGGCATTTCTTATTTCATCATTGTACCAATCAGGGATACTGTTGTGTTTAACGCGTTTTTGTTTCAACGGAGCATGCTGATTTAAAATCTCATTGAATAATGAAATAAAACAATCCAAACAATCATCTACATCATCATAAATTTCAATGAGAGACCAAGGTTGATTTTCAAGGTCTCTGATAAAATTATGATGGTCAAAGTGACGCAGATTTCTATATTGTATTATATTGTGCACAGACTTAATTTCACAATCAGAATTTATCTTACGGGTAAAACATACTGGAAAATGATCACTTAGAGCTAATTTGGGTACAGAAACATTTGTAATATTTTGAGGGCTATTTGTATAAACATGGTCTATTATGGTTGCTGTTTCATTGGTGACTCTGGTGGGAGTTTCAACAAGTTGTACCAAATTGTAACTCTGAATTACATTATTCCAAGTTTGATTTAAACATTTAGAGTTTGAAAAGTTGAAGTTAAAATCTCCAGTTAAGATTATTTCCTTATTTTCAGCATATATAGTATCTATGATTTGTTCTATATCAATAATCCAGTTATTATTAGCAGATGGGGGTCTATATACATGTCCAAATATGAAGGGTTTTTGTTTCGAATGTCTCACTTCCAACCAGATGGCTTCAATGTTACTTCTTTCAAGGTCTTGTCTTTGTACACTGTGATAATTACTTTTAATATAAGTAACCAAACCTCCACCAAGCGAGCCTCTGTCTCTCCTGTAGATGTTGTAATTATCCAACTGAATTTCACTATTTTCAATTTTGCTATTTAGAAACGTTTCACTCAAACACATTATATCAATTTCACTATGATCATTAATAAGCACTTTTAATTCATCAAATTTCGGACACAAATAATGAATATTTAAATGAAACACATTTACTCCACGTTTTGATGGAAAGAAATTTTGTGAAGCACTCGAAACACTATGATTTGATGGAGTTGGTATACTATCGCTGGAGTGTGAAGCATTTTGAAGGCTGGCATCTGTCTGGTTTTCTGAGTTGATGTTTAGAATCGCCTCAGTCTCCAGGGTGGGGGTCCCCATGGCTGATGCCAGCTCGGATGAGGCATGTATACTTGTTGGCGTGGTTGCTGATAAGCATTTGGTCTCCTCTTCCACTGTGAGGTTTTGGGAAAATTTACAGCTTCTGGTTTGTTGGGAGTTTGAAATTTGCAGATTTTGTTCACTGCATTTTTCATGTTACCAGATAGCAAACCAGCACCCTTGTTGTTGAGGTGCACTTCATCACGGTACAGAGATCTGTCGGTATTGCCATCACTGAGTGTGAAACTGGGGTCGTTGTCTATATATGTTAGGTTCCGGCTTATGCACATTGCTTTTATTTCGACGTTGATTTCTTCTATTATTTTGGTAGAGAGTTTGTCATACTTCTTTTTTAATATTGATGACACAGCAATTTTAGTGTTCTTATTTTGTCCCTTTATTTCTTCTACAAGATTGTTGAAGTCTTTCAAGATGGATTCTTTATTTTCTGCATTGGATACATTATTTATTCCAGCATGAATAACAATGACATCACTCTCTTTGGCGAATTTGTCCCTGTCCATAGTGTTGGCCACTGATTTTTGAATGTCCTGTATTTTTGCACCAGGGTGGGACTTGATTTTAGTTTGTAATGTTTCTCCTGAGAATATTCTGCTATCAATCACTTTCGTGACTGAGTCACCAAAAATGTACACTTTTGGCTTGCTTTTTTGTGGATTTTCAATGTTTATGTTTTCCGGTTTTGGTTGTGATGTATTTTTTGAGGTAGTGGGAGTATCATTTTGTTTTTGATTCGCACCTGTAGTAGTTTGTGTAGAAGAAGATTTTGAAGTGTTGTTTGGTTTCAATGTTGTTTGAAGCTTCTCAATGTCAGAAATGTCCGCTTTAGTTGATAGACTTTTCCTTATTTCCATCAGGTCTTGTTTGAGATCTGTAATTGATTCCTGAAAGGCCGATAAATGTTCTTCAATGTTCTCAGTTTCCTTCTGATTTCGGTTGATTTTGCTTTGATTCTGCGATTTCTCATGCCTCAGATTCGTTATTGTTTTGACGAGAGTTTCCTTTTCCTCTTCAAGAATTAAGCATTTAGCATTCAGGTCTGCCACTTGTTTTTGAAGACTCACATTATCTGTCTTGAGTTTGTCAGTTATTTCAGTGTTCTTTGATTTTGTAAGTAATTCATTCTGTATTTTCAGTTTTTTATTTAGAAATGTTATCTGTTTGGCCTGTTCTTCCACTTTTTTCTTAGTTTTTTCCATAGAGCCGCTTTGAGAGGTTTGAGTATGACTGTTTGTAGTCTGTGTACAGCCAATGTTTTCTTTTTGTTCAGTGTTTTTGCTCACAGACAGTTTTTTGGCTAATGTCACAGAATCCTGATTCATTTTTGTGTCTTTAGTTGGACTCTGAAAGTTGGTGTCTTTTTCATCATATATACTGTCACTAAGGCCATTGCATGAGATCACTGACTTTACTGCTGTATCTGAAGGTGCGTTCGCAGGAATTTTCTCTTCTGTAACCAGGTTGTTAGTATCTGCATCAAAACTTGAGAAATCAAGTCCAAAATTGGTTTGTGTATGCGAGTTTTCTGCTGAGTTGGGCATAGATTTTGGGAAGGAATCATTCTGTTCTCTGTCTTTTGAGACTTTCTGTGAAAGCTTGTTCTGCTTGGAGGAAAATAGAACTCTTGAGATTGATGATAGAAGGGAATTTCGTTTTAGTTTCGTCTTACCATGCTGTTTTCCTGACTTCGGAGTTGAATGGAGATTAGAAGGACCCTGGCCAGTTATGTCATTTGTTTCGTCTGCCATTGAGATATTGTCTAGTTTTTCTGAAAGGTTTCTGAAGATTTTCTTTGTCCAGATTCTACATCCTGGGCCCTGTATTAGTAATGTGCCTGTGTAGTACAGAGTTAAAACAACCTTTTTGTCATCTAAGGTTAATGTTGTTGTATCACCGTTTGAGTTTTTGTTGGTGGTAAAAGGGTAAAGTTCCTTCAACAGTTCCAAAAGGATATTTTGCGTACTTTTATGATAAAGCTTGATGGAAATGCACAATGTCAAGTCACTGATGTAAACATCATACAGGACACCATCATTAGGATCACTGTAATTTGTTGACTCTTCTTTGTCAGTAAATCCACTGAAATCTGGATCTAAATCCGTAGTGTCCATATTGAGACATGTGGGTACAATTAGTGGTGGATTATGATGTAATATCCCAAGCTGAAGGTTGTTAGCACAAATATTGTGGGATTAATCCAAGCTGTAGCACATGGTCCAGTTAAAATATTTATTATTTATATCCTATAATTATCACTTATTTCCTTCAATAACTTTTAAATTAATTATCCAATTTCAAAATCATGTTCACTATGTTAAAGTGTAGAACTTTAAAAATAAGCACATATAATTTTTATCCAAGTAATAGTTAAGCAACTGTTAATAAGAAATAGAGAAGTCAGAGCACAAAATCCATGAATATGGACACTGATCTCAAATTTAATACAATAAACCCTACACATATTAGTATCGCTTCTTTTCATCAAAAACCTTGTAACTGCAGCTTCTTTAAAGCTGCAGTTACAAGGTTTTTGTTGAAAAGCAATGATATACAATATAGCAACACAATACCTACTTGCAAAATTTATCCACATCCTTATAGGGACTTGTAATAACAGATAGAAGGACCAGAGAAGAACATTGTCCACAACTGCAAGCATTATTGTTATCTAAATATCAATGCTTTTCAACAAAAACCTTGTAACTGCAGCTTAAAACAAGCTGCAGTTACAAGGTTTTTGTCGAAGAGCGACAATACAATGTTGCAACACAATACTCACTTGCAAAATTTGTCCACATCTTTGTAAGGACTTGTAATTACCGATAGAAGTACCAGAGAAGAACATTGTCCACAACTGCATGCGTCATTGTTGTCTATACATGTCGATACGATGTCGCCGGACAGCAGATGTTGAGCAAATACGCCTAGTGACGCTGACTCGTGGTTCAAACATGTACGGGTACTCTCTGTCATACAAGTGAGAGACTCTTGTAGGACCCTGACAATAGAAACAAAAGAATATACAGCTGAAATATCTAATATATCTCATCAAACTCATGAACTTTTTGGAAAAAGTAAAGGACAGCTAGTCTTCAAATTGATAGCAAATAACAAGCATGACTTAGCAAAAATAAAATGCACACCATGTTTCCATAACGAAATAGTTTGATTAAGTTGAAATTCTTGTAAATTCCTTTAAATTTGTTCTTCTTCAATTTGCAAACTTGAAAGATATTATTGTTCGCACATTTCACTCATTTAATGTCTTAATACCTGCAGTTGATTGTATCATTCTGTACAAGAGAGTACAATAGCTGGAATCCACACCATAGAGCATTCTGAGGCTGACATGTCTCGGGTTCTGAAAGATATGGGTCATCTTTTATAATCTTGCAAGAAAGTAATTGTTCATAATTTTATGTTTGTCACTTATAAATTCTTTAATAAGAGTGTCAAACTGTCACAAGATGCACCGCTTAACGTCAAACAATAAAGGGCAATAACTCAAAATATTAGCTAGGTAGAGTTAGAGTTCTTGAGAATTGCACTCCTTGACCATGAGGAAAAGATAACTGCCAAGTTTCAAGTCCATAAGACATAAGGTGACAGGCTTATGCTCTAGACAATGAAGTGGACACCACCTGCCCGTCTGGATGCAACAGGTGATCCTGTTATAAATCTAATGGTTTGCTAAAGAAAGCTTACTTCTTTTTACACTTAACTTTGATAATTTCTTCCCCATATTGACATGAACTTGAACATATAATGGGTCAAAACTATCACAGAAGCAAGTATTGCCAATATACAAACCTATGATAACACTATTCCATGGCTGGTTGCAAAGGTCCCCCTCACAGCAAAAAGAACAAGCTCCGCCCATGCAGCCAGATTGGCAGGACATGGGTGCTACACAGCCTTTGTTTATGGTGTTGTTAACAATCATGGTACCACAGACCTATAAAGAAAACACAGCATTCAGGAGGTTGTTCATTATTAAGGAATCAATCACGCAGCTGAAAATCTAAGGAATAAATAAACATGGGCCAACAGACAATCTGATCAGTAACATTATACAACCCTCATGGCACATAAAAATAGTCTAGAATGTACCAATACTTTATTTTATGACTCAAGCCATTTACATATACTAATCTGTATCATACTTTTATCATTATACTATCATACTACTGACCTGTCTGCCTATTGGACAACTCTGTGTTTGTTGCATGTTGCATTCCTCATTAGAGGTGGCGTTGATACAACTGTAACATTCTAATGTAGGCCCTGGAACAGATAAAATAATTTAGTGTTAGAGAAGGCAAAGTAGTAAAAGTACCAAGAAATAGTTGTATTCCTCATTCCCTCTATGTTTGTGTTACTTCCTAGTGTGTTGAAAGATGATAAATATTTAGATTGATCAGTAATCTTTCAGCAAACTGTCAATTTTTGGACCACTTAATAAAATATACATTGAAAAAAAAAATATTAATACCTTGACACACATCGCTTATAATATCCCCAACTCTCTGTAAGGTCATATTTAATAGGGTCAGCCTCTGCTCTTCAAGATAAGTCAGATTCCGCATGCCCATCATGCTAGTATTACTTCCCCTCTGCGCAGCTAGATGATAGTCAACACAGAAGTAAGCTGCACTGGCTTGCTGACACATCTGGGTAAAGACCATGTCTGTCTGGACGCCCGTCAAGTTGGTGTTGAACATCTGGGGGTCGTAGTTGACTATCTGGAAGGCTAGAAAGTGAAATAAGTATTAATCAAACATTAAATATTATAGTAATGTTCTCCAAACTTATCTAGACTGAGAGAAACAGTAAAGCACATACACAGCGTGAGAATGTTTTCCTGCAATAATCAGAGAGCTATTACAATAATTAAGCTAAATTTGAAAATATTTTGAAAACAGGATTCAATGGTTGCATCACAAATTTGGCAATCTTTTACTAACAAATTCATCACTTGTAGCAATGTTTCAGATGCTGTGAAATCATAAAAGCTAGCAGAGTTGTAGATACATTGTTAAAAGCTTAATCTTTGTCATGCTTCATGAAGTATCATTCTGGCTTTGTAAGGCAGACATAGACTAAGATCAGAGGTGCGTTCTTTAGAGCGAGATTTTTTGAGATATCTTGAGATTTCTTAAGATATTTTAGGATAAAGCGTTCTTTAGAGCAAGATTTTTAAGACGCTCAATGGGAGGCGCCATTACCCTATACTTCGTGCGGAACCCCTTGGTCAACTCTGTACAAACAATATAAAAAAGATTTGACCGAGTTGTTCCGAACACTCAATAATTCATAAACCGCAGTGTTCCGAATGCTCCATACTCTATACAAATGACGTCATGATGACGTCATTTGTATAAATATGGAGCATTTGAAACAGCTCGGTCAAAGTCTCGGTCTTAAAAACGCTTTATCCAAAACTCCTTAAGAAATCTTAAAAAATCTCGCTCTAAAGAACGCGCCTCAGGCTGCATATATGTGGAGTCTAGTCATAACCTAGACAACCTGAATGTCTCATAAAAAAAACCCAATAATTAGAGTGTGTCCAAAGGCTTCCTTGTTTCAAAGATGGGATGTGTATGAGTGGCCGTTCATGTCAAAATCAGGATATCAATATCCTGATACTTTTACTATCAAGATACTTTCAATAAGTATCGGTATACTTTCAACAAGTATCGGTATACTTTCAGCAAGTATCGGTATACTTTCAACAAGTATCGGTATACTTGCAACAAGTATCGGTATACTTTTAACAAGTATCGGTATACTTTTAACAAGTATCGGTATACTTTCAGCAAGTATCGGTATACTTTTAACAAGTATCGGTATACTTTTAACAAGTATCGGTATACTTTCAACAAGTATCGGTATACTTTTAACAAGTATCGGTATACTTTCAACAAGTATCGGTATACTTTTAATAAGTATCGGTATACTTTCAACAAGTATCGGTATACTTTCAACAAGTAGATCTATCGGTATACTTTCAACAAGTATCGGTATACTTTCAACAAGTATCGGTATACTTACAATAAGTATCGGTATACTTTCAACAAGTATCGGTATACTTTCAACAAGTATCGGTATACTTTTAACAAGTATCGGTATACTTTCAACAAGTATCGGTATACTTTCAATGAGTATCGAGATAAAAAAGGGTATCTGTATAGACCATACTTGTCTACCGATACTTGTTGATAGTATACCGATACTTATTGAAAGTATCTCGATAGTAAAAGTATCACGATATTTATATCCTGATTTTGACATGAACGGCCACTCATAGATGTGTCCAAAGGTGTCCTTGTTCAAATGAGGGGTAAGCGCCAAAAGGTGTCCTTGTGTGGTAATGGGTTCTTTAACAGTAAAACTTACCAGAATTAAACAGGTTTTGGAGACAGGATTCAATAGTAGTATCACAAATTTGTCCATCTTCTCCAACCAATAAATTCATCTCTTGCAGCAGGGACTCTGACACTGTGGAGTCACAATAGCCAGCAAAGTTGTAAATACATTGTCTCGTCTCTGTTACAGCACTGTGGAGAAATAGAAAGAGCAATTTGTTTGATCTGTCAAGCTTTGTTTCAGAAAAACTGATTTGTCTATGTTTAAGGATTGCTTCCTGTCTTATCACAATACAGTTTAATGTGCTTTCTTTGGTTTAACACAATCTAACCTGAACTTGAAACATAAAATTATTTAAACTTTCTAAAAGGCCATAATAGTTGATGGCGGTAGTGGAACTGTATGTTTATATCATTTGAATTGTTTACATGATGATTTATGTATAAGAAAATATGAAACTAAATAAAACCTTCTATGCAAGTTAGATAAACTGGCATCTAGACATCATGGTGAGTTAGAGGAAGAATAATGTAAGTTTGCCCCTGGTTGAAACTTTAGGAGTAAAACAGACAAGTCATTACAAACAGACAGACAGATAGATTAATGAGCAGACATTATTCTACCCTTTTGGAGTAAAACAACTTTTCTGATGATGAAATAAGTCAACTAACAGTACTTACAGACAGAGGTTGACATCTTGATACTGTCTTGCTTTACATTGGTCACAACATTGCATAGGTCATTCAGTTTGAGACAAGTTTTATAAAGAAATAAATTTAAAAGCCATGACTGAGACAGGTTCATAACATCTTTATTTTTTATCTTTTATTCCTGATCCAAACCTTATCATGTAGGTACTCATTTGAATTGTCTCAATGAGACAATTCAAATGAGTACCTACATGATAATGGTTTGACAATCATAATCGGTTAGTTTTTAAATTCAATTTCTCTCTATTATCTTTGGCTTTGGTACAATTGTCTCAATGAGAAAATTCAAATGAGTATCTACATGATATGATTTGACAATCATAATTGATTTATTTTGAATTTTTCTTTCTCATTCTTATCTTCGACTTTGGTACTTAGTACTTACAGACAAAGGTTGACATCTTGATACTGTAAAACCTGATACAAATTCTCCAGACACTGCCTAGCTTTACACTGGTCACAATAAATGTACGGACATTGGTCGTTTAGTCTGTGAGACAATACATGTAGTCGATCCTCGATACCCGCCATGACTTGAGCATCACATCCAGTTGTGTGTCGATGTATGCAGGTCTTCATTTCTGGTATACTCCTGTTACAATGAAAGAAAGTCAAATTAGACCCTTATCACATTATACAGAGCAGGCATAGTAGATTAAGGTCAAACCACATGTAAATCATTGCTTTTCAACACAAGCCTCATAAATGCAGCTTGGTTTAAGCTGCAGTTACAAGGTTTTTGTTGGAAATCTATGCAGGGTGCCCAGCGACTTTAAGTGTCAAAAATATAGGTATGTCCTAAAATTATAGGTATTTATTAGCCAGAAATATAGGATAATATAGGTTGCCTTTACTATGAAGAAAGCACTACTTTAAATGTTTCTCTACCACCACCACTACCTTCCAGCTCTCTCTCTTGTTAAGATGAAAGGAGAAACAGACAAGGTGACCATAAGCTATTACTTTCTGTTCTCAATATTCAGTAACATTAAGGTGTTCCATGAACACCATATCAAGATAAGAGAGCCAAGAAGTCCATTTATCGCTCACCTTAAAGAACATTGTGGCTTTGAGGAGATGATTGTATAATCTGTTTCATCCCAGACCCAAAAGTTCCTGCCAATTTTCACTACAGGAAAACAATGTTAAAAGTTTTGGCAGAGATTCATGCTGCCATGACACATACAAAATATCAACATAGGGTATCTGACAAAATGATTTGTCACAAATTAATTTGTCAGTGGAAATTTGCCCCAGATTTCCTGACAAGTTCTCAATTTGAAATCGGGTATCCCACAACATTAAGTCAAATTTAATACTACCACAAAATTTTTAAGTCTTTTGTCATGGAGGGCCATGAGGCAATTCTACACATCATTTTTCAGTCATTGATTCAATAATTCAGATGTAGAAGATATATGGCAAATTTAATGGAACCAAAAACTTTGAAGTGCTTTGGTAGAGGGGCCATTAAACAATTCTACACAGAGGCCAGACAGTTAGGAGTAGGAGATTGTGCAAAATTGCTTTCTTTGACCCTTTAGAAATCTAATATCCCACAACATAGGGCCCAAATATCATTGCACCACAATAATTTGAAGGATATTGGTAAAGGGCCATGGGATGATTTAGGAGTAGAAGACAGTATAAGATTTTCTTCTTTGTCTCTAAATGAAGTCTGTTACCAAACACACAGGGCCAGTTTTCATTGTACCCCCATAATTAATTCTACACACCAAGTTTCAAAGCTCTAGGCAAAACAGTCTAGGAGAAGATTGCACAGACTTTTCTTCTCTGTCCTTATATGAAATCTAATACCCAACAACATAGGGCCAGTTTCCATTGTAAAAAATAATTTGTAAAAATATGTATTTTGGTAGAGGGTCCTAAGACAATATAACATACCAGTTTCAAAGCCATAGGCCAAATAATTCAGAAGATTGTCCTCCTTTGTCCATATATATGAAATATGATACCACAGAACTAAGGGCCAATTTTCATGAAACACAATAATTTGAAGACTGTATTTCTGTAGTGGACCTTTGGATGATGCTACATACAACAATTCAAGACTCTAGGCTGTATGGCAGTGTCAGCAAGATGAAAACAAAATGTGTTTGTGAAACATGAATGCCCCCAAAACGGCCAATGTTAAACTTTTTGACAGACGGATGGAGAGAGAGACACAGGTTAAACAATATTCCGTCCTGGGAGCATCTGCCTAAATTTGGCCTTTAAAGTCCAAATTTCTGAGCGTACAGACTATGTGATAACTTAAAGACAGAGAGTTGCACTTATTTTTGTATGACACAAGCAAAACTGTCATGACTCTTTCAAGTTATAAACTTTTTTTCCCTGCATTTATGTAATGAAATCAAAATTCACTTACCCATACTTACATAGAATTATTTGAACACAACTTTAATGTTCTTAATGGAAATTTATCTACTAAGTAAAAGATGACAAAAATACATGCAAGCTTCTTCAACAATGATAATTATAATGTTTGACAGCTCTTTCTCTGGCATTTTATTTTGAAAAGGACTTTATATATTGACAGATAATTGTTCACTTCTTAACCATGACAGTTTTGCTTGTGACATACAAGAAACTAAGTATTTAGCCTTTTAAATTCCCCTTGCACGCGTACATAATTCACCTTTGTGCGAAAATGCACTGGAGTGAGTCACGCAAACTACTCGAAAGGATAAGAAAGCTGTTTTTTCTAAAAGTATCGTTTTAATTTTGCTTACCCAAGACACAAAAATATAGGTATTAATAGGTTTTTGGGGCAAAATGGGTGATTTTATAGGTTTTTATAGGTAAGGTCCAAAAATATAGGATAAAATAGGTATTTATAGGTATTTATAGGTTACTGGGCGCCCTGTCTATGATATGCAGGTTGATCTTATTCTATGATACCTGCAAAAGCATTGTTAAAATTTTCAAAACATTGCCTAGCTTTACACAGGTCACAATAAAAGTAGGGGCACTAATCGTTCAGTCTGTGAGACAATACATGTAGTCAATCCTCGATACCCGCCATGACCTGAGAGTCACATCCAGTTGTGTGTCGATGAATACATGTCTTCATTTCTGGTATACTCCTGTTACAATGACAGAAAGACAAATTAAACCTTATTATAATAGAAAAAGAAAGCATAGTAGAATAAGGCCAGACTGCATGTATAGCGTTGCTTTTCAACACAAGCCTCGTAACTGCAGCTTGTTTTAAGCTGCAGTTACAAGGCTTTTGTTGAAAAGCAATGATGTCCAGTCTGACCATATTCTATGATGCATGCAAAATCATTATAAAGATTTTCCAGACACTGCCTAGCTTAACACTGATCACATTAAATTGTTGTGCGTCCATGTACTCATGTCTTTATCTCAGGTATACTCCTGTTACAATAGAATAGAAAGACAAATTAAACCTTATTGTATTACAAGAGGACCATGATGGTCCTTAATCGCTCACCTGAACCTAGATAGAAAGAAAGTCACAATGGTGTCAAGTTCAACAGCACATAATTTAAGATGTGAGATTATGATCCAGCAGAAAACTGCTTTCATAATCTTGAATGATCAATATTTGTGGCTGTTACAGTGAAAACAAAGTGGAAGAAAACAATACAGTCAAGGGCATATAACTCTTTTCTAATAAAAGAATTCTCATCAACATTATGTCCATTTTTTTTTTATTGGTCAATATATTGTTAAAGTGAAAATAAAGTCAAAAACTGTCATTTTGTGAAATTCAAGGGTCAATAACTCTATTATTTCTGGTCAAATCAAGCTAAAAGTTTCACTCATCCAGGATCTTATACAGTGTAAACAAAGTCGAAAATGGCAATTTTGTCAAATAAAGGGCACATAACTCAAAACTTCCAGCTGCGATTACACAGAAATTCAAACTCATCAAAGATCTTATAGTAACCAACATTGTGGCCAAGTTTTGTCTTGATTAGTCAATAAATGTAGATGCTACAGTCTAAACAATGTCAAAAACAGCAATTTTGTCAAATTCAAGGGCACATAATTCCAGACTTCCTACTTCAATCGAAGTCATCCAAGATCTTATAGTTACCAACATTGTGGCAAAGTTTTGCCTTGATCGGTCAATATTTGTAGATGCTAGAGAGGTAACAAAGTAAAAACTAGCCATTTTTGACGTTCAAAGGCCTATAACTCCAGATTTCCATGTCCGATCTGACAAAAAATTGAACTCATCTGAGAACTTATAGTTACCAACATTTTTGCTAAGTTTTGTTTTGATCGGTCAATATTTGTAGATGCTAGAGTGGTAACAAAGTCAAAACTAGCCATTTTTGATGTTCAAGGGCACATAACTCCAGACTGCCTTGTCCCATCTCACTAAAAATCTAACTCATCCGAGAACTTATGGTCATACATATATTGACCAAGTTTGATTATGATTCGTCAATATTTGTAGATGCTAGAGTGGTAACAAAGTCAAAATTTGCCATTTTTGACGATCAAGGGCATGTAACTCCAGACTTCCTGGTCCGATCTGACTCAAAATTAAACTCATATGAGAACTTATGGTCATACATATATTGCCAAAGTTTGGTTAAGATTGGTCAATATTTGAAGATGTTAGAGTGGTAACAAAGTCAAAAAGAGCTATTTTTGATATTCAAGGGCGCATAACTCCGGACTTCCTGATCTGATCTGACCCAAAATCAAACTCATCCAAGAACTTATTGTCATACATGTTATGACCAAGTTTGCTTAAAATTGGTCAATATTTGTAGATACTAGAGTGGTAACAAAGTCAAAACTCGTCATTTTTGACGTTCAAGGGCGCATAACTCTGGACTTCCTGGTCCGATCTGACTCAAAATCAAACTCATCCGAGAACTTATGGTCATACATGTTTTGCCCAAGTTTGGTTAAGATTGGTCAATATTTGTGGTTGCTAGAGTGGTAACAACAAATTGTGGACAGACGGACGGACAGACGGACGGACGGACGGACGGACAGACAGACGCCGACGGACAAAAAGCGACCACAATAGCTCACCTTGAGCACTTCGTGCTCAGGTGAGCTAATAAAGAGCATGCATAGTAGAATAAGGTCAGACTGCACATATGTGCAGGCTGACCTTATTCTATAATGCCTGTAATTGCAGCTGAAATATTCCAGGACTAGCATAACTAAGATTAAACCATACTGATCACAGTATATGTAAGGACATGGATCATTCAGTGGATGAGACAAAATATGTAGTCGATCCTCAATACCCGCTATTTTTTGAGCATCACATCCAGTTGTAAGTCGATGTATGCATGTCTTCATTTCTGGTATGCGCCTGTTTAGATTCAAGAAAAAAATAAAAATTAAATCAATCTGACCACAATCTGCACAAGGAAAAAGATCAAACAATACATGTATTCGATCATCGATATCCGCCATGAATTGAGCATCACATCCAGTTGTATGTCGATGTATGCAGGTCTTCATATCTGGTATACTCCTGTTTAGATTCAAGAAAAAACAAAAATTAAATAGATCTGACCACAGTCTGTACAATGACAAAAATCAAACAATGCATGTAGTCGAACATCGATATCTGCAATGACCTGGACATCTCATGCTGTAGTGTGTCAATGTATGCAGATCTTCATTTCTGGTATACTCCCGGGCCGTATATCAATGATAGTACAATTATTTTTCGCGTAATTACTTGTTACAACAAACCTGATTGGCCCAATCTGATTTCTCATGCAACGAGATTTTTTGTTACACATCAGAGCCTCATCAATATCACAAGTTATTTCAAAAAGTCTTTCAATAATTTTTGAAATTCTAAATAGCCTCTCATTGATTTTCCGCAATATAAAACATCCAATCTACTCACCCACACACTTGTTCAAAACTCCCCCCTTGTAACATTAAAGATTGTACAGGAATAAAACACATCATGGCCTCATCAACATCGCAAGTTATCATCTCTCCTTCATTTATACAGCTATCTTCCGAACTGACGGGTTGGGCGGTACAAATCTGTCGCGTAATCGTAAACACTTCGTAGAATGTCATCTCTATCTGAGATCGTGTGTTGAAGTCACAACCACTTGTATGCTTGTTGACACAAATAGATGTCGGCTGAAGCTTACTGCAAGTAAATGATTTTTAAATAAATGCAAAGTAAGTAAAGAAGAGGCAAACGGCTAATGATATAGTGCGGTCAATAGACAAAAGCTTATCAATAAAGAGAATAAACATTTCTCTTTATTGATAAGTATTTTTTTATGAAAAGAATATTAAACAGTTTTACAATGCATGAAAACACTTTCAATTCATCACTATCTTTCAAAAGATAAATTCATATCTAATTTCTTATAGAAATATTTGCTGGTGGCAAGCGCTTTAGGTTTCTTGAAATTCTTATCACAAAGTAAATCACGGCAGACCAAATGCAGAGAGCACATTGAAGAATGCATGCATGGGTCCCATCTCATTTCATATCATATGTTATAACTTTCATGACTGTTGAAATTTTTAAATAATTATATATGATCAACTTACGAGCAAGCTATCAACTTTGAATCTTGATCCATATCATCAATTCTGGCCATGGACTGTGCAAGGTCACTCATACATCGTACTGCCCCATCAGGATCGCACACACGCGGCATCACCCAAGCATCCGAACATGTTCCAATGTTGTCGGAAGCCTCCATTACCCATTCAGCAGTGATAAGTAAAGATTGTTCAGGTCCTGGTAGAGAACATCCGCCAGTTTGGTCTATAATACATGTCTTGTTACCTTGCAATCTGTAATTAGATTATAATATAATTAATTAACCCATTACCAGAAAGCAAAATTTAGACTGGTCCAAATTAAAGGATGTTGCAGACGACAATAGCTAGTGAATGAAAAACTGAAATTATTTGGTTTCTTTCAGTAGAAAACATTGTGTGAAATGAAGAAATTGCTTGTCACAAGCAATTTCTTCATTTTCCACAATGTTTTCCAAAGCCTTTATCTTGTTTGAGCGTAAAAAGCATAATTATGTGGAAATGGGCTGATTAGTGTCAGAACATGTGCCTTTGTTGTTTGTAGTCAATATAACCCAATCAGCAGTGAATAGTAAAGATTGTTCTGGTCCTGGTAAGGACAACCATCTGTTTGGTCTATTATACAGGACTTGTTACCTTGTAATCTGTAATTAGATTGTAATTATAGTAAATTAATTAGTAATTGAACATGTGTCTATGTAGTTGGTAGTCAATATAACCCATCCAGCTGTGATAAGTGAAGATTGTTCCAGTCTGGGTAAAAAAAAAACATTCAGCGGTGGTAAGCAAAAATTGCTCAGGTCCTTGTACTACAATACAAGTCTTGTTAACCGGCAGTCTGGAAGAAAAATAATTAATGCAAGGAATCCTACTAATTTCCAGGCTCTTTTACAGTTTTAATTAACAAAGTAAGCATTTATTCATATGTAAATCAATTGCTCAATGAAGGTGCTACCCATAGCTATTATGAGAAAAGATCACACAGTTACTGAGTAGTAAAACCTTTCAAAACATAAAACATCAATATTTTAGCCTAGTCCAAACACATAGGTGTTGCAGACGACAAGTTTCATTGAACAAAATTTAACATTTTTATGCTCCCGGAAAAAATTTCGGGGGAGCATATAGTCGCCACGTTGTCTGTCCGTCCGTGTGTCCGTCCATCCGTCCGTCCACAGCCAGATCTCAGTAACCCTTATACCAAATTCAATGAAACTTCACATGTGAACTCCCTGGGATAAGAACCTTTTTCTCCGTTTTGTAATTTGAGGCTGCGTCATGGAAAAAGGGGCCTTAATGTCAAAATTAGTTTTTCTCTAATTTCTCTTCATCTAATGGACAGAATTAAATGAAATTTTGTGCTTATCTGATAAATGAGATGTCCTAGACCATATTCTATAAATAATGTGTGTACAAAAAATCTGTCATGGGAAAAGGGAGCTTAATGTATGATAGTTTTAATTTTGTGACAAACACTTATTCGGGGAGCATAATCCGTCTATGACGGCTCTTGTTTTTGTCTTTCTTGGTAGAAAACACTGTGGGAAATGAAGAAATTGCTTGTCACAAGCAATTTCTTCATTTTCCACAATGTTTTCAAAAACCTTTATTTTGTGGGGAGTCAAAAAGCGTCAATGTGTGGGATTAAAGCTACTATTTCCCAGATTTGGACCCAAAATTTGTCAAAAACAAATGAAATGTACACTTTTTAAGCTTTATATGACCTGATTAAATGATTACTACAAACTATTGAAGCAACGACTCATTTTTTCGCAATATGATACCAAATTCATGAAGCTATGTCGAAAGTAGGTAAAAAACAGTAGGACATATGACTTTCATATTGAAATTCAAGTACGAATCTCATTTGAATCTTGGTCCGCCCTGTATGCGCATGCGTGACAATTAAAAAATAAATTCAACCGCATCTGTAACGGAGTTGAATTTGGGTTTGGATTCTCCCTAAATTCGGCTATCTCTCTTATAATTTTGGGCTCAATCTCTGTCTGAATCGCATATTATTAACCATTCTGAGGTGGCTTACACAAAAGTTTTGCATATTTTTTCAAAAAATTTCATTTTTTGCAATTAGACCATCTGTTACCCTCCAGCTTTAAAGTACAGTATATAGAGTGACCAAGAAAAAAGAATGTACCAGTCACAAAATTGTGTGGATCTGACATCTAATGGCACAAAAGGTTATTTTGATACTACCTTATCGAATATTTTGAAAGTCTTGGAGTGTCCCTTTCATTTTAGGGGGGTCACAACAATATAAAATATGTACCTTTCACAAAATTGCGTAGATCTGACATCTAATGGCACAAAAGGCTGTTTAGATACCACCATATCCAACATGGTGAAGAGACAAGAATATCCCTGTGATGGATTACATGCACTGCTGAATATATCTGAGAAAAGAGGTAACATCCCATTTCATCTACTGCTTTTTTAGTGCTTTGAGTCCCAATTTGTCTACTGCTCCAACTTGTCTACTTTCATGTCAAATCATCAATAAACAATATTATTTTTGTTTTAAGATAAGAAACTAATTCAATATATACACAAATTAAAAACAAACATAATGACAAACATTTTAATAAAAACCATATTATATCATATTGATATTTAAAGTATCTAAAAGTAGACGAAATGGGAATTATGTCCAAAATAGTAGACGAATTGGGAGTAGACGAATTTGGAGTAGACCAAATGGGATTAAACCAGAAAAGAAACAAGTACATATTTCATGAGAAATATAGTGAGGAAAAGGATTATTTGGCATGTTAACAATACAATTACTTCAGAGTTCTGTTGATTCACAAAGCATCATAAAATTAGAGCTAGGCTTGTAGACTTTTCAATGTTTAAATGCCCTTTCATTACAATTAGCACTTTTTAATTTACTAATAATCTGATTCTGGATTAATGAATCTGTCATTAGATAAAACAAGATGTGTTTGTGAAACACAAATGTCCCCGAAATGGCCAATTTTTCTAAAATGTTAAGTTTTCGTAGAGTAAAGGGTTGATAAGGGTTAACGGATGACCTTGGGGAAGGTCAAATTGCTTGGAACAGATAGATATCATTGAAAGGAAGTTGCATACCAAATTTTAGCTTTGTATGTCAAATAGTTTTGGAGAAAAGGCAAAGGTTAAGTTTTCAGGTTAAGTTTTCGGACAGACGGATGGACGGACAGACAGACGGACAGACAGACAGACAGACGGACATGAGTAAAACAATATGCCCCCGATCTCTCGATACAGGGGCATAAAAAAAGAATAGAAAAATTGGAAGTAAAATATCTTGGAAGTAAAATGGTAGTCAAAAACGTTTTTGATCTATGATTCAGTTGAATAATCTATATATACTCACTTGCTCTCTCAAAGTCTGGATCAACAATAAAGTCATCATTGCCTACAACATAGAGGGATACATTATTTCACTATGCTGTTAGTTTACTTCTTACATTAACTAACATAAAAGAGCTTTCAATATCCATATAGCACATTTTATCTATCATTTCTTTTAATCATTGGAATCTCTTAACCCATTACCAAACAGCAAAATTTCAGACTAGTACAAATTCAAAGATGATGCAGACGACAATTTCAAGCGAATGAAATTTTACATTTTTGGGTCTTTTTACTTAGAAAATATTGTGGTAAATGAAGAAATTGCTTGTCACAAGCAATTTTTTTTCATTTTCCACAATATTTTCCAAAGCCATTATCTTGTGGGGAGTCAAAAAGAGTCACTGTGTGGTAATGCGTTAAAGGATCTTAAACCTATCTTTTATTTAAAATGGGATACAAAGCTAAATTTATACACTGAATATATTTGTATCTAAATAATATGTGAATTTGTCATGAATCTTTTATAAATGTATCTTCGAAAAGCTGAAAGTAAAATAACACTTCAGAAGTTGTCTTGCTAAACTTGACTGGATTAAGACATCTTACTTGAGAGTGTACAGTGTAGATATATTTCTTTATCCCACATGAGTCTATGGTTCATGAGTACCCCCTGCCACACAATAGGTATTGCTGTCATATCCAAGTTAGCGAGACACTGCTGGTGTTGGCTCATTACATTACAGACGGTGCTCTGTAATAAAACAAGAAAAACAGTCATGATAATAGCCATATATCATCACTCAACTTAGTTTAAAGGTCTCTTTAATCCATTACCAAACAGCAAAATTTTCGATTTGTCCAAATTCAAAGGTGTTGCAGATTACAATTTAAAGTGAATTGAAAATATTATGGGAAATGAAGAAATTGATTGTCACAAGCAATTTCTTCATTTTCCACAATGTTTTCCCAAGCCAATTTTTCGTGAGGAGTCAAAAAGAGTCACTGTGTGGTAATGGGTTAACAGATATGTCTAGTACTGCAAATTCTCTTGTAAATTATCTGACTTATCCAGGAAATAAACAAATCGAAGTAGAATAAATGTGTATAATTCATTAAACATATTAATTAAATGTATTTTTTTTAAAGATCCAACCCTTAGGGGAAGAGAAGACAATTTTTTTTCAACAAACCTTGGAAAGATCATTAAACTGTGACAGAAGATTTCCAATTTCAAAACAAGCTCGGATAGCATTGTGGATAGGTTGGATAAACGTAGGATCAAATAAAGGATCAGCTGTAGGGGAAAATGGACAGAAGAACTGTTGCTGGTTAAAGTTAATCTCAGCTAATGCCACCAAATATTGAGCTGGGTCACAACCCGAGAGCTTTTCGTCTATACAAGCATTTGCTGCCGCAGGGTCTCTGTAAAAACATTTAAACTACATAAGTACTTTTGAAGAAAATAACCTTTTTTTCTAAATGACAAAATTTAGGTTGGTTCAAATTGAAAGGAGATGCAAAATTTAAAGCTATAAACAATATTCCATATCCTAGCATTGAAAAGGACATTATTCTTTTTCTTCTTTCATTAGAGGTTTTCTTAACCCATGTCCAGTGGATCCTCATAGAAGACACTGCTTGGGAAAGGATTAAGAAATATGTACTGTCAAAGCAAAGATTGGGAAATTGTTTCGGTTGCTTAAAATATTGCATTAACTTACAAGTAGCACTTTGTCTTAAAAGATGTAACAGATGTAGTATGTAAGACTAATACCCTTTGAAAGGAAATTAATGTTTGCTTTTTTTATCATGACATGTTGATTATTGTATGAGCAATAAACTTTTAATAACAAGAAAATTTATTTTTCTGCAATAAAGACACATCTGAAATCTTTCATTGACTCAAAGAAAATAATGATATCTTACATGCAACTTCCAGTTTCAAAGACCACACCATTTTCTACCAAACAATTATACCAGTTGAGAATGTCACAAGTCTTGATTGACGGCGTACATATCTGTGACATCCACGCATCAGAACTATTATCCATATCACTACACCACGACAACTCAGGACAAGTGATGTTACCAACAAGGCTCTGTATGATGGAAATTTCAGCTGAAATGTCGTCTTCCAGTTCTGAACAACCTTTAGCATGGTTGTAAATACAGTTGTAGGTTTCTTCTAGTTGTCTGAAATATAAATAGTTTATTAACCCATTCCAACGGCAAAATTTTAGACTTGCCCTAATTCAAAGATGTTGCAGACGACAATGGAAAGTGAATGAAATTTTATGATTTGGTCAAACTTGGTGGGAAATTAAGAAATTGCTTGTCACAAGCAATTTCTTCATTTTCTACAATGTTTTCTAAAGCCATTTTCTTGTGGGGATCGAGTCAAAAAGAGTCACTGAGTGGTAATGGGTTAATGACTGAACCATGTTGATTGCAGATATGTGATGTTACCCGTAAGGCTGTGCATGATCAAGATTTCAGCAGAAATAGGTCTATTTGAATTCAAGGTTATGCCATTCAGGTTATGCAATGCCCCCACAACATTTCTGGACACATGATATTACCCACAAGGATCTGCAAGATAGAGATTTCAGCAGAAATATCGTCTTCAATTTCTGAACATCCCCGAGCATGGTTGTAAATACAGTTGTAGGTTTCCTCCAGTTGTCTGCAATATAAATAGTTTATTAATGGCTGCACCATACCAACTGTGGACATGTGATGTAATCGTAAGGCTCTGACCTATCAAGATTTCAGGAGAAACAGGTACATTTGAATTCAAAGTTATGCCATTTGGGTTATACAATGCCCCCACAACATTCCTGGACAAGTAATATTACCAACAAGGCTCTGCATGATTGAGATTTCAGCAGAAATGGCATCTTCAATTTCTTAACAACCTTGAGCATGGTTGTAGATACAGTTGTAGGTTTCCTCCAGTTGTCTGGAATATAAATAGTTTTTAAACTGTTGGTTTAATTTTTGAAATTCAAGTAAAAGTCTATCAGTCCATTCCCAAATATGTCTTTTGACACTACCACAAAAATGGCTTGAGAAAACATAGTGGGAAATGAAGAAATTGCTTGTGACAAGCAATTTCTTCATTTTCCACAATGTTTCATAACCCAAAATGGTTAGATTTCTAAAATTTGATCAATCTGAAATTGTCGTCTGCAACATCTATCAAATTGACCAATCTAAAATTTTGCAATCTGGTAATGGGTAAATCGCCACACCACGACATTTCCGGACACATAAGGTAACCCACAAGGCTCTGCATGATCATAATTTCAGCAGAAATAGGTCTGTTTGAATTCAAGGTTATGCCATTCAGGTTATTCAATGCCCAACAACATTTCCAGACAAGTTATGTATGATCAAGATTTCTATAGAAATGTCGTCTTCAAGTTCTGAACAGCCTTGAGCATGGTCACAGATAGTTGTAGGTTTACCCCAGTTGTCTGCAAAAATTATTAATTTGTTTATCAATTCTTTGGAAGAGTTAGAATGATGTCGGGCTAAATGCATGTGGTGGCTGATCTTATTCATTGCTGTCCACCCACCCCCCAAAAAGGTAACCTTGATATTCAGAGATCATTATGACAAGGTTTAGATACTGTAATCAAACAATATGATAATATTAGAAATGGTATAATGGACTTTTGACTTAGACCAAAAAAAATGTCAACAAAAACATATACCTACCCACAGACATCCGAGTAGTGATTCGCAAACAATGTAAATCCCCCGAAGTTTTGTAAACACATCTGTATAGATGTGATATCACACTGTTTCACCAAATCAGAGCGTGTAATGGAGCAGTAGGTTCCGTACAAAAAGTCTAGAAAATCTCTCCCTGCATTGATAACAGCCTGTCTGGTTGGAGAACAGTTTTCTACAGATGGGTCCTCTCTATTTGCAATCATGCTGTAGAATTAAAATTATGATTAACCCTTTCCCAAACGGCAAAATCCTAGGGTAATCCAAATCAAAAGCTGCTGCAGATGACAAAAAAGATGTTGATAAGGTAATATTTGTGTTTGATACAGCACAGAAAATATTGAGGCAAAAGGAGAAACTGCTGGTTATCAGCAGTTTTTTATTTTGTCTCAATGTTTCCCAAGCATTTTCTTTAATCAAGGGACGTCAAACAAGGCCTTGTTTGGGAAAGGGTTAATACAAAAGAAAACTTAAATCAAATAATATGTTTCTAGCACAAATGTTATAAACGACAGAAAACTTTAAATCAAAGACATTAACAAATTGTTTAAAAATTTGAGGACAGGATTTTTTTCAATAACAAAAGTTGACTGATCTTCAAGCTTCCCATACATATTTGCTTTATACCAGAAACTTTTAACCCTTTCCCAAACAAGACCTGGGGCCCGTTTTATCAACGGTCGTACGTCGGTCGCAGCTAAGATTGTCGCAACTTTCGGTCTTACGTCCGCGAGACCGTTTTATCAAAAAGTCGTAGCTACGATTGACGTAAGTTTTTCCCAAATTTCTACGACCGGTCCGACCCAGTCTTAGTAGGGTCGCAAAAATGGCGGCCACATTAGAAATGTTTGAAGCGAGAAAAAATGAAATTTTAAAAGGCCAAAACTGGTAGAATAAGTTGTCTAGAGAAATGTCAACATTGAAACCGTGTGTCCCTGACCGGAATGAACGATCTTACACGTAGAATGGGGGCTATTTTCCGGAGCAGAGCGAACAGAACGGAGGCAAAGTTTCGTTGAAACACAGGTAAATAATCGTTTGTGGTTGGACCAAATTAGTAAGTTTTTACTGTAAATTTTACTGTCAACAATGACAAGTAGAATAATCATGGTACGAAAAATTTGTAGTGCGAAATTTGTTATGAATTACGTCATTAATTCAAGGGAAACGACTCTCGGTAGGGGATGTTGACAGTGTCAAGGACGCAAGGTTGAGTTTTATTTTATTTCCTGGTTTGAAGATACTTTGCATGCAAACATCTTGCATTATAAACTCATTGATTGTATAGTAGATCACGGCATTATTATATGATTTGCCCATCTGACTGACTTTAAGTCTACGGCGCTTTTTGTCTTGAAACCAAAAGAAGAGTTTTTTGAGTGCATAAGCGGCCCTGTCTCAGCGGGATTTTTACTAGAGCAATATTTTATGTTTTACAAGTTTAATTGATGGTGTTTCATTAAATTTCTTGTCTTATTCATTGTGGGAAAGTGCATTCTACCCAGTGGCTAAACAGTTTTTTGAACTATAAGATTTAAAAGAGGAAATTGGACTTAGTTTACTTGCACATGTGAATACTATTCCAAGATGGCTGACAAACAAGAACCTAGGAAATCCAGATCAAGAAAGGAGATAAAGGACACTTGTTCTGATTGTGATAAGATTGTAACTAGTACTGATGATGCACTCTGTTGTTCTGTATGTGATGAATGGTATCATATAAAGTGTCAAAGGGTTCCCAAATCAGATTATGACCTTCTTCAAAAGTCAGATGATAGCATCCAGTGGTTCTGTAAAAGTTGTAAAGGAGCATCTCAAAAGATTTTTAAAATGCTTACTTTAGTTCATAGAAGGCAGGATAAGATGGATTCTGAACTGAAAGTGGTAGCTATGGACATCAAAAAGTGTAACGACAAACTAGACACTCAAGTTCAGGCTGTTATGAATGTAGTTCAGTGTGTTTCTGACCTTGACAAGAAACTGCCAGACATGATTTCCAACCAGATCAATGAAATATTGGATGATAGACAGGAGATCAAATCAAGAGAGAAGAACATTATGTTTTTCAATTTACCAGACACTGGATCTACAGAGGATGACAAGGACGTTGTGCATTCTATTTGTAGAGATGTATTAGGTGTAACTGGTGTGCTAGCAGAAGATTTCACTAGAATTGGAGAGACGATAACCGAAAGAAGGCCTTTGAGAGTATCAATTGAGAGTAGAGAGACAAGGGGACGGATACTGAAGAATGCGTACAAATTGAAGAACAGTTTAACCTACAGCAAAATTGGCATTGGGAGAGATCTCACAAAGAAACAGCGTTTGGCTAGCAAAGATCTGAGGAAGAAACTTGAAAAGTTAAAAAAGGAAGAACCTGAAAAGAATTGGGCCATCCAAAGGGATAAATTAGTCGAACTCCCTAAACAGGAATCATCTTCTGACAGAAGTGCTAGAGTTGGACATGTTCCACCAGGACGTCGTCCTGCGGGGGATGTGAGAGTGTAAACCAATAATCAGATCATCATGTAAATAGATTATCAGTTGATTAATATCTTGATTTTGTTCCTGATGAGTCTGCAAGTACAGGTGTAAATAGTTCAGTCAGTTGAGTTTACATAGTTCTGATGAACCGTCACTAGGAAAGTGATCTTTGAAGAGCTTCTAGTGTGATATTTATCAATGTGGACGCTTTTGTCAAGAAGTAGCTGAATTTGAGACATTTTTGATATCTAGAAACGGGAAATATTGGGAGAATAGTATAGAACAATTTGTGTCAATCAGTTTTAATCAATGTTATCCGCTGAGAAGTGAAATGTTAAATGTATAACTAATCTGTTTTGCAATGCACTCTGAGACGAAAAAGGTCACTTAACCCGTTGGAGTCATTAACCAGTATACTTTACCAGAGGGGTCACGACAGATAATTCTAATATATTGACCCTATGATCCAGGTATCCAGGTATCCAGGTATCCAGAAACATTCATTTGTCTAGCTTAAGCTAGTGGGTGGGGTAAGCAAGGAGTTTAGAATGGTAAAATTATTCCAGAAAATGTATTTTCATTGCGTGTTTTCAAATGACCATGTTTTTATTGATTATCAATTATTGTCTGCATGTATGACGAAACATTTTTCAGTGGATGATAACTTGATGCAAACTTGAAAAGAATAAACCAAGCTTCATGATGCTAATATTTTCCTAGCTCATTCTTTACTATATAAATCTAGAGGAAAATACGGTTCATTTTGTTAATTTGTATCTTTTCAGATCAGAGTAAAAGTCATGGAATGTGAATAGCCTGGTAGAAAAACAGATGCTAGACCATGAGATTACAAATATTTGAAATAAAAGGTTTGACCTATTTTATTTAGAACTAAAAAATGGTTTGCAAAGATCATAAGGTCTGATTTCTTAGATGTTCTAAAACCCAAAACAGCCATGATGTCTCTGACCGTGTTATCACAGGTGGTTTGACCGTCACCATCAATGGCATCAGACAGGTTTGTCACAGATCATCATACTAATATCTTAATTCACATTCTGGAAAGTACACTAAGTAATACTCACTTCAAATATGTAATAATAATAATGTTCCTTGATGAAAGAACACAGGAACTACTGGTAGGGCCTGCTGCTGTTGCTGGGAATCGAACTGGGAACCCCTTGGTTCCATGGCCTGTAGGCTGACGTTCTTCCTCTCAACCACAGATACTATTATAGGTTACATGGGCGGATCTAGAGGTGGGTCATGGGGGGGGGGGGGGGGGGGGGGGTTCCGGACTCCCCCCTGGCATTGGCCGAAAATTGAATTTAGACTATATGAATTTAGTGTAATGTTACATATTTACTACATTTTAAGCCATAATTTGGGCTTGGACCCCCCCCTGGAAAAAAACCCTGGATCCGCCCTTGGGTTATACTTTAATCCTTATCCAAACATTATACCTTTATTCTAGTTAGTAGTTACACTTACAGGCTCATTTGAAAATTATCCAGTAAAAAGGAAATCAATGGCTCAGCTCGAAACAGTTGTAACTGCCTATATGTTTATAAGCAGTTACAACCGTTTCGCACTGAGCTATCGAAATGCTGGATTAAAGCATTTTTGCTATACAAATTTTGCTTCACATTTTATCATGATTTGTGCATCTAACTTAAATTGTAACCAGTGTGAAGTTCTTTTTTTTTTTTTTTTTTGGGGGGGGGGGGGGGGGGGTTAGTCAGCTTAATGCAGTACAGTATGCAACATCATTGTGATACCATGGTATGTATTTTTGTCTCATTACAGGTATACATACAACATACATGTACAAAATGATGTTATGAATAGCCTACAAGAACATTTGGTGCAGCACACGCTAAGAATGAAGACGACCTCTTGGAAACACTCTTCGTACAGTACTTGGACTCATCCTCTTGAAGTTTCTACCATTCTTAATTGTGATGGGCTTAAATCTTTCCCAAACAAGACTGGGTTTTAAAGTCCCTTAGACCTAATAGAAAAGTCTTGTGAAAACCTTGAGGAAAAAGAAGAAAATTCTGATAACCAGCTGCAGCATTTTCTTCTTTTGCTTCAATATTTTCTGCAATATTATTCACAGATTCTACTTCCAGTGACATTTATTGTGTCGTATGTAACTGGTTTCCAATTGGGCTACCCTAAAAGTTTCGCATTTAGGAAACGGTTAATGTTATATAATTAATTTACATAAATACTTGTACAAAAAACAGTGATGATGTGTTCAAGATATGAAAACAGGGTTCTCCCCAGAATAACTTGAAGCCGTAGAGTCAAATTATAAACCTTGAAATACATTGTGTTCACTGTTCATGCAAATAATTGTGAACAAAACCATAATGAGAAAAGAAGAAATTGCTCAATTTGAGCAATTTCTTCTTTTCCCATTATGGTTTTATTCACAATTATTACATTTCATATTGTAAGAATACATTATTCATCATTTTTTTGACATGAAATGCAGAGAAATCGCCATATTTGGTGACCTTTTTGAAGGAATTAAGCTGTTGGGGTACTTTTGAAGCTGTAGCTGGCATTACACTGATTTACGTGAAGCTGTAGTGGGGCCGATACAGCTTATTGGGCTGGGGAGAACACTGCTTTTATTATTGAAAGCAATATGAGAAAAGAAAACAATTCTCAATTATCAGTGCTTTCCTCTTTTCTTTTAATATTTTCTGTTGGTAATGTGCCATAGATAATGCTAAGTTTTCTATTTTGAGGACTGAAAATGAATGAAACTGTTATGGTTTACAATTAATGATTAAAACTCATCATTAACTGCATCTTGGGGAGTCATCTGTAGCAACTGAAATTGACAAGGGTATCCTTCGCCAATTTTCATTGACACGGATGTCACCCAGAAATTGACGAGGGTATCTAACATTATTTTGCATTGTCACAGATGATGACCAAAGATGCACAAAGTGTTTTATAGTTAATGATGGGTTGTAATATTTAAGCAATGTCAAAAATTAATTGTTTAGACTAGGAAAGTGCTGAAGACCACTAAGACTTGATTTTCTTCATAGCATGGCTTAGAAAACATTTTGTGAAAGGGTAAAATAGAAGGAAGTAAATGATTTTCTGTAATATATACTCGTTTTCCCCAAAGTTAATATACTTTTACCCTTTCTAAAACAATACCTGTTTTTTAATGTGCCTAATATGAGACAGCTTGAACAATTTTCATCTCTAGAAGGAAATGCTGATAAAGGATGTGAGTCTAAATGAAATATGCAACTTGTATTTATCTGATACTGGAATATGTAGAAATATAGTAGTACTAGTGTATCTATGCATAGTTATTTCATAGTTTATGTCTATACATATTATATGTATATAATTAAAACTAAGGGTATACAGTCATGTAAAATTTAAAGTTTCTTTGTGGCTTTATGGAATTGTAGTATTTAATGTGAAATAAATTTATGAATTATATAGCCTTTTTTCTTTGTAACTTGTTTATGATGAATATAAGTCAGGATCTGGAAAAAGGGCTCTTTTAACATTTTGCTTTAAGTACTACACCAATCTTTGCCAATGTGTATTTTGATCAGGATACATTCTGCTGTCTAAAAAATACAATTGCTACAGGCCATGCCGAGGGTATGAAAGAACGATATGGATCTTGCTCAGACTTAGTGTGAATGCAGGTTTATCAGGATCTATGCTGAACAAAAAGCTCATTAGGGCTCCCTTCTTCAGATCCCACCACACTTTTCGTGCATTTACCAGATACAATGTTTCCCTGTTACGTGTAGAGTCCAGTATGAACAAAGGATCTTGTAAAATGCTACGTTTTCCTTTAATGAAATGCCTGATTTTGACGTCCCTGTTAAAACTTATGGAAAACATTGAAAGAAAAGACGAACAAGCTGGTGATCAACATGTCCTCTTTTCAATACGTGCTTTCAACTCTTTTTTGGTGCCTGTAATCCATATTTAATTTGCATAAGTTTAAGAAAAATGTCTTTTGGAAAAGGGTTAGGATGACTTGTCGATGAGCTCTTGTGGTCACTGCTGCTGTCCATAGTGTTGGAATTTCAAATGTCTATCAAATGTAAATTTAACCATTCCAGAACAAGGCCGGTGTTGATGTTCACGATCAAGATTGGATTTGAAAGCATTGCCGAAAAAGAAGAAAGTCCTTTTTTCTGTCAATGCTTTCCATGCTATGAGACATATTTCCAAAATTTTGGTAACATCGATTTTGTCACCCACAGCAACTGTCAACATGGAACAGTCTACATTTTAAGGGTTTTGAGGTCCATTTATCCTTTCTCAACATATATATCAAAATTAAAAAAATCCTAAACAGGAAAGTATCGGGAAACATTTATTTTAAAGAAAAACGCGTTGATACGGGACGCTTTTCTCATTTCGGTAGAGTCAACGGATCTAATAAATAACGTTTTGGAAATCATTGTTGGAAATGGAGAAAGTGTTTTCCTTGTCGTAGTATTGTAGTAAACACATTCTTTACATTAACCCGTTCCCAAACAATACCTGTTTTTGACGTTAATAGACGAGGCTTGTGAAAACATCGAGGCAGAAGAAGTGTTGATGATCAGCACTTTCTCCGTCTGCCTCAATATTTTCCGAGCTGTATTGTGCACAAATCCAACCTTGAATAACATGGATGTTGTCATTTGAAGGAGCTTTTGAATTGGACTTCCCGAAAATTCTGTCTTTTGGGAACGGGTTAAAGTAATAAACAGCACGTATTTTGTCGTCGGCAAGTCCTTTAATAATTCGGAACAGTGTATGGGTCATTTATCGATTTTACCACTGATGTATCAAACGTTTGATTGAAAATAATATCTATCAGCTGAGGCTACAGTTGATAATCTCTAACAAATTGTATCAAGGAAAAATTCGAAATAAGCAATCAGATCTACACGATAAATCGATCCATCTTGTTTTCGTCATCTGGTGTGATGCTGCATACCGTTTGAAAAAATATGGTGGCATTACGAATGAACGATGAAACAGTTAAAAAAAAAAACAAAAACACGTGGTGACAGTAGGATTCGAACCCGTGCGAACAGAAATTTCAAAATGTAAATCCTTAAAGTGGAACTGCCTAGACCGCTCGACCACAGCGCCGACATTGCACATGGCACGATAATAATGCTTTTAAAAAAAACTAAAATTACGCTTGTGTTACTCAAGGTGTATTAAACAACTTTGCAAATGAATAAGATTTGGCAATACAAATTGTGCCTTTAGAACTAACTTTAGTTAAAAAAACAGATCTGACCAGTCCTTTGTTTCGTTTATTTTGAACAAACTCGTGAAACCTGTTTTTCCATGTTTTCGATTTCCGCTCGGAAAATTGAAAAAAGCCGCCGGCACAACAACACTGAAAGTAGCAAAATAAGACACTAAATAGATAGAAAGGGGTCAAATGACATCCCGCAGCTTCAAATTGGTCTTTTATTCTATAAATTTCATGAAATAGAACCGAATTAACCACCTGTACAAACGAAACTAAAGAATATATTATGTGCAAACTCAATGTCGAGTTATTTTTAGACGTCGGGTTTACCAGATTAGACTGGAAGACTTTGTGATTTAAGCGATAAACTCCGAGTTTTCGAATGAAAATGACATAGTTCGGGAAATTCGAAACCAACGCGTAAAGCTAGAAACGAGTTACGACACTTGAAAGTCGCAGCTAAGACGTTTGAGTTACGACCGCGTTGATAAAACGGGTTTTTCAAAAAGACGTAAGTCCGGGACGGAAGTTACGACTTACGTCAGGTCGTAGCTAAGATGCGACTTTTTTGATAAAACGGGCCCCTGGTTTTGACGTCCCTAATAGAAATGGATTGGGAAAACATTGAAACAAAAGAAGAAACTGCTGATAATCAGCAGTTTCTCCTTTTGCCTCAATATTTTCTGTGCCATATTTTACACTAAACATGTCTTTATTATCATCATTATTGTCGTCTGCAGCAGCTTTCAAATTGGATCACCCTAAAATTTTGATGTTTGGGAAAGGGTTAAGAGTTTTTTGAGTAAAAAAATCAAATGTGTATACCAGGAAGACATGGTTAGGTCACCAGCTACTGCAAAATGACTGGGAAAATGTTGAACACTGCCTTATCCCTTTCCCAAACGGCAAAATATAAGGCGGTCTAATTTGAAATCTGCTGCAGACGACAAAGTCAATGATCATACAAGGCCAAAATGATTATGTTATAGCGAAGAAAATATTGAGGCAATAGGAGTAATTGCTGGTTATCAGCAGTATCTTTTTTGTCTACATGTTTTCCCAAGCCATATCTACTTGGGACGTCAAAATCTGGTCTTGTTTGGGAGAGGGTTAAACTAACTTCTGTCAACTATGAAAACAACAGGTATGTTTGTATGTAAATAATAAGGTATTTCATGTATTTTTGTGGTTTTTTTTTTTCATTTAACCCTTTCCCAAACAAGACCTGGTTTGGACATCCCTAATAGAAAAGGATTGTGAAAACATTGAAACAAAAGAAGAAACTGCTGATACCCAGTAGTTTCTCCTTCTGTCTTAATATTTTCTGGCCATATTTTACACAAATCATATCTTTAATAACATCCATTTTGTCATTTGTGACAGTTTTTGAAGTAGATCACTCTTATATTTTGTCGTTTGGGAAAGGGTTAAATGAAAGTTGAATTTGTTTAAAAGTCTTTGATAGTTCCATTTCATGAATTCACATATAATATAATTAAAAAGACTAAATAAAACCAGGTTAGAATAGTATAACTAGCTACAAGTGTAGCTCTTTCCTTACCTACAAAATTCATCCTGTTCTTGTATAGACATTAGAGGATATGTGCTGGACATTTGGACAGCCAGGCTGATCTGCCCAATGAACTCTTCAGCAGCGCAATTTTCATCGTCTGTGAAAATAAAGATAAAACCTGATCAAGAAACAGGCCCCAGTTTCTCGAAAAAACTTAAGTATGTTCTCATGCTCAAATCTGCGCACCATGCTCAAATCACACAAAATCTATGTGAACTACAATCTAATGCCCTTCAATGTTGGAGAGTATCCCTATCAAGTTGAGCATGTTCTCATGAGAATATACTTAAGTTTTTTCGAGAAACCAGGGCCAGGTCTAACAGACATACTTATAAGGCTTTATAAGTTGTTAGTCACATACACATTAAATTTAATGCAATCAATTTCCTTTCTTTTACTTTTGCTAATCAAATGAAGTTTATCCGATCAATGATAATAGAATATTTCCAACCGAATCACTTAAAATATCAAAAATAAGGCTAGGATACAACAGCAAACTATTGTTGAGACTCAAAGATCTAAATAGTCAAATGGAAATAGTAAAAACCAAAATATGACTTGCATGCGAGAAAGGAGAATGGCAAAAGCATAAATTATGTAGTGTTCATAAAACATACAAATTAAAAATTTAACCTTTTCCCAACAAGACCTGGTTTTGACATCCTTAATAGAAATGGCTTGCGAAAACATCGAGACAAAAGAAGAAACTGCTGATAACCAGCAGTTTCTCCTTTTGCCTCAATATTTTCTCAGCTATAGTGTACAAAAATCTTTTAATATAATTTGTCGTCTGCAGCTGCTTTTAAATTGGACCATCCCATAATTTTGTTGTTTGGGAAAAGGTTAGAGAAGACAAGCTTACCAATAGCTGGTGGATTAGGAAGGTTGTTATTTGTGATGTTACAAATGGTAAACTGTATCTGGTTCAAGTCTGCACCATACTGGGACAGGTAGTAGGTGGCTAGGGCTGGAGGGTTTTGTTGGGTTAAGCAGGCTCCATACAAAGACAAGGCACTGCAGACAACAGAGCCAAAATCTGTAATGAATTATATAATTGATAAACTAGATCCTTGGGGACTTGGGAGACTATTGTTTATTGTAAACTATATCTGATTCAAGTCTACTCCATACTGGGGTAGGTAGTAGGTTGCAAAGGCTGTTTGTTGTTGAGTTAAGCAGGCTCAATAGATGGCCATGACATTACATACAACAGATCCAAATCTGTAATGACAAATGAAGTCTATGTTGACAAAGATGCACCTCAAGGAATGAATCAATAACATTTTTAAAGGTGGAAGGAAACCAAAAATTCGGACCACCAGTTTAGAATTATTTTCATTTCTTATAGATAAGAGAAATCTGTATGAAAAGTCCGCGTTCAAAAGTTCGATTCCAAACAGACGATATTAACAAATAACACAACGTGTTTTATCGGAATTTTTTACCTGGCCGAAATCGATTTTTCGCGCATGCGTCAAACAGACCTACGTTGACGTTTGCACGTCAGGATTAGTGGTTGAATTGACAGTTAAAAAAGGAGGCATTTCATTGGCTGAAAAATTACCTTGGGCGTGTTATCGATAAATTGACATATCGATAATATTGGTAAAATTTCGATAGCGGACTGTTACTATTCTAAGATCACTTTTGATTGGTTGAGAGGTTATGGTGGGCGTGTTATCGATTTTTATTATAAAATAGACATCAATAAAATAATATCAAGTAGTAAACGCCTGAAATGTCTTTGTATTTACACATATAAATATAACCACCGACGACAAATTACTCCAACTTATTCCAATAAATAAACTTTAATAAAATTGTATTATACTTTTTTAGTAATTTTGTACCTAAAATATACAAATATGAATATAAAAATGAACAAGTAAATGTGTAGATCTTTCACAAGTTTCTCTGTTTCTTTATAATAACATATAATTTATCGAAATTGTTGCATTATTTCCAGGCTTTTCTTGACATTTATCATTCTATCTAAATGCCTACACTCACCAATTAATATATTTGCTTAACTCATTCCGAAACAAGACTTGCTTATGAAGTCCCATGTGGGCATTGTTCTAGAAAATATTGAAGGGTAAATGAAAATGCTGATAATCAGCAATTTCCTCTTTTCGCTCGATATTTTCTGTGCTAAAACAAATCGATTTTTTACTCAAGCAAATTATAATCAGATTTCATTTCACTCGTTATTTTCTGCATATGCGATGGCAATGAAATAGAATTTAAAATAACAAATGCGCATATAATTGCATAATTGTAAAAATAGATATCATATCTAAAATGCATCAACTGCAATATAAATGTTTGGTAGTTGCGAGATTTTGAACACAGACTTACTAACAGTAAGAAATGACTCCCAGTGACCCAATTACCAACTGCCAATAAACAGAATGCTATATATGTTTATCATCTCTACAGTGACCAGATATTTGGCGATACAACACATCCCGATCTTTTGTATATCAGATTCATGTTATACCAATTGAAAAAATGTAGATATTGCTGCTATCTAACAAAAACCTCGTAACTGCAGCTTATTAACAGCTGCAGTTACGAGGGTTTCGTTGAAAAGCGACGACATGCAATGTTAGCATTCCTAGCATATAGGCAGTCAATATATCGGCCTACGGTGACGTCACGCTTACTTGACTTTCTCAAAGCCTGTACAGGTAAGCGATAAGAAAATTGTGAATTTCTTCCTTATTATAATGAATATCAAATTTTCAAATATTGCGTAGGATGAAATGTTGGTGTAAATATCGAAGAAAATAACAAATTGTACACTTACTAGTAGTCAATAAGCCATTGTACAGATTGTATCCATATTGTATGTTACATGTAGTGATACCACTCAATGTATCATTCACATACAGTGAAATATTCATACAATATTCTTCAATCCACTATTATTGCAGAAATCAAATTATTTTTGCCTTTGCAAGCAATGACGAAAAAGATCAGCCTGCACTTATGTGCACACTGCTTGCTTGTTTGAATTCAGCATAGGAAATGGTCATGGATTTAATATTAGAGGGTGTTTCATATCAAAACTGTAGAATAATGATAAAACTATTTACTTACTAGTAGTAGACAACAAGCCGCTGTAAACATTGTATCCATACTGTATATTGCATGTAGCAATACCACTCAGTGTATCATCCACGAATAGTGATGTATTCAAACTACAATCTTGTAGCAACCAATCTAGGTAAAACTGCGCTGTCGAGGCTTGGACAGAATTGCATGTTTCTGTATATTCTTGGAAACATTCCACAATCTCTTCACCAATACTGAAGAAGAAATATTGATAAAGCATGCAAAATTTGGATATCATCTTCATCCATGTAGTGTTAAAATTACAACACATAAATACAATTCATATCAAATTATATGCAAGGATTAATTATGGTCTCAAATTGCATATTCAAATGTCAACACAACAAGGGTAAAGAAATTTCTCACTTTATCTACAGGTATCAGTATCATTGCATACATCACTACGATTTCCAATGGTGCCATGAACATCACATGTCTTCTGTCTGTCTGCACTGTCTGTCTGCAAGTATTCTGGGCACATTAACATCCAACCAACAAGGTTGTCCATTTAAGATTGAAGGGCCTATATATATAAGGGGCCATAATAAGTGGTTAAATGATCCGAAAGAAACATGTCACTGTACCTGCAGATGTCTGTGTTATTGCCTACATCAGCACAACTCTTGATGGCACCATGGACATCACACACATTGACTAGAGCATCACATATCTCTGGTCTTTCAGGCATACCAATCTGGGGACATTCATATCCATCAATGCCGTCCAATTTTGGTTAAAGGGTCATAATAAGGGGCCTTATCAAGGGTCCATAATAAGGGTCATAACAATGAGTTAAATGATTCTAAAAAAACACCTCAATATACCTGCATATATCAGTGCCGTTGTCCACATCACCACAATTCTTAATAGCACCATGTACATCACACACATTGACTGGACCATCACATATCTCTGGTCTGTCTGGCATACCAATCTGGGAACATTCAAAGCCCACTAGGTTGTCAACTTGCATGGTAAGGGACATAATTCCTGATGAATCTGTGTTTTGGTCACAAGCCCCTGTGTGGTATCTTACACAATCTGCCATATTCATCATAGACCTGTGGAAAAAAAGATGTGTTCATGGATCGTAAAAAAATATGTACATGTAAAGAAAATAATTTTCTTTAAAGTAATCAAACAGAGGCTTTGGTTAATGTTTGAAATCAAGGCAATCAATATACTTAAAACTGAAATGCTGAAAAGCATCATGAGTTTATGTGACTGAAACATTCTGAATATGTCTCTATGCTTCCTCAATTATTTTTTTACTGGGAACAGTCACCATGTTGCCTCAGAATATTTACTAAAATTCCTTTGGGGGAGTATTTCCAACAGTATCTTGTGTCTTGTTTTTGTATTCAAAATTTCAATTTTTAGTTTTAAAAAAAGAATCAGTCAATTAGCCCTTTTCCAAATGACAAAATTTTAGGGTGATCCACTTCAAAAACTGACACAAATGACAAAATAGTTGTTATTATAGATTAAAGATTAGTGTAAAATATGGCACAGAAAATATTGAGACAAAAGGAGAAACTGCTGGTTATCAGCAGTTTCTTCTTTTGTCTCAATGTTTTCACAAGTCAATTTCTATTACGGACATCAAAACCAAGTCTTGTTTGGGAAAGGGTTAAACCACTCACCAACACACAGATTCCCATGTTGACCTCTGAACCTTTGTCTCAACCACTAATTTACTCAGTAACACAAGATCTATACACTTCTCCGCTGCTTCGACGTCACACACTGGCTGCTCATTGGCTAATCTCTCCGACCAATCACAATCCATCATTTGTTGCATAAGGCAGATTCCCCTAAACTTGTCCAGATTCAGCTTCATTGCATTTTGCCATGTCAGTAGGTCCCTAGTATACTGGGTCAAGATTCGACCTTCATTTGCAGCCTTGACAATAGTCTCATTGAATACCCTACAAACAAGAAAAAAGAAGAATTTTAAATGAATATTTGCAACCTTTCATGCTAAAATGACAATCTGGAAAATTTGAAAAGTATTAAGCTAAGTCAGTCTGTCATAACATAAGTTTTCTGAATTAAGAAAGTTTTCTTACTTTACTAGATGGTCATTTTCGAAAAGTACATATCTGGTTAACCTCTGCTGGATTTTACAGGTTTCTAAGAGGGTTGCCTTTCATGTGACAGATCACAACATCTAGATAATCATGCTTCAAAAATACTTGAAGTTGGACAAAGGAGCATGTTGGTAATCAGTTTATCAACAAATACTTGAAAGAGGAACACAAATTTACTTGTCCTCTGTTAAATCAATGATTTCAAAGTTATTTCTCATTCTTTCTAGTACTATCAAGGACTAAACATTAAATCATACTTACGAACAAATGCTCTCGACTGAAGACCACTGGTTGGTTGACAAAGTAGCTAAAACAACAGTACTTTGTAGATCTTCTGGAATATCCACTAACATAAAATTGTTTGGCCGAACACCACAGTATATCTGTGTAAATTGATCCATCTGAGGATAATTCTCAATAATATTATGATGGATAGAAAATGAATGTTGAGAAACAAGGAAATGCTGCTGACCAGCATTTCCTTCTTTCCCAACAATCTTTTCCTAAACCCTCATTTGCCTATAGTGCTAATAATAGTTATTATTGTATGATAAGGGAACAAAACTTGCTCTCTATTCACCAAGCAAGCTAAAAATGAATGCTAAAGTCATACTTACGAGCAAATGCTCTCGACTGAAGACCACTGGTTGGTTGACAATGTAGCTAAAACAACAGTACTTTGTAGATCTTCTGGAATATCCACTAACATAAAATTGTTTGGCCTAACACCGCAGTATATCTGTGTGAATTGATCCATCTGGGCAAAGTTGTTCACGATTCTGTCAGGAATTGTGTCCGGGACGCATGTGTATGTGTGGTTGTAGGCACATGCTAGTGAGGATCGCAGCTTGCTGGAAAAGTTGAAAAATATTAAACCCATGCATGCAGTTAACACAAGACTAAATTTCAATTTCTTTTACATTGTAGGACATAAGAATAGTGAGCATGATTTACCCTTTGCCAAACGACAAAATTTTAGACTGTTTTCCGATTTGAAGACCCTTTCAGCACTTTCTTCTTCTGCCTTCTGTCTATTCAAGTAGATATTTAAAAAGGTGCCATTGTTTGGGAACGGGTTAAATAAAATAAGAATCTAATTAAGCAAAAATCTGCATAGAGCAATGCATTTAGCCATGGTCAGACTTTCAAATATCTATAAAGGGTCCTATTTGTCTGACAAAGTCCAAGATACATGCAATTATTATACATTAAAAATTAAACGAGAATTGTTACAGGTGTTTCGATAAGCCAAAACAACTGCAATGATTCTTGTTTAATCTTTAATGTATAATAACATCTAGATAATAGCTGTAAAAACTTACACTACACTTACACACTAAAGAAGACTGTGACACAATTGTGACAGGATAAGCGTATAATAATCATTTCTGGGTAGAAAACATTGTGGGAAATGAAAAAAATGCTTGTAACAAGCAATTTCTTCATTTTCCAAAATGTTTTCCAAGGCTTTTTTGCAGTGCATGAAAAGGTGTCACTGTGAGGTAATGGGTTAACTATATAATTCTAAAGATAACAGCTGTAAAACCTTACTTGCAGATCAATGAAGACTGTGACACAATAGTGACAGGATAATCGTAGATCTGATTCGCGTCCTGGATACATTCTGTAGCAATGTCAAGGTTACAGCCCGTCTCCACACAAATTGTGTCAAATGTCAACTGAAGGTCATTCACTATACTGGCGATAAAGTATCTTGGTCTGTCTGTACATCTGTCCACACTCGGCTTTAGACAGGATAGGGTTAAACCAACTTGGCTGTAAAATTATATATTGTTGCTTTTCAACAAAAACCTCGTAACTGCAGCTTAAAACAAGCTGCAGTTACCAGGTTTTTGTTCAAAAGCAGCGATGAAATATTGTGAATCATATCAAATGTAAATAACACATATCTCAGCTTTTCTTCAAAAAACTTTGTAACTACAACTTTCAATAAGCTGTAGTTACAAGGTTTTTAAAGAAAATCAACAATATTCTATACTGCAATGTCAAGGTTACAGCTGGTCTCCACACAAATTGTATCAAAGGTCAGCTGAAGGTCATTCACTATACTGGCAACAAAATATCGTGTTCTGTCTGTACATCTGTCCACACTGGGCTTTAGACAGGATAAGGTAAGGCCTACTTGGCTGTAAAATGGAAAACAATTAACAACATATTAATATGTTAAACAAATTTTCTTTAAGAAGAGTCTGACAACAAAAATTCATTTGACATAAATTTTAAAGTACTACATGCTGCATATTAAGGAAGGCTGTATCAGCAAGATTTCAAATTAAGTGGATAAAAAAATTCTGGCATTTAAAAGAAAATAGGTTGGTCATCTCTACATACATATAACCTCCGTCAAGGGCTTCAGGCATGATAGAGTTAACCATTTCACAAATTTAGACCTGTCAAAGTTGGAATCTTCTGCAGATTACAACACAGAAGTTGATTATGATATGATTTGTGTACAATATAACAAAGAAAATATTCAAACAAAAGAAGATAAATGCTGGATATCAGCATTTTCTTTTTTGCCTAATCGTTTTCCCAAGCTCTGTCAATTAGTGAAGTCAAAAGTAGGTCTTAATTGCTTGGAAAAGGATTGATTTTCATAAGCTTCTATTTTATTGTCTACAGCAGCTCTGAACTGATTAAGTCTAAAATTTTGTTGTCTGGGAAAGGGCTAAATTTGATACATATTTGTATTTTGTCATAGGACAAGATTAGACAATTTGTTCAAATTTAAAGATGTTACAAATGGCAATTTCAATGAATGACATTTTACTTTTCTTTATCTAATCTTTCTTTGTAGCAAACATTATGTGAAATGAAAAAATTGCTTGTCACATGCAATTTCTTCATTGGTTACAATGTTTCCTTTATCTTGTGGATCATCAAAAAGCATCAATGTGTGGGAGCGGGCAGGGTTAAGTATATTTCACAAATCGGTATTAAAATAATTAAATACCTTGCCTCTCTGAGGCAAAATTTGGAACTTCATTTCAAGTAGTTGTGAAACATTTACTTTACATTACTAGACAGCAAAGGGTTATAAATGAAGAAGTATTGTACTTCAAAAGCAACAAATGAAAAGTTTTCAAATACTCAACAAAACCGAAAAAGAGAAGCTCTTTTTTCTTAGGCAAAAAGATTCAATTTGCAAAATATCACTACTTTAATACAGCTTTAAGTTAGTCTTTTCTTTTATGTAACACAGCTAGTGATATAGTTGTAGCCTTGCAAGGGTCAGATATTTGTCATTATAAAAGAGCGCTAGACTTAAGAAGTTCTTTAAATATTGATGTCACGATTTGTGTTTTCATTCTTTACAAAATGAATAAAACCTGACAAGGTACATTTCACAGTGTAAATAAACTGGTCTTTACCCATATTAAACATTCATGGCTTTGCTTACAAAATTAAGGATTTTGGAAACATCAAGCGGATAATTTTATAAATAACTTTTCAATAAAACAACAATTATAAATCGAAAATTGTTTATTTGAATTTGTTTTATTTATCATAATAGTTATAGCAAATCTTTAACTATCATCTTTTGTGTTTGCCAACTGGTTTCCAATTTTTTTACAGAGTAAAGTATAAATTCATTTCATAAATATAATCTGACATTAGAAAACATCTCTTTCAGAACATATTTTCAATATTTTGACACTTATATAGCAGCCTGATGCGTCTAATGTAGTTTACAATTTTCATGACAATTATGATTCCGACTATGTAAAATCAAACTGCAACTTTTTTCTCAAACTTTTTTCCTGCTTTTGAGTTTTGACCCCTCTACTATTGGAAAAGGCTTGGGAAAACATTGATGCAAAAGAAGCAAATGTTCATAACTAGCGTTTTCTCCTCAGTCATGTTTCCTCAATATTTTCTTCTACATAATATACACACCATATTTCCATCACTACCCATTTTGTCATTTGCAGAAGCTTTCAAATCAGAACAGTCCAAAACTTAGTCATTTGGGGTGGAGTAACTTTAGCCTTTCCCAAATAGAAAAAAAAAGACTGATGTAGGATGAAAGGAGTTGCAGACAATAACAATTATTGACGTCAAACACAGAAAATTTGTAAATTTTAGCATAGAAAATACTGACATAATAAAAGAAATCAGCAATATCATCTTCTCTCTCAATGTTTTCCAAATCGTTCATTGATAGTGAAATCAAATCCAGGTCTTGTTTGGGAGAGGATGACGCAATAGTAGACAACAAAATTTAAGACAAGCACAAATTGACAGAAGTAGTTGATCATTGCAGGGATAAAGACTCACAATTTCAATGTAGGGGCTCAGCTTAATGCCTAATATTCAATATTTAACATTATGGGTATGCTGGGCAATTTCACCAGAGATTCAGGGGCCAAACCAAAAATTAGGGGCCATAGGCGACTGGGCCCCTGTTAGTCTTTAACCCTGCATTGTATTAATAACAGGCCTCAAATTTCCACTAGCATACTGGCAATTTGCTAGTTATAATTGGAAATTGATAGTGATTCTATCTGGCACTAGATTTTTTTGGCTAGTGGAAAAATATTCCCTGCCAAAAGTTTTATCAATGCAGCCTGAAAAGGCTTACAAAACAATTTCCAAATATTGACTTACTGTACTAGTTTTTGGATATGTCCTAGGACTTAAAAGCCCAACTGTAATTATAAACCTTATATAGCTTTTATTTTTCAAAATGAAAACCAAATTGCGAGTGAATTTGCCTTTTTGCTAGTGGTTTAAAAAGCTACTAGCAAAATATTGCGAGTCATTTTGTCAGGGAAATTCTAGCCCTGAATAATGTAAGCTGACGAAATGTTATGGAAATCTTACAGTATTTCTGGGTAGAAAAAATTGTGGGAATTGAAACGATTGCTCTTTACAAGCAATTTCTTTATTTTCCAAAATGTTTTCCAAAGTCATTATGGTCTGGGGACCTGGTACATCAATTGGTAATGGGTTAAACCAGAGCAACATAATATGTGCTGATATATGTTGCAGATTCCCATTACTTTTTGGTTCCACAAATTCAATAAACGGAAATATAGAAGAAAAAAATGCATGAAAATGTACAGGATTGGGTCTTTGTACATGACATACACGATTAAGTCCAAATATGTAAAACATTGTCAGGGCTTATAAAAAGGACTGTGTATACAAGAACTCAGCTTTAGAACTCAGCTTTAACAACAAGTCCTTGAGTTTTGATGCACGAAAACCCATGACAAAAAGTTCTGAGCCATTTTCTTGCATTCTTCTGTCAGAAGTTTCCAACATAGAGCGATATAAATAGTGGATAAATATTATGTATAGATATTTTGTCTTTGTCATTTGAATGGCAAACCCTTTGTAATGAGTACTCATTTGAATTGTCTCAATGAGATTCCAATGACTACCAACAACAAGGGGTTTGATGAACAGTTAATGAAATATTTCGTTTTAAAAGGGCATCACTCCATCTTATCTGCAGCTCTGGTTAACCCTCTCCCTGCAACAAAGACCTGGTTTTGACATCCCCAAAAGAAAAGGCTTGGAAAAATATTGAGGCAAAAGAAAAATGCTGATGATCAGCACTTTCTCCCTTTGCCTCAACATTTTCTGAGCTATGATGTACACAAATTTCTTATGAATTTACACCATTTTGTTTCTACTCAGCAGCATCTTTTAAATTGGAACAGTCTAAAATTTTGCCATTTGAAAAAGGTTTAAAAATTACCTGCACACTGTTGATAGTGACCCAGCCAGTATAACCTTGGTATATTCTTGTAAACATTGTACATCTGTGTCTAGATTACACAGTTCTGGCTGTGAAAATAGGAAATCTGAAAAACAAGACAAAGTAAAAGTTTCTGTCTCTGATTAATGTGATTATTGATCTTGATATTGACAGGTCATTTGTTGAGGAAAAAATAATTTAGAAACTTGAATTAAATTTACCTATATAGAAAGCTTTATCTTTCTTTGCCACTGCAAAACTTCCATAAACATACTTCTATAACTCACACTGGCATATTTTTGTGAGACCATTTTAAGTAAAAACATTTGTTGCCACCACCCTACCCTAGTAGTTACAATAAAACTGAAACGTTTTGATCTGGGTTTCACACAAACCAATACCCATCGAGAAGTTTGTGGTAACGAAATCGCAGCTAACCCTTCCACACCACAACAAATTCTTATGCTTGATTTACATCTACAGAATGCACGAAAACCCATGACAAAAAGTTCTGAGCCATTTTCTTGCATTTCTGTCAGGAATTTCCACCATAGAGCGATAAAAATAGTGGAAAGTGCAATAAGTACAAAACACATTGAAAATAAACGAGTTTTAGATCTGATTACATGCTTAATTTAAGAATAAATGTACTCCAAACAAATGCCTTCCTTCAGACGCTTTTTTGTGTATAAATGGCGTCTTTGAGATCAAGGGAAGTAACTGTTGTGACTTTGATTTTGTATATTTTTTTTTCATGTCGCAAAATGATTAATTATTTCAGTTTAGTGTAGAAGGTCTACGTCTTTACAACATCTATGTTTGCCAAAATTTCGATAAGATTGAAATGTGAACACATAGATGGCTTTTTGATACTGAAAAATAGAACTATCTTCTAATTGAAATGGTCTTTTTCTGACTAGATCTAAATCAAAATGTCATTTTTTCACAAGGCTGTCTTTCTTCTATCTGTATTTTATACAAAGATCTAGGTATATTCATCATGGCATCAAAAACAAATTCCTAATATCTAGCAGAAATTTGTCGGAGTTGAAATCTTAATACAGGTATAAATCTAGGTAAGAAAAAAGATGTAGGCCTACATGTTTCAGTGCTAGAGGTTCCGCACTGAAATAATTATCTGGTTGGATGAGATTGACTGACAGGGGAGTAGCTAGGAATTTCATAATGTTGAAACCCAAAGCATTTTGTCGAGTCAATTTTGACGCTTTTTGAGAAACCAAAAATAGGAAAACTCTTGAAAACATAACCCTAGTGGAAAACGAAGAAATTGCTTGTGACAAGCAATTTCTTCATTTCCCACAATGTTTCTACCCAGAGACGAAAAAGTGAAATTACATTAACTCGAAATTGTCGTCTGCAACATCTTTGAATCTGGAAAAGTCCAAATTTTTACCAAATTGTAGGCTAGGCCTAATGGGGGTGTCCGGGGCATCTTCGCAGTTTTTCACAACTTCTCTTTTTAAGACGGCTGGGTAGATCTACACTTGGAAAAATAATCATGTTGAAGCCCGGGCTTCCAGGCCTCCCCCTAGATACGCGCCTGAGTGATTTTCACAATGTATCACATTGGTCACATATTGACCAATCAGGGCAGACTTTTCTCTGCCAAACAAGAAATTTTTAGGCTATATGCCTACAGATAATAAAGATTTTGACATCAGGTATTCAGCTCCGCACTGAATTAATTATTTGATTGGACGATGATATTTCAAATGCATTAGGCTTACCTTGATCACAGTTAGTGGTGAACACATCTTCTAGTGTCTGCACATATTGACCAATCAGGGCAGACTTTTCTCTGCCAAACTGTGCGGGGCATCGATCGAGGAATGACGTCACACATTCCCTGTCCCGCGTGATGTTAGTAGTGGCGTCACTGAAAATAATGAATATTTAAAGTTGTAGATTTAGGCCTATAGGGTTGGCGCTCGTAATCAAAAGTCATCTAACAAGACAAGTAGGCATATATTTACATAATTTGTAAATTGCGATCATTTTCGATATTCATTGATTCCCGGAATCAGACAGTAAGAATATAGGCCTACTTGGTTTAACAATATTGGTTTCCAAGTGCTTTAGAACAAGTAACACCGCCTTTTCTATGAGGGTCGTCAAAACCAGATTTTAATTTTGGAAATGGTTAAATTGACATAGTAGGATACTGAGGAGATATAATGTTATTATTAGAATAGCCGTGGAATAGAATAGGCCTATGCCAAATACGGTGAATTGAAACAATTGTGAGCTGATCTTTCATTGGCTATCTATAAGACTTTAGTGTCCGGTGAAAATACGCATAATATGGGTAAAACGCGTACATGTATAGAATTTACGCGTGATTGCATATATTTTATACGCGATGCATATGTAAATTTTATACGTGCACGCTGAAAGTAGACTTTTGGACCGTTCGGGACGCCATATTTTTAGTTTTTACCCATTTGATACGCATTGCGTGTACACTTACCCACAAACTATGGCTACATTTTGTGTGATGGATGATGTTCAAAGCTGTATCTGCTAGATCTTCTGTAGAGAGACAGAGGGGCGGACGGACGGACAGACAGACGGAAGGACGGAAGAAGGGACGAAGTTTGGTGGATACTTAGGCTACCTACAAATTATGGCTACATTTTGTGTGATGGATGATAAATATGGCGTACCAAATGGGTCAAAAGTCTATATAGAGCGTGCACGCTTAAAATATACGCGTCGACGCGTAAATTATATGCGTCGACTCGTATATTTACGCGTCGACGCATATAATTTACGCGAGCAGTTGAAAATTTATGCGTCGACGCGTAAATTTTCAACTGCTCGCGTAAATATATGCGTCGACGCGTATTTTATCTATTAATCAATCAAATCCTTCGTTTTATCCATCAATTTTATGGTACAAAGGGAAAGGTTTCTAACCGCCTCTCCCATTGGCCAGCCTCGGTTTCATATTTTTTACTCCTGCTCGCGTAAAATTTACGCGTCGACGCATATATTTTCAACTGCTCGCGTAAACTTTATGCGTCGACGCGTAAATATACGCGTCGACGCGTAAAATGAACGCGTCGACGCGTATATTTTATGCGTGCACGCTCTAAATAGACGTTTGACCCATTTGGTACGCCATAGATAAAGCTGTGTAGACCTACTAGATCCTGGAGGGAGTGACGCACGAACGGACAGACGGAAGGACATAAAGGGGGAGAGGGTACTTACCTACAAACTATGGCTGCGTTTTGTGTGATGGATGATAAAGCTGTGTTTACTAGATCGTGTATAGAGAGACAGAGGGGCGGACAGACGGAAGAACGGATGGAGGGACGGAGAGAGAGAACGAGGGGTGGGGGGACTTACCTACAAACTATGGCTACATTTTGTGTGATGGATGATAAAGCTGTGTCTACTAGATCGTGTATAGAGAGACAGAGGGGCGGACAGACGGAAGAACGGACGGAAGGACGGAGAGAGAGAACGAGGGGGCGGGTACTTACCTACATATTATGCACGGGTGGTAAACAGAGAAACTAGCTCCAAAAAGAGTCAACGGTATTTTGTTTCCTCGTGATATCCGGCCTTTACCGAGGTAGTTGCATAGAGCGAAAATCTGTAAACAAAGGTAGGTCACGAACACATTTTTCTACAATTATTTCTTTTACAGCGAGTTATTGAAAAATCCTGCGATGCTGTAATATGGAGAAATGGTCTAAGTTTGTTGTACACGAGAATATACGGTGTTAGTAAGCACAGTTTGAAAACAATCGTTGAAAAACATTTCAAAATCGAAAATTCAGAAGTTTTTACTTTCGATTTTGAAATGTTTTTCAACGATTGTATTCAAACCCTGCTACTAAAACCGTATTTTCTCGTGCACAATAAAGTTCGACCATTTCTTCATATTACAGCATCGCCAGATTTCTAAAAAACTCGCTTTAAAAGAAATAATTTTAGAAAATGTGTTCGTGACCTACAAATTTCCGCTCTATGCAACTATCTCTTTTTGGAGCTAGTTTCTCTGTTTACCACCCGTGTTATGGCTACGTTTGGTGTAATGGATGATAAAGCTGTGTCTACTAGACCTAGCTCACTGGTGGTGAACTCGGCCAAAGCGAGGAACGTTTTTCGCTACAACAAGGTACAGACATTTTGCGTTTAAATATGAGTTTAAAGATGTTTTTTATCTAATGGCAATGAATTTGTTCTAAAAATAGATCGGGTTTAACCGTCGGTATTGTTATAAAATCTCGTAATCTCGAAGCCGTAGTTACGAGATTTTAAAACAACACAGAAGGAATACATCGATCGCGAAAAAATATCCCTCGCTTTGGCCGAGTTCACCACCAGTGGATCTTATAGGGAGTGAGTGAAGGACGAATGGACGGATGTACGGGAGAAAGGACAGATGGACGTAGGGACGGAATTTGGGGGGGGGGGGGGGGGGTATTTACCTACAAACTATGGCAACATCTTGCGTGATGGATGATAAAGCTGTGTCTACTAGATCCTGGAGGCAGGCTCGAACGTCTGTTACGTCACATTGTGTATCGGCGACTGTGGAGAGAAATGAAATACGATTAGCTGTCTTGTCTATGAGAGGTTTACTTATTTGCCGTTTTGTAAAATGCACTGGTGGGTCCAGGGATGTGGGGCTCCGGAACCTCCGTATGGTTATTGGAAGATGCTGCTGACAACACAATAGATGATGATAGGCCTAAATATAACATATGTGTACAATATAGTATAGAAAATATTGAGACAAAAGGAGAAATTGCTGATTATCAGCAATTTCTTCTTTGGTGTCAATGTTTTCCCAAACTATTTCTCCAAGGGACGTCAAAAGGTTGTGTTTGGGAAAGGCTTAAAGAACTAGACAGCCCTGGCGGTCTGGAAGCGCTCCACAGGCCTGATTGTTTGTCTTGTTGAATGCAATTTCAAAGGTTCAGGCTGCACAAACAAGCAAGCTGAAAATTTCAAGCAAGTAAGATCTTATGGTCAGAAAATTTCTGTGAAAGTTATTGTATTGATTAATTAATACTAATGGTTGTAAAAGTGAAAATAAAGCCGAAAATGGCAATTTTGTCGATTTCAAGGGCACCTAACTCATGATGTTAAGTTCAGATCAAGCTGAAAATTACACCCAGGCAAGATCTTATAGTCACCAATATTCTGTTCAAGTTTTGTCTTGATAAGTCAATATTTGTAGTTGCAAGAGTGAAAACAAAGTCAAAATAGAGCCAAAAATGGCAATTTTGTCAATTTCAAGGGAACATAACTCATGATGTAAAATTCAAATCAGGCTGAAAATTACATCAATGTAAGATCTTTTGGTCACCAACATTCTGTACAAGTATTGTCTTGATTAGTAAATATTTGTAGTTGATTGAGTGAAAACAAAGTCAAAATAAAGCCGAAAATGGCAATTTTGTCAATTTCAAGGGCACATAATTCATGATGTAAAAATCAGATCAAGCTGAAAAATATACCAAGGTAAGATCTTATAGTAACCAACATTCTGTACAAGTTTTGTCTTGATTGGTCAATATGTGTAGTTGCTAGAGCAAAAACAAAGTCAAAATAAAGCCGAAAATGGCAATTTTGTAAATTTCAAGGGCACATAACTCATAATGTAAGATTCAGATCTAGCTGAAAATTACACCCATGCAAGATCTTATAGTAAACATCATTCTGTACAAGTTTTGTGTTGATTGGTCAATATTTGTAGTTGCTGGAGTGAAAACAAAGTCAAAATAAAGCCAAAAATGGCAATTTTGTCAGTTTCAAGGGCACATAACTCATGATGTAAAATTCAGATCAGGCTGAAAATTATATCTAGGCAAGATCTTATAGTAAACATCATTCTGTCCAAGTTTTGTGTTGATTGGTCAATATTTGTAGTTGCTGGAGTGAAAACAAAGTCAAAATAAAGCCGAAAATGGCAATTTTGTCAGTTTCAAGGGCACATAACTCATGATGTAAAATTCAGATCAGGCTGAAAATTATATCTAGGCAAGATCTTATAGTCACCATCATTCTGTCCAAGTTTTGTCTTGGTTGGTCAATATTTGTAGTTGCTAGAGTGAAAATAAAGTCAAAACGGCCATTTTTGACATTCAATTGCAGATAACTCCAGACTTTCTACTTCAATCAGAATTCTTTGAAGGAATCTGAGAGAGGGTCACCCAAGGATCATTCCTGTGAAGTTTGGTTGAAATCCGTCTGGTAGTTTTTGAGAAGAAGATTTTTAAAGGAAAAGTTTACGGACGGACGGACGCACGGACGGACGGACGGACGCACGACGGACACAGCGCCATGACAATAGCCCGCTGGCCTGTCGGCCAGTGGAGCTAAAAATGTAGGTCTACACCCTGTACAATTGTGGAACCGCCCCTGAAAAAGGTAATTGTATCGTTTCAATAACGTGTAGGCCTACAAGGACAGGAATACCTTGCATGTATTCGTTTTACAAAGGACACGATTTTTACAAAAGCACAAAATTAATGTACTAGATTTTGAATTTACCTCTCACGATTTTCACCCAAGCGTATGAATTTTTGGCGTTTCGATTTTTGATTTACATTAAAAAAGTTCAAATGCAATCGGCATTGAAATCTATTGAACCACATTTTAGTAGGTTTAAAAGATGTCGACCATCGCATAAACAATCTCATGAATACCGGTATATCGGTTTCCCCAAAAGAGAATATTTAGGAAAACATTTAGAGAAAATGAGAAAATGTTATTGATCAGTTATTGATCCTCAACACTTTCCACAGCCTACAAAACAAGCTTCTTTGACAACATTTATTCTGTCGCATGGGTCCTGAAATTGCGACTGCTAATTTTTTAAATAGTTTATCCTTTAATAGGTAGGGTTCTCTTCCCAAAACATAAGAGAATTCTGATTCTAATTAATTTTAACATTTCCAAATTTCCCTTTTTAAAAAAGCGTTATTTTCTGGTTTGATAGTTTGGTTCAGTGGGTTTTGTAGATTGTGGCTCATTTCAAGGGTAAATTTAACCCTTTCCCAAACAAGACCTGGTTTTGACGACCCTATTAGGAAAGGCGTGGGAAAATATTGAGACAAAAGAAGAAACTGCTGATAACCAGCAGTTTCTCCTTTAGTCTCAATATTTTCTATGCCATATTTTACACAAACTGTATCTTTAATGACATCCATTTTGTCATTTGTGGCAGTTTTTGAAGTCGCTCACCCTAAAATTTTGCCGTTCGGGAAAGGGTTAAATCAATGATGGATATGGTGGCCTTTCCCAAACGACAAATTGCTGACCAGTCCTGCCCAATTTGGGCGGAGTTGCAGAAGACCACATTTATTTTATTTTCTGTAGATCGTATCACTGAAAATACTGAGGGAAATCGAGAAATGAATACTGGGTATCGGTAAATTATTTCCTCTCTGTGTTGTTTCCAAACTTGAAAGTATTGTCACAAAGGCAATCAAAACCAAGGTTTTTTTTGGGAGAGCGTTAAAGAAGTTGATTGGTATAAAAATGTCATATAAAATTATGTCGGTGTAGAGGATAGATCTATAGTCATTCTAAAACTACTTTTGGGTTATAAAGAAGGTCTCGAGTGGGTGGAAATGGTTAACGTATCAAATTGTCATCTTTTAAATTATTTTAATAGTGAAATGGAAATCGAATAACCAATTTCTAAAATAAGAGAAATGCATACCAGTCATTTTGTGATAAGAATGGCATTAAAACACAAAAACATGAAGAATGTAGGACCTATTACCCCCTTTTAAAAAACTTTAACAAAACTGTCAGATTTCAAGCATTCTCTGAATCCTATCACTAACGGCGCAAGTTTAGACCATTCCAAAATGAAAGCTACTGTAAACGACAAAATGGGTAAACGTAGGATTCGTATACGGGATAGTACAGTGAATATTGAGACAAATGCAGAACTCTTAACACTTGGACTGTTATAAAATAAATCAACTATTGAGAACTGAAAGCCAAACTGAAGGCTGCGAAGGAAGAAACTAACACGTTTTATAAGAGATACAAAGGTCATCAGTCCCTTTCGTAATTCAGTTATTTGGCACCCAAATTCAACCTTTTCCTAAAAGAAAACATGCTTTTGACGTCCCTGATAGAAACTGCTTGGAAAATCACTGAGGCAAAATTATCAGCATTTTCCTCTTTCGCTCAATATTTTTCTGTGCTTGATATAGAGGAAAATAATTGACCTGGCAGAGTGACCTTAACTGTTCACAAAAGTGGAAAAGTTTATTGTCCAGTTTAGATTGGAATGGTCCGTAGTAAATTTACGTAAAAGCGTGCACTGTATCCGTTATACAACATTGTGCCGCCATGTGAAAATAAGATTTTATCTTATCTAGTCAAATAAAAGTGTTAAAGCTACCGTGGTCTGTTTGGATCGAAATTTTCAGTAAAGCTAATCATTAAAATAGGCGTTATCTCCAAAAAATAAAAATATTTAGATACAGTTTACATCTTGGTCATACCCTACAGATGGCACAGGCTGACCAGGATCGGCATTTTTGCATATTCAGTTAACCAATTACCATTTTAAGATGACGCGACAAATGTATACACGTGCAAATACTGTTAAGTCGTTGAATAATATGATTGTTAGCTGTAAATAGCGAAGCATGCGAAGTGTTCGGCAAATCACGAGGGGTTCCGGCACACCTATCACCCCTGGACGATAAGTCTGTTGACCTTTCCGCTTGGTCTGCTCTGCCGGGTCAAATCTCGCCGTCAACAACATCACTAATTTTGTCATATGTAGCAGCTTTTAAATAGGAACAGTCTATCGTTTTAGCAGTTGAAGAAATGTTATGTAATTCACTCGACTTATTTGACACCCATATTTAAGAAGTCTGTTCAAACAATCTTCCACCCTAGAATACAGTAACCCCCTCCTATTTTCTATACATCGGGGGGTCAAACATAAACTAATATTGACAAAAAATCATCGCTCTTTTCTACTTGTAGATCACGGTTAATTGGACCGAGTCGTATGGAAATAAGCCCCTATCTTTAAGTAGACGATCGCGGCCATGTCAAAGATGGTTGCGCGTCGGGCACTTCATACCGAACTTTTTCCTTCATAAAAGATCTTATCAGTATTTCCCAGCGGGGAGTATACGCAGACGCGGAACCGTCTTATCTATGCGAGACGGAGCAGAATTGTACATTGAAATAAAGAAGGATTTAATTTTGTTTGAGCCATAACTCATTTAATATCTAATTGCCAATATTATCTCTGTTATGACGATAAACTTTAATTTTTTAGCTTCTCAATGGTACGTTTTCTACTTATCTAGTGCAATTCCTTCTTGCTTCCAAATCATTTTGAAAATGACCATGTTAGTCCCCTATATACTCTATATAGATTGTTGGAAAATGTTGTCCTGTGGCAACTTTACAGTGTATTTAATGCACTTTTCTTTTAAAACTGAATATTATCTCTGTTATGATGAGAAACAACAACTTTCAACGATTGCAATGGTGTAAATATACTCAAAATAATTTATCGTCTTCTTGCTTCCAATTTCGTTTAAAAACGCTGTAGATGCAATTCTGCAACAAAGGCAAAAATGACTAAGATCGAGATTAACATATTCTATTAAGCCAATTCCTTATACGAGACCAGTATTTTGTATGCAGGCAAACTGTCAATTGAGCGAATTGTGTTTTTACTTTTTTTCTTTTGTCTCTATATTTTCTTTGTTAAAGTGACATTTCAGAATTTTTTGTCATGAATTTTACTTTTATTTTTACCTGAAAGAGCATATTTCCTTATGAAAATTCTGAAAATTTCAAGCCAAAATATTGCGCCGTTTATGAGAAATTTATATTTTTGTGTTAAAATTGAACAAATTGTTGTGGACAACAGTTCGGATTTATATGCAATTTATCGATTATGTCTCACTTTTAAATGCGTGTTTCTCTCTTATTGGCAACAACTTAAAAAAAACTAATGGTATTTGTATTCATTAGAATAACCAATCTTGGCATCAAGACATTCTTTAAAAAAATTGGAATTTGAATGAAATGTCCCTATAAATATTAAACACTAATTTTATCCTTATTAATATATACATTTTCTTGTCTACGGTTATGATAAGTTCTAAATCTAAAGTTATGAAAATATTTTAATAGATTTCAAAATGTAAGATTCATAATTCATAAGGTTTTTCGTTGGGCAGGAATGCTCTATAACTTCAGTGGATAACCGCTGAAAAAAAAACGAGAAATTGAATTCGGTTTGAAGCAGAGAGGGTTGCAAAAGTGTCAGGGATTTGATAGATGTAGATTTTCTAAAATCAGTTCATGAAAAAGTTATTGACGACCAAATGAATTTACTCGGTCGCCGATATTTTTTCAATTATTTTTTAAATTATCTACCGCAGCACCTGGCAGATCCCCGACACTTTTTAGCTTTCTCTGTTTTAATTTCAAATCGGACACGTTTAATTTTTTGAAATTGTTCTGTAATTGTTGGGTCACGTTATCACACGTCGTGGACATGCTGTGATATTTCGTTTCGTGCAAGGGGGTTACAATGCGGTTCTTAATCAATCGATAGCCATGATAAATCACTATGAAATTTATCCTCGACTCTTCGAATAACAACGTTTTCTGAAGCATTATATTTAACATTGGAAAAGAATTTTGTACCTTTAATACATATGTGTGAGGTGGGATAAAATCAGTATGTACCAAAATGCTGATTTGACCCCACCACATACATAAGACTTAAAAGAATTTATTTCTGGCGTCCTATGCAAACACCTCTGATAACAACAACAAAAAATGAGAATTTATATATACACGTTCTACCATTTGTGTTGTTCTAAAATTAGTATTGTTTATGTGCTATGAATATGTTATATTCTAAGCAATGAAGTTGTAAAGTAAAGATAAGGACCCTGAGCCATAATTATATTCATATGGTGTTGTTTATTCCTCTGCAAAATGACAATGCTAATTAACTGATTAATTACCTATCTTTAGTGACAAAAAGTTATAAATCATGTGCTATTCTAATTTTGTATAATTTTAAAGTACTACAATTTAATTCAGTTAAAACGCAAATAATGTTTTTTTAGCATTTATTCATTTCTATCTTTTTCTTTTCATTTATTTATCTATTTATTTATTCTGCCTTTTTTGCTTTTTTCCCTGATCAAATGTCTTGATGCCAAGATTGCTTATTCAAATGAGTATAAATAAAAATGCTATCATTTTTTAATTGTTGCTGATAAGCGAAAAACACGCCTTTAAAGTTGAGACAGAATTAGCAAATTCCATGTAGGCGGGCCTACATTTGAACTGTTGTTCACATCAGTTTGTTTAATCTTAAAACAAAAATATATATTTCTCGTAAACGGCGCAATATTTGGCTTGACATTTTCAGTCAGAATTTTCATAAGAAAATAATTATACTCTTTCAGATAAAAATGAAAGTAAAATTTATGAAAAATTGTCAGTGAAATATCACTTTAATCACGGTGGATAATCACATGGCTCAGAATTTCAGAAAATATTCAATATTTTTATTAATACTTGACCAATTTAAATTCGGTTTGAGGCAAAGAGGTGGGAGAATGCCAGGAATTAGCTGGATGTCGTGGATTTTTGAAAAGTCAACTGAAAAAGAGGTAATTGGAGATAAACCAAAACTTTTGGTCGATCTTCAATAACGTTTTTATTTATAGGTCTTTATTAATCCACCACGTCTGACTAATACATGACGTCTGTCCACCCTTTCTACTTCAAACCGAATTTCTGAATCAATTTGATTAAACAAAAAATAAAGCACGAGACCAAAGTTCGGTGAGCGTACACAATTTGTTGGAGTATTCTAAGCAGGTATTTGTCGACGAAAATGTGCGAGACGCAATCAACGATTTTTCACTTTCATTAACGTAGCCAATAAACAGGGATTGCTGCTGAGCATCAGCGTCTTGATCAGCCGTTTATAACAAGCTAACGGCAAGATAATAATATACGTCGACGTCGCGTACGTGATTGGTTTACAACAACGTTTCCAATTGAAATTGTAATACAAACATGTTGCTTCTGATAAACTCGTGCCAGAACAGTGAATTTACGAATAAGATATTGCATTCTTTACTACTGGCGATTATGTCCGTGACAGATCGTTACAGAAAGTCATCGTCAGATCCGGGTGCGTTGGACCTAGGCACGCTGAAAAACGGACGCCAAAACTGTTGAATACTCTCCAGCAATATATACCATATATATATATGGTTCATAGTTCAAGCCCAGAAGATAAAAGATTTTGTTTAAACTCAAGGGTCAACGAGGCGACGACTGCGGAACGTTTTTTGATACTCAGAGCGGAATTACTCGTTATTAAATAGAGAAAACTGACAAAATCCTCACAACACCTCTCTCTAGATGGCTATATCTCAGCCATTGAATCGATTTTTTGTCTGAAATTTTCAGGAAATTTTGGGAAGACGTCAAGCTTCAAGACTACATAGTTGGTTTTGCTTTTTGTATATTATTACCAAATGAACTTCAGTGATGCGTTTTTAAAGTCAGTCAGTATATAAAGTTTAACATTTCAAACTCGACTTTCTCGAAAATGTAAAAATGTCGATTAGAACATTCTAATATTTGTGCAACTGCATTATGATACACAAAGACTTTCCATCAATCAGTGAGTTACAGCATTTCCTCTGTTTGAAATTAATGACGTTAAGACCAGTTATTGATGTGTACTTTAACAGATTTAGAAATGGTTTTCTAACGCAGTTGTCACGTGATTCCCCGTCGATAAGAAGAATGTTTGATTGAAATTGAAATTCATAATTTGCCCGACGAGTTGGTCTTACTTTTGCGATACACTGATATTCTTTTGCAGAACATACTGTGGTGACTGCATTCAATTAGATAGTAAAGCTTTTGGCAATGAAACAAACGGCAGACCCCCTGTAGAGGTCGGTCCGACAAATTAACGAACGGTTTCACACAGATAAGCAGATAAGAGCGGCTGTCTCCAATTTACATCTTTAACTTGGGGAGATCATGAAGAGTTATGCCAAACGATCCTTTTTTAAAATATTTCCGAAAAATTACTTCTAGTTATTTTTAAAATACCTAATTGACACCCATGATTTGATGAAACTGATCATAGTAGTCCAAGAAATACAAACTTACGTAGGAAAGCATAGGCATATACTTTGGCAAAATCAGCTTTCCCAGAAAATACTGTAAATAGAACACTACTAACAATTCATTGTTGGATGAGCAAGATTTCGTTACTGAAGCTTGAATGATCTAGCGTTAAAGAGTTTTGGACAGTACTGTCATCGACGAAATTCCTAATATATGCCTGCTATTGGGTAAGATTTACAGAATTCAAAACCATATTGACTGAATGAAAAAATGAATGAATGAATTAATGGATGAATGAATGAATGAGAATGAATGACTGAATAAATGAATGAATGAATGAATGAATGAATGATCCATTTGTTAATCAAACAAACCAGAAATCATGCCAGCAAAGCAAGCTTACGGTAACGGTAATCTATAAGCCATACTGACTCTAAATATCTTATCGAGAATCGAGATTGTCGATTGTTCAAAGATATAATGTAATGTAATGATAACCTGTCCCACATTATGCCAAAACACGGTCGATAAGGGAACAAACTCGCATAACAATTTTGGCTTACCAGCAAACTTTGCAGAGTATTATCCCTTGCTGAATGAAGGAAAAAGTTCCACATGAATCATTGAGCCATGGGTTCGACTCCCTACTGCTGCCAATACACATAAACTAATACTGACAAAAAAATCATCGTTCTTTTCTACTTGTAAATCATGGTTAATTAGACCGAGTCGTATGGAAATAAGCCCCTGCCATTTTGATAGACGGCTGCGGCCATGCCAAAGATGGTTGCGCGTTGGGCACTTAATCATTGAGCCATGGGTTCGATTCCCTACTGCCGCCAATAGGCCTATGCATAATAATAATAATAATAATAATAATAATAATAATAATAATAATAATAATAATAATAATAATAATAATAATAATAATAATAATAATAATAATAATAATAATAATAACAATAATAATAATAATAATAATAATAATAATAATAATAATAATAATAATAATGTCTATCTGACTTTGGCCCATTGGTAAATGTTTCTGTAACTTTTACTCGTCGACCAAGTTATTATTATTATTATTATTATTATTATTATTATTATTATTATTATTATTATTATTATTATTATTATTATTATTATTATTATTATTATTATTATTATTATTATTATTATTATTATTATTATCATGGAGTCCGGGGTTCGATCCCCTATTGCCGCTAAGATACATATTAAACTAATATTGACAAAAAAATCATCGTTCTTTTCTACTTGTAGATCATGTTTAATTGGACCTAGGTGCATGGAAATAACCAATTGGCTTTTTGATAGACACTAGCTGCCATGGCATAGTTGACAGGCCTACATATAGAGCGTTAGAATCTTAAGCGGATTGGTCCCAAAACGCAGATACGGACATTTTTCTCGGGGGGAGGTCTGATCGAGCTTTTTTGCAAAAAAAAATCCCGATAAACCTTTTTTTTGTCAAATCTCTGGGTCAAGACCCCGGACCCATTTGTATTCGCGCATGATCATGGCCGCGGTTAATATCCTTTCCAACAGCGTCTACCACCAATTGGTGAATAACTGCAGCTAGAGATTTAGAAAGGATGTTGTGGCGGTACTAGTAAGAGAAACGACAGGAACCAATGATTAGGTGCTCCAGTAAGTGCAATTTGACTGAAATTGGCCAACAGCTAAAATGGCACCAAACGTTTCTTTTATCATAAGCATTTTCTTCTCTTGTCTCAGTGTTTTCTAGAACCTTTCTAATTAGGAACAGTCAAACGGTCTTGTTTGAAAAATGATTTAAAATTATAGTCACAATCTATTTATTTATGCGATATTCATTTCCCCATTTGATCTACAAGCTGAACTAATCTATAGATATACACCTTTTTGATAGATCTTTTGATGTTGTAATCATGTCATGAAAATGCCCTGATTTTGACGCCCTTGACAGAAAAAAAATGTGGAAAAATAATTGACAATAGGAATAATGCTGATGACCAGCATTTCGTCAGTTTTCAACAAAAACCTCGTAACAGCAGCTTGTTTTAAGTTGTAGTTACAAGGTTTTCGCTGAAAAGCAGCGATTTTCTATTTTTGCTTTAACCATTTTCTGTAGTTCATGTACACAAACTCTATGTTTTATCGACATCCATTTTGTTGTTTGCAGCAGCTTTCAAATTGGAGCAATTTATTTTTTCTATACCTAGAAAGAGTTACAAGCTAAGCAATAGAAGTACTTTTTTTTATTTCAAAATGTCTCTTTGCATCTATTAACTCATTATTAGACGATAATTTTTTTAGACTAGCCCGAATGGAAAGAAGTTGTAGGCGATAATTTCAAGTTGGTGAAATCTTAATCATTTTGGTTTCTTGAGAGAAAACATTATGGAAAATGAAGAAAATGCTTGTCAAATTAAATGTCCCCACTTTCCTCATTGTTCTCCCGTGTCTTTCAAAGCAGGAATCGTGATAGGGTTTCATTTAGTGGGAAAAAGTTAAGTGCTTGCATTGATAAATTCCGCGCGTCACCCATGCGTGGCCAACCGAACTTATTTTGTCATGAACCGAGGGTTAAGCCCAAAAATATACAATACAGCGGTGCGTTCCAATTTTTAACACGTTTTAATTCTAAAAATGTTTATTCAGAACCCTTTACGTTATTGAAATGGGTGCACTTCGTAAGATAGTCCACACCCAATAAGATTCACGCGAAGTCGGGATTATTCGGGCGACGTCGAAAACATTCGGCGGTGGTAGATTTGCATTCGGATGCACAACGAATGTTGTAAGGGACGTCGCGCGAAAAATTCCAATTTCCGACGTCGCATTAATCTCAGTTTGTGTGTTTGGAGGAGGGGTGGGATGGGGTACTAACTTAAATAAGTCGATTAATCATGTCGATAACATCTACTAAATAAGAATGCCTAGTTAATTCTAGTTAATTAAGCTTGAAATCACATGCAGACCTATAGTTAATAGCGGGTAAATGCATTCTAAACATGATTTCAAATCTTAGCCCTATGTTGTGGGTACTAGTAGGACTCGTTTCGGTGAGACGTTCCCAAAGAGTACTCAGAACGTCGGTTTTCACTGGTGGTGAACTCGGCCAAAGCGATGGACGTTTTTCGCTACAACAAGGTACAGATATTTTGCGTTTAAATGCGAGTTCAAAGATCTGATTGGATAGTTTTTCTAATAACAATGAATTTGTTCTAAAAATAGACAGGGTTTATCGATATGTATTGACAAACCGTCGGTGTTGTTATCTCGTTACTACGTCTTTATCGAAGCCGTAGTTACGATATTTTATAACAACACCGACGGAATACAATGATCGCGAAAAAACGTCCCACGCTTTGGCCGAGTTCACCACCAGTGGTTTTGGTAAGCAACACTTGAAATATTAATTTGACAAGCCATTTCTTCTTGTTATATATATCTATATAGTCCTGGCAATGGCTGACATGTACAAAAAGAAATTATAGGTCCTACAGTCTTTTATCATAAACGATTTTTTTTATAGAATTTCAAGACATGTACAAATATAAGTCTTAACAGCACAAACTTTATCATTAACAGGATCACGAGCACATAATGCCAAGAAAATAAAATTAAATGAGTTTTTTTTAAATTCCGTAATTTCAAAATAAATTCGTAAAAAATTGTAAACTATACATAATTCCAATTTGTATCTTTGATCATATTTTGGAATTTCTGGAAAGAAACATTGCAGGCATTCTTTGAATTTTCCCACTCTCAAATAAAATTAATACCATAAATTTCTTTCCACTGAATGTGTCTAGAAGCCAATGCATGTTCTATTTTTGATCGACCTGGATCGACATTTTCAATAACAGTTTCAAATTTGATCTTAGATGATGATAAAATTAATACATATTTGCCAAACGCGAAGTCGTCTAAATCATTTTTTCTCAATTTCTCAAACAATGCATTGATTTGGCGTTCTTATTAGACAAAAAAAAAAAAAAAGCTTAGAAAAACATTGTTCTGAAAAGCAAATGAAGGAAATGCCGATAACCATCAATTTATTCTTTTGCCTCAAACTTTTCTATGCTTTAGGGATAGAGTCAGCGGTTATGAAACAAAAGATGGTGTAAAAATAATCAGAATACTCACAAGCGAAATTATTCGAAATTCCTGAAAGAATCAAAACTATTATCACATTTATTCCAAAATTACACGTTATTTTCATAGTTGTCAAATAAAATCACGAAATAAAACCAAAAAATTGTAAATTCCCTTCTATATTTAAGCCATTTATGTGTGTTTAATTTTTCCTTTCAGAGTCCGAAATTCTATTGAATTGGGTGTTCGATTTTTTAGTTCAAATAAATTCACTTTTCAAACTCAAAAGACTTTGAACAAACCAAGTTTTTCTATACGGTCCAGTGCGCCGGTGAATCTATTTTTAGATGTCATATGACTGTAAATATATCCAAAGTAAATAGGCGATTCTTTTTGATAGAATAACGAATCTATGACATCTTAGATCATGTTTTTGTGAAACGATTTAAATGTACGAGGGTTGTTCGGAAATTATTGAGACACTTCATTTATTTTCATTAAAAGATATCGGATCAAGTTTATATAACAGATATGTTCGACACGACATCTATCTAAATTGTAGGTAGATAAAAAACATAATTCTATTGCATTCTTTTGTTTAAATTCGCATATTTTATATGCATTGTATCCCGACCCGGAGCACCTTGTAATTATTTTTACATGGTACAACTTAAACTACTAAATTCACAATGAAAACGCGGGAATAAACGTACTCAAAATTACGTCGAGCGTAACGTCCATCTGTGACGTGATTCTGTTAAAATTCCAACACATTGGAGTCATTAATACACAGGCTATCGTATTTCTGCGGAAGTCGCTACCATCGCAATATCGACGTCAAAATTAACTGTGGCGTAAAGGCGGAGCAGCGATCTTACAAAAAAATTTGCGTGGAATTAGGAAAAACTCTCGTGGTAACAAAGAAATTGATGGAAATGGAACAGAGTGGTAGTGGTGTGTCTCGAGCGCTGGTGTATAGATGGCACAGACGATTTTTGGACATGAAATCAATTCCATACAACTAAAAAAGATCGGGCCGGCCGACGAACATCACGGAAAAGTTGACGTCTGACGTTGCTTACACACTTTGCGAAGGCGCTCGTTTGGCAGTGCGGGACAATGCTAGCACATTTGGCATTAACTAGAAGCCACAGCATATAATACACTGGCTGAAAATCTCAACATTGAACGTGTGTGTGCCTGTTGGGTACCCAGCCTACTATCAGAAAGTGACCAACATCGGCGAGTTTCGGCGTCGAAAATCTTCTTAAAGCGGTGGCGAACAGGTGGTGAAAGTTTTCTCGACCGTATAATCACATGCGATGAAACTTGGTTGTATTTCTACGATCCAGAAACTAAACAACAATCAAGTGTCTATGCAGTGAATGGATCGGCTCCTCCGAAAAAGCCAGGGTCAGCAGGTCGACTGGACGCGCTATTATGAACGTCGGTTATTTTGATGTCATGTGAATGACGTCGTGGTGCTCCGGTACCTTCCAGATAGGAATGGTTTATTGACTCCAGTTTGTTTATTGCAATAGCAAATTTCGAAAAAAAAGTTACATATGTAGAGAAATATAAATTGTCTTTGTTTTGGTATATTTTTTAATCCATTGCTTGTTATAATTTAAGTCCTATAAGCGTTGTCTCAATAATTTCCGAACAACCCTCGTAAAACATGCAGAAAATGTACGTGCAAGTCTTATGAAATAAATTAAATGTAGCTTATACATTTAACTATCTCACCTCCCGTCATGAATTATACCCTATAAGGAACAAACAATGCTTTGTGTTGGGGTGGCGGAGGAGTAGGCTAGTTAAATGCGTCTTTTCTACGAGACAAGTGAATTTTTCGAAGGATAATTCGTGCCAAGAGTTTATTAGGAAAATCTAGGAAAATCCTTCTTTATAATGTAGGCCTATATTTATCAATTTTTATGCGGAGGATGGTTGCTTTATGCATAGATCTAGATCTGTTTTCGGTTAACATGCGTGAATCATTGGTGCCAAGCTGGGGTTTCCGAAGTGCATGCAGGGCCTCAAGTGTCAATACTTCGAAATGTTATATCGATCAGCCATCCTTATCAATGGCGGACCCGGGGGGGGGGGGTGTCAAAGCCCAAGATTTTTTTCCAGGGGGGGGGGGGGGGTGTTCCAAGCTCAAATTACGGCTTAAAATGCAATAAATATGTAACGTTGCACTAAATTTATATAGTCAAAATTTAATTTTCGGCCAATGCAAGGGGGGGGGGGGGGTCCGGACACCCGACCCCCTCAAGATCCGCCCATGCTCATATCATATACATATTACAAAGTCAACCAATGGCAAACTCGTCTCCAGACGCGAGTCGTTTAACGACTGGTTTGAGAATTGCGATAGCTCCATATGGGTATTAGTCCATGAGCCAGGACCCGAATTTTGGCCGATTATTACCACTCAGAGGGAGTAAATCTTTTTGCCCTTTTTGATTAGTCTGATATCTGAGGAGAATGTTTCACTATGATAGCAATGCCAGAATGGTAGCTTATGCCTCGAAAAACACTTATTTTCAGAGGTACCCTTTACTCGCATCTTTTTCTTCTGATTTCTGATGAAATAAAATATGCATTGGTTCAGCCCCAAACATTACTCTTTTTGCAAAATTCTTGGTTTATAATTGGGATAAAGGATAGAGCAGCACATTGAGAAAATTAACAGTGGTCTAAACTGTCATTTATTGCATACTTTTAGTGTACGCAGAGAACCTCGAACTTTGACTCGAATTCTAAGGGAAAATTGGCAAATAATAGTGCTTTTTGGAAAAATAAAGCCATTTTTAAATCTGTTTGCACCCTGTTATTTGTCTAATACCTAAATGTAGTGTTTCGCTATGATATCAATGTCAGAATGGTAGCTTATGCCCCCAAAATTACTTGTTTTAAGGGGTACCTTTTACTCACAAAATTTTCTTCTGACCTCTGGTGAAACAAATCATGCATTGGTTTAGCCCTGAACATTACTACTTTTGCATAGCTCTTTATTATTAATCGTGATAATGGATGGGGAAATGCAATGATAAGTTTAGCAGTAGTCTAAATGACATTTGTTCAATGCATTTAGTGTACGCAGAGAACTAGTTTCTTGGGACTCAAATTCCCTTGGGAAAAGCAAATGATAGCGCATATCGAACAGATTACGCCAGTTTCGTGTCTTTTTGCAATTTCAGAATTGTCTGTTATCTTAGGACATTGTTTCCTCATTATATCAATGTCATAGGGGTACACTTTACTCACAAGTTTTTCCTTTGATCTCCGGTGAAACAAAACAAGCTAAGGTTCGGCCATTTATATGATCTCTCTTGCCAAATTCTTGATTTTTAGTGGACATAAGGACTGGAAAAGCATATTGAGAAGTTTTACATTTGTCTAAAATGTCATTTAGTGTGTGAATTTAGTGTACACAGAAAACTATCACTTACACTCGAATTTTCAGAAAAAGAAACAACAAAGAATGTTGCTTTTTGGAAAGTAAAGACTGTTTTGTTATCCAAATGAATTTTAAATTAGCACAGTTATCAGATTATATATATTATATGAGCATGATTTTCGTGTACAGCTATTTTGGGTTACATCATAAACCAGTTGGTATCCAACAAATAATGCTTTTTAGACGTTTTGTTGATCACAGAATTTACATTTATTGTAAATACAATTAATGAAAATAGTGCGATCTACAAAACGTCTAAAATACATTATTTATTAGATGTCAAGGCCCGGTCGTATAAACTTTTGTTAGCGCTAACTACATGATTAAATATCTGCTTTGGTTAAAATTACCTGTGTTGTCATATGGAGATTTAACCAAAGGATGTATTTAACCACTAGTTAGCGCTAACCGAAGTTGATACAACCGGGCGCAAGTGGTTTGTGGTGTAACCAAAAATGGCTGGATACGAAAATGATACTGACTTTGTCGGCATAATTTCTTTAATCACCACCGATCAGTAATAAAAAACATAAACAAATGATTAATAGTAAATTCTTCATTTAATGTTAGATTACTTCAAATCATGAAAGCATACACAGTACAAGTAACTATACCAACTACTGTTTCATGCTAAATACGTAGAGATCCATGTATTATTTGATAGAGTACACAGAAAAGCCAATTCATCATGAGATGATAGAAGACAAAGAGGGGGAGAAAAATTAAATTGTGAAACTGAATTAGTTGGAGCGAATGGCATTGTGAGATTTTTTAATGAAATCGTTCTGACAGATAGCCTGTGTCGAAACAAATTTTTTATCCATATAGATTTGGTGTTTTACGTAACTCGTTGAGTCATCTATTAGTGTTTCAAACAAAGAGTCTATACGGCTATATCATGTAAATGATCTCTATGGAGAAATACGATTGTAATGTTTCTATAAAATACTAGTATATTTCAATGGAAAAATATAACCTATGCAAACAAAGAGTACCCCTAAAAAGCCCTTCCTCTTTTTGTCTTAAAACTCAATATTTGCAGTGGAAGGATAGAAAAAGTGCTCTCCTGGTATATTTGTACAATGCATACAAAAACTATATTATACCACATGAATTACTTAAGTTAATGTGATTACAAGCAGCTCACATGCTTTTCCCGTTTTATTTATTTGGGAAGAAAAGAAACACTTGAAATTAAGGCAAGAGTGATTACACAAATTGTTTCGCAAGGCATCCTTTAAGCTATACAGCACATATGTAATGTATGGAAAATTGGAAATTGTGTTTGTCTTTTTGTCAGGTATATTAACATGCTAAAAATATAACTGTGGGGACTTTGTAATTCTGATGTTAACACGGATAAACATGTTGGCCATGTGTCATTTAATTCAAATTCATATTCGTGTGTACATATGGTCTAATCATACACTGTACTTGACTTCAACATGTGAAAGGAAACAACACAAATAACACAGATACAGTACTGCCAAGCATCTTTGCCGAAAGAAAAATGTTACAATATAGCTTTTCGAAGCCAAACTGTCCCGGAACTGATCTATGATCAAGAAATAAAACATTGTAACAATTACGCACATAATCAAATGAAGCCGGTTGCTATTTGACGTAATACACTAATCCAGAAATGTAAGATATTATATAGTTAAATGGAATTACTAAAGAATAAAAATAGAAAAATGACTTTAAAATAAATGATAACGCTAAACTTAGAATATGTTAAACCGATTAAACAGATGCTGGAAAACAAATTGATATCTACAATACAACATAACAATGTCAAGTTGCATCATACAGAGTTAAAAGGGACAGTAAAGAAAGCAAGAGTCGCTACACGGGTTCCGCTACAGTGTATATCTACTGCAGAAATAAATTGATATGAAGTCATACAAAGAAAGCAATGCTAATGTTTTGTATTCGAAGCACATTATTGAAATGTAGTATCATGACACTTGGCAGCAATTACAACCTTTGATTTTTACCATCACACATGATCAACCCTTCCAAAAAGATTTTAGGCTACCCATGCATTAAATCACAAAATAAGACAATATCAAATCACCTATGTAAAGCATTGGAACAATTGGTATTCTTGAAAAAAGCTTAATGTTGTACATCATTTAGACGAGTACAATCACAGACATGTTGATATAACGAGGAGCGGAAAATGCCGTCTGAAATACATGACAATGAAATACTTCAGGACTTGATAGTTATTGCTATCAGGGATGTTAAGAAGTGCTTGCGAGAATTCTTTTATCCCGCCAGTCATTTCTTTGTAAAGTTTCTTACTTGTAGAAGGACAAAATCAAATTACTAGTGGTCTTAGTTTAATTTATGACAGCATATGTTCATCACACATAGTACTAAGCGTTCAAAGTACACAATCAGCAAAACTCTCTATTATTCCATAAACCGAAGCTATACATATATTTACTAGAAAGCACATCACTCTGGATAAGTTAAATCGTTTAAAAAAGAATAGAAGATTTAGACAAATTGTACCTAGGAAAAACCTTTTCAAGCATTCAAAAAGTTGTTTTTAAAATTATATGTGGTTATATTCATTGTATGAATAAACTTTTATTTAGAGTTGGAACCAAAATCAGAATTGTTTTCCTCGCGATATTCAGAGTTGATGTAAGTATATGTACAAGTCCGAACACTCACGTGATATTGTCGACTTGTCAACGTTATCAAATGACCCAGAAACATAGAACGCTGTTTTTGCATTTCATTTTCTTGTTATCGTGCAAAAAATACTTTATTTTGCAACACCTGATAAAAGCTACCAAGTCGAAATGCTCTTTGAAGAATAAAAAATGAAAATATGTTGACGTTTATTTCAGTACCATTTTAAATCATGCATCTCAATTTAGCATTTATATACCTGTCTTTAGGTTAACTCACTCGTTTTAGAATATGTAGTTATACATGAAGCTGGGGGACAACGAAAGGACTTTCATTCTTTCTCTGTCCCCTCCCCCTAGGTAATGGAAGTCACACAATTAGTGATAACATTATCACGAGGGCAACTCTAAAAATGATTTTGATAATACGAGCGTCGATATGTTAAATCTACTCTTGGATTTACATGTAGGCTTTATCATGCAGAAGGATCATTGCCGGAGCAGTCCTACCATTAGTATGAAACTATTTTGCAATCTGCAGACAGTTTAAAGTCTGTGTTTGTGAAGAAATTTCTATCAGTGCTATTTCTTAAAATCTGTGCCAGATCAATATAATAGACAAAAACAAAAAGATAACATATTTAATCTGTTCAAGTCAAACATATAATAACAATATTCTTAACCGGCTTTATGCTTAAACACACTAAAGGGCTTTTCAGTGATAGTAAATGCATTCAATTCATTAAAAGGTACCTCAGAAACCAACGACTATTTTGAAACAAACTACAATAGGTAACATCCACACTATTACTATAGATCGTATGCTGTAGTTAATGTAGGAAGAGCTGAGATGACAAGAATTAACATACAGAAAGAAATAGAGACATGTACGTAGATAGGCAGCGATTTGATATAATGTAACACGACCATTGGGCTTAAAAACTGCTCTTCTTTTCACGTGTCCAGACTCAAACTCAATACAAAATGTACAGACGTTTGTTTGTTTTTGTTGTTTTTTTAACAATGATTGTGGTTTTTGCAGCAAATCATAAACAATGTCATATATTCAAGACAAATTAGAAATAGACAGTTCGTAGATTTAACAAAGAAATGTATTCTCTGCGTACACTCTAAATATCGTTTTTTGCACTTCCAAACCTTAATCGTATTCTTGAAAAATTGAAAATGGTATCCATTTTACAGTATTCTTAACAAGAGATAGATGTAATATATGCGTAAGAATACGTTCATACTTAACGTGTCCAGATGATATATGAATGTGCAAAACGTAATTTAAATCATCAATTCATTATATCAACCACAGGCTATATTTCAAAGCAAATGACACTTGCTTTGAATTCCCATAATTTATTAAAAGAATGATGTTTTGTACTTAGAAATAAATCAACGAGTTATTTCGTATATATGATGCACAATCATATGGTTTAATATAGGTTGGTGTATTGACGTAAGAGCTTGTCGCCTTGTATTTACACTAGAATTACCCCATTTAAAAATCTATCAATTTGGTTGCGAACGACATAATTCATACAAATATATGATATTCATTTCATTACAAATATATGATTTTCTAATTAGAACTTCTAATTTAAATCAAATCAGCTGTTCATTGTTAAATAAAGTTAAAATAAACGTGCATGTGAGTTCAGTTTTGTTTAGTAATGTAAATTCCCATTTTTGCACAGAATTCTTAATATTTGTACACAAAACAACCACCTAATGATTTATACAATGTTTTGAAAAAATTTGGGAACATTCTCAATACAAAAGGACCACCTACGAGGGGTGATCCAGAATTAGCGGTACTGATCCTCTAAAATTAATATTTGTGTGTTTTTCTTGATGAAATTTGGCATAATACAAGTACTATTCATATTTGACATGATACGGAAATATGGGCATTGTCTTTTTATTGCGTCCTTGTTGAAAGCGTGTCCATAGCAACCAAGGTACGGTTAAGCGGGGCAGGGGTAGAATAACTTGACTTTTTAATATTCAAAATGTTTTTTCAAGCCTTTCTAACGAAACGATTTTACTGAAACGTTGTGGACATCAAAAATGACTTCGTGCTTTTCTATGACCAAAGTTTAAACGTTATTTGTGGCCAAACGGGAGAACTGTGGACCACTTTCCTTTTGCGATAAAAGCCAACTTAGACGTTGGCAGAGTATTAGAACGTACGCAGTTTTTTAGTTTTGCGTATGTGACGTGGAAATTCCATAATCGATACTTACAAATAATGTAGAAAAACTCATAAACATTCTTTATTAGAATTTTCACAATTGTTTGACACCGAATTCTCAAAAAGGGAAGAACATTTTTGTAGGAAAAGAAAGCGGATAGTATCTAGATGCCCAGTCTGGACGCGACGTCAACTAATTCTGATAAGGGCGTCAACACTTGAAGTCGCACTTCACCATAAAAGAAATTTGTTACAAGACGGACCTAAGTTATGGTAGAGAGTTTTGGATATTGACCGATAATTTTAACCTGAATAGGCTCAGATGTCAGTAGATTCCATATCTACCTAAAACAAAAATTCTGGGAAAACGCGTACAGGCATTGAAGAAATTCTGGATCAAAGATTTCGTTTAGAAGCAAATCCCGTGATAAAATCTCAACAGCAGATTAATTTAGGTGCGTTTGTATGAAATAAAAACATTTAAAATCACAACAGCGGACATCACCTGTCTCATCCCCAATCAAAGAAAGCTAAAATCGTTCCTTCTCACAAGTTAAACTTTCAGTGGAATTGATTGCGGGTATTTCCCAATATGAAATCCGTACTGAAATGTCAGTTTCAAGGACCTGGTAAATTAGCTCTAGACATTCTATGGGCGTTTTCTACAATCGACAAGCAATGGTACATGGATATTTTAGGTGGATTAATTGAACGTCACAGTAAACGTATCGCAACTCTATGTGGCTCTGTGGAGGAGTAACGTCATTATTTGACGTTGCGAACTTGCGACGTCGTGACGTTCGGTGAATACCTGCCCCGCCTATGCGTTATATACAAAACTAGTTTTATCGTAACTTTTTTGTTCTTGGTACGATTTTGATGATATTTCGTCGATGGATCATTGATAAATTACAGTTCATGCTGTAAAAATTTGATTGACTTCGATGGATTCGCATTGAAGTTATAAAGTCAGTACCGCTAATTCTGGATCACCCCTCGTAAAACAGCTTCAAACACTAAGAATCTGTATTCAAATGTAGGTACGAACATTTCAGGGTACGAATCGGTCATTTTTTCTTTTGTCTCTCAGGACCCTTTCAAATGTTTTTGTGTCACGAATCTGGCTTGAATCAATTACTAGACATCAAAAATTATATTTGTGAGTCCTTATATGTAGCAAGATGCATTTTTGGCTTCTGAAAAGTGAAAAACTGTCAAACAAAAATGCGTGTATTACGTTCGACGAAGGGGCCGGTATATTGTTTTCTGAATTATAGTGTAGAAAGGTTATATAACTGAGTTTTGATAAAATGCGACTGAAACTAAGTTCCCAAAGATTGTTTGGGCATAGAACAAATTCACGAAAAACTTTTTAATTTATCGTACACGTCCGAAAGAAATCGCATCAACTTTGTCATTTGTGACAGACTAGAAATAGGGTGGGCTCAGAAAGTGGTGATTTTCTCGGCATAAGCTACCAATTTCGGACTGCTATCATACCAATTAGTTAACTACACATATCAAGGTACTCAGAAAGTACAATAAGAATTACTCCCTCCAAATGGTAATAAAAAGTTGTCTGGCTCATGGACTATATAGGCCCTATTCACCAGTCGCCGAAATATAACAAGTAATTCGCGACCCCTCGGTGATTGTTTAATTTTTATTAACAAGTAGGCTCGTGTTATATCTGTGGGTTCTACTTATTATAATAATGAATTGAGATTATATTTGCTTTTTAACAAAAACCTCGTAACTGCAGCATGTTTTAATCTGCAGTTACGAGGTTTTTATTGAAAAGAAGGGTTATGTTTGCAAAGAGTACTCTCAACATTTGGTAAATATTGAACACGAACAAGACCGGTTTTTGTAGAAAGACGTTTTCAAAGGGCGTGGTTTGAATCAGTAAGCAAATTAACAAACTCTTAATTTTTTAACCCTTTTCAAATCCAGACCTTGTGGTATTCCTGACAAAAAATTTAATAAAGCTTATAAAATCAATGCTATAAAAATGCTGATGAATATGATCTCCTTTTGTCCCAGTAGTTTTCGTTCTTAATTGTACACAAATTTTATCACTGTCGAAATCTAATTTGAATTTTGCAGCAGCTTTCAAATAGAAACAGTCTATTTTTGTGGCGATTAGGAATGGGTAACTCCCAATATGTAAATATTTAGACTGGTCAAATTTTACAGACAGCAAAGAAGGATGTTGATAAAGATATGATTTGTGTAAAGCACAGAAGACACAAGTACTAAAATGAGAAAATGTTTTTATCAGCGCGTTCTTCTTTTGCCTTAATATTTTCCCAAACCCATTTCTAGCGTTCTAGTATGGACGTCAAAACCACGGCTTGTTTGGAAAATGGTATAAATAAGGTGGATCTAGAAAACGGCTTTCGTTCAGTGTTATTCAAAGCAAACATGGAACCAGATCAGCCCGATCTGATCACGATCCACATTGCTGTCATCAAAACCAGACATTGCTTGGGAACGGGTTAATTAGCCAGTCCAATTCACATAGCACAAAATGCGTGCATATGATAATTTACTTGTTGTGATAGACCAAAATCCAAAATCACGAAAAAATCTATATATAAAATACTTCTAACCCGATCCTTTTTAAGTCATGTTCTACTTTTTAAACTTCAGTCATTCAGCGCTGATTCATGTATGCAATTGAATTAATCCTGTTCCAGACTATACTTTTGTAGATTGGTCCAATTTCAAAAGTTGCAGACGATATAATTGATGTTATAAATCTATCAGATTTGTATATTGTAGCAATTAAATTATTGAGAGAAAAGAAAAATACTCCGTACTTCAGCAGTTTCCTCTTTATCGCTCAATGCTTTTCAGTCAGTTTAATAAGAGACTTCAGACAGGTCTTATTTGGAAAAGGGTTTGAATTGAATGAAATTGTGAATAAAGAAGATCTAAGATCACGATTTATATTTTCACCAAACGACAAATCGTGTACTTTGCCAGTTTCAAAAGAGCAGAAGAAATGACACATATTAACAAAATGTTGAATTTCTTATTCAACAGAGTAAAGATCATTGTGAGAAAAGGAGAAAATGCTTGCAATTATCTTTTTTCTTCTTTTCTCTGAATGCTGTCTGCACTGATAGTCAGTATTTTTCGCAACTTTCAAGATTCCTTTTATGCTATGGTTCTCTCATAATTTTTCTTTAGTTATGGTAGTCCACCACTAATGAATTTCAATTGACTTTCCGGGTTCGTCCTAAACACTCGGCGGTGGAACATTCCACAGCCGAATGTTTATGACGTTGCCCGAATCTGTTCGGATACGAAACTAATGTAAACGATGTCGCGGGTATAATTTCGATGCGATCATGTCGCATCAATCTCAATATGGATGAAGTACATGTACATTAAAAAGAGTTAATGCCGTTTAAACATCAAACAGGATGGCATTTGTATGTCACATTGAGTTTGAGTTTATTGCCATTTTCAACTACCAGGGTCATATCGCGGCGGCTGGAGCACCTACCCATGGATTCCTGTTGTTTTTTAAACCAGTACTACCACAACACCCTTAGCGAGCCTCCAGCTGCTCGCCCCTTAGGTTAACGATTTCAAACCCGTTGGTGGGCGACAATTTTGTCAGAAAGGGTATTAGCGACCGGGTATCGAACCCGGGACCTCTCGAATGAGGGTCAGATGCGCTACCAACTGCGCTAAGGCCGCGGCCTGTGTCATATCGAACTTGTTTTTTTTTCTTTAATTGTAATTGCAGCTTTTAACATGTCTTTTGTTCAAAAAGCGACGATATTTTCCCCAGCTGTCAGCTAGGGGTACGCAAAAGCAGTTCATGACCTACTCCCAACAACCAACTAGTTTTCCCTTTTTCCTCAATATTTCATGTACTATATTGTAAATTCATTTATTTCGTCATCTGCAGCAGCTTTCAAACTTGAACTGATTGAATCAATGCAGTTTGGGAAAAGGTTTAAACGTACATTACCAAAGTCATCCGTTGTGATGATGTTAGGTAAAAATCAAACAAATGAATCAACATTAATCAATAGATAAAAAGATTTAATCAATTATTAGGAGATAATAATAATGATAATCTGTACATCGTATAATGGCTAGTACCTAGTTTTGTACAAATAATGGTATATGTACATGCTTAACAATGTAGAACTAAACATCAACAAGAGAGTAAGTCTTGTGTGACCGTCACACAAGAAATGGGACGATCGTCACACAAGAAAGGGCCCTTTGAAACTCTTACTCTTTTATTTAATCCTTTACCAAACAGCAAACTTCTAAGTTGATCCAATTCAAAAGCTGCTGCAGATGACAAAATTGACTTTGTTAAAGATAGAATTGGGTACAATATAGCTAAGAAAATATTGAGACAAAAGGAGAAACTGCTGGTTATCAGCAGTTTCTTCTTTTGTCTCCATGTTTTCCCAAGCCATTTCTATTAGGGACGTAAAAACCAGGTCTTGTTTTAGAAAGGGTTAAACAATGTAGAACTAAACATCAACAAGAGAGTAAGTCTTATGTGACCGTCACACAAGAAATGGGACTATGGTCTCACAAGAAAGGACATTTGAAACTCTGACTCTTTCATTCAATCTTCTCACAAACGACATTACTCCAGACTGTTCAAAATCCAAAGCTACTCCAGACAACATAATTGTTGTCGAAACCCACAGGATTTTCGTAAAATATAGCACAAAAAATAAGGAGAAGAAAATTCTGATTGTCAGCATTTTCTTTTCCTGTCTCAAAATTTTCAAGTTGGTGTTTTTTTCTATAAGGGACGTCAAAATTAAGTCCCGGTAGGAACCGGTTGGCCAATACAGTTGCTTGCATTATAGTAAAATATTATTTCAGAAAAATACACAGAATTGAGATATAGAAGACATACTGGTCAAAATGTATTCCTATTCCTTACTATTTTCAATGCATAACAATAGAAATGCAGATTGTTTGATTGAAGAAATTGGAAATCAGGTGTGATGTTTTCAACGTTTTTGTTTAGCAAAATTTATATCTATGAGAAATATGGACGCAGAAAGTTGGCCACAAACGGAAATTGTGATATCCACCAAGCTTAAGGTTTACGAACTGAGAATGAAAAGCAGAGCCAGAGGCGAAATTTGAAAAGTGCCTGTAATTCCTAAAATGTTCTACATTTCCATTTCAAATACAAACATAAGCATTTTGTATGGTTCAGAAATATGAATTAATGCATAATATGGAAAAAAATGACAAAAATGTTCAAAATTACCTCCCTTGCATATGAATATAGAGTAAAATAATATATGTAAATTATTTTCTTCTTGAAGCCTAATCTTGAAATCCGGCATGGTGAATCAACTTATGAGAAGTGTATTTACAAGTGTGTGTAATTTGATGCATTTTCGTATGGCTAGAAAGTGGTGTTTTCATTCTCAGTTCGTAAACCTTAATCATCTTTTAACCCATTACCAGATTGCAAAAATTTAGAAGTTATTTCAAGTTATCAACTTTTAGTTTTTTGTCTTTCTTGTCACAAGCAATTTCTTCATTTTCAACAAAATGTTTTCTAAAGACTTTATCTTATGGGACATTAAAAGGTGTCTTTGTTTGGGAATGGGTGAAAGTTCAAATAAAGCCCCTTATTGTGCAACGAGTCATAATTTATCAGTAACAAAACAGTATATCTAAACATACGTAAACATACAATAACAAAATCTGACATTTACTATCTTTCACTCAGAGTATGAGTATAAATGTGGAAAGTATTCATAAAACTTGAAAAGAGGATAATGTTTGAAAATTGATTATTTATTCTTTTTGCCACACAATAAATTGATATTATTGCAGAAAATTTCGAGTATCAAATATTTACTATAACCATTTTCTTATTTATCACTTTGTAATGAGGAGAGAAAAAATAAATCATGCAAAAGAGTGGTGTCCCATGATTATGCAAGCTAAGGAATTAAAGTTTAACTTAATATGGGTCAGTTATTGCCCAAACAAGTTTGTGTTTGCATTAGAAAAGCCACTATAGTAGATTAAGGTAGAATATTGACCAAGTCAATATAGCATAATTCATGATCAATTATTGCATTTCACTGTCATATTGTATCCCTTTTCCCATTACCAAATGCAAGGGCGGATCCAGGATTTTTTTCCAGGGGGGGGGGGGGGTCCAAGCCAAGATTTTTTTCCAGGGGGGGGTCCAAGCCCAAACAAGAGCTTCGCAGAGCGGCGCATATACGCCCGAGAGGGGCTTGTCAGTAAAATTGGCAATTTTTTCAATTTAAGGGCAGATAATTCAAACATGAAAAGTTATCAAAATATTGTTTACACAACAAGTAGTCTACGGACTGTAAATCCTACGGGCTCTAGAAAATGGTTTTGATGGCATTCTTTGTTAATGCTCGGCATCCATGCTAGTAATATTCCTTGGGGTATGACAAAACCTCTCAGGGTGGATGCCCGGTCTGAAACTTCGAATTAAGGTCACAGCAAGGTCAAAGGTCAAATGGGTGCAATTTCATATCAAAATAGTCACTGTGATATTTGTAATTGATATACATGCTGTATTATTATTTATAATTGCGCCAAATGTGCTGAAAACTGCATCAGAGACATTATTTTATTGAAAAGACGACTTTCTGTTTATATTTTGACTATTATGGGATAGAAATATGTACTTTCTTAAGCTTAAAACGGTTAATCTCTTAATATTTCTGACGTTTTTTGTCTTTTTTTTCAACGGTATTTGCCACGATGCCTAAGTCATAAGCATTTCTTAATTCGGGATTGTATCCTCTACATTGTGTACAGGTCTATGTACACTTATATTGTATATCTAAGAAATAATCCGAGTTTTACCGCGGTTTATCTTTATTTAACCACGGTTCTGAGTAATGCAGTGAAATCTAGCACAGGGTCTGTTGTCGGTGTATCAAAATTCCATTTAATTTAGAAGAGTCCAATGCTCATAAAATGTTATGCTTATCCTACTTCATACCGTTTGCTGTAAGTATAAGCAAGATAACTGCACTTGAAATGGCAATATATTCCTGTGCAGGAATTGCCGCAGAAGTTGCATCTCGTCCAAAACATTTGTTATATTGTTGATTTGTTGCCCCAATTAACCTATCTTTGCTAAAATAATGTAATGGCAGTGGTCAGAACAGAACGGTGAATGCAATTCCTATGTTCTCATCTGTAGTCTTCCTTTTGCAATGGTTGCTCTGAAGTCTATCGGTACCCGATTGCAGTCTAGTGGTTGAAGCAGTGCTATTGTAGAGGCTGATATGCGTATACGAGCTCTTAAGTGGAACTGCAGAATTATATTTGTTTGTTTCTAATGTTTCCAGAACAAGACTAGTCTAGATATCTAGTTATCTGTACAAGTACGTTAATCCTTTCCTAAACGAGACCTGGTTTTGACGTCCCTATTAGAAAGAGCTTGGGAAAACATTGAGGTAAAAGAAGAAAATGCTAACTATATGATACACAAACACATTCCAGTATTCATAAAGATTCGTTTTGTCGGCTACGGGAGCTTCAAAATGGGAGCCCTATAGGATTCTGTTGTTTGTGAAGTTAAAGGTACCTATGAATATTATGACAATGCAATCAATGAAAAATGTTTACACACGTCTTTCTACATAGCCCTGGTGCCACTGGCGCCTCAAGATAAGACTCAACAATTTCATCTAAATACACCCGAATAGTCGATTAATGTCATAAAATTAGTCGCCCAACCATCCGTCCGTCTGTCTATTCCTCCATCTGTACGTTATTTTGTCCCGTTAGCAATTTCTTGGTTGCACAACTCTTCTTGCAGTTCCTGTTGGAAGATAATCAAACTGGGATATCTGTTTATCTGCGAGGCATTTTATCTTTAGAACACTCAAAGTACTCAGCTGCCTTTCAGGTCTTTCAATCTGAGCAAATCGATTTCACTATGACCAGCCTTAAACGGAAGTTTTAGATACCATGAACAAACATTTTGGGGGTAAACAGCAACTCTAAGGCGCACACTGTCATGAATGATATGGTGATACTTTTTTAAGAAGACGATTCTGATTTGCTTACTCTCTACCTGAAGACAATAGTCACTTCTCGGCTTCTTTTGAATAATGTAAACCAGAATTAGCTTCCTGTGGTCAAAAGTATTTTGGGATTTTAAAATAAAATTGTTAGTCTTTCTCAAACTTGTTAATAGCTTGCAAATCATGAGGAAACTAGCTCATAGAATTGTCTCACTATGAAAATCAATCTTTTTCCGTTTGTTCTTGGTTGGAAATTAATATTTCATAGCAGTACTAAGTTCCAGGTTGCCACAGTTCGAGGAACCAACATTGCAGCTGCAGATACAAAACCAAAAGTCTATGCTATCATAGGTGATGGATCAGCTGTGATAAACAATAGCCGCTTCGTACCTCCAAATGCTTTAGGAACATGCAGCCGAATGTGTTATTCCTTCACTTAATGGGCATTTACAGGCTAACTGATTTGATTGATCGATGTGCAATACGCCTTCCTGAATGCTGAAAAAAGGGTCAAAGCATGGTCAAGACATCAAATACAAAGTGACTGACAAAAGCATTCCACATTAAGTATGGCATATATTTTGTTGAGACAACAAGAATGATTTCAACGCATTTAAGGCTGAAGATTGTTCAGATGTGTCAGCAAAATATTGTCATTATCAAAGGGGAAGAAATAGTTAAATGCAAACAGTCTTGGGGGAATTGTGCTTTGTAATCATGAGCAAATACATGTTTGATGAACAAAGTCAGCAGCACAGACGTCCTTATAATAATTACCAGTGTATTTCAAACACTAAATGTCATTGATATTGAGAAGCTTTCGCTTAAGGTATAACCTTATGCTAAACGCCTCTACATATAATGCACTGGGTTTTTAGGAAAGAATGCGAGTCTTTCATGCTTTCACTGGCTGTGATGCTGTTTCAGGTTTACGGTTATAGGACATGGGGCCTAGTTCGTTTCTCTCTATCATGTCTGCCAGCTAAGCTATATCATGCATAATCCCCAACTAGCACAGCTATGGAAAGGTCTACTTTTTACCAAGCAGAATACACCTGTGGTCAAATAACTATCCCAAATATGAAAGTACTGAGCCTTCTTTAATATGAATGGAAGCAATGAAGAATCACATAGCATATTGTCTGGATTTGGATTAACTGCCGTCAATTGTTGTGGGTACAAGAAGTCCTGCAAAAATTGATGTTATAGGTTTAGCCTGCGCTGCCCTGGATTGTGCAAATATAAATGCTGATGCTTCAAGAAATCATAGTGGTGAGCTATGCACACTACGATTTAAAGAGACCAAAGCTAGGTAATCTATGCACCCTGGCTTACGAGCATACGTCTTACCTCACATTATTTCTGTAAGTAAAAATATATGTAGAACTGGTATTAAGTTTAACACTTCCTATTGAGAAATATTTCACCATAACCATTACTAGAAATTAAAAGGGTCCTACTTTAAAAGATTGCGTTTTCAAGTAAAAAGTCTGCATGAATTTTATTACAATTGTCTGGACAGAAACAATGTGCCTCAAGATTGATAAGTTCTCCTTTTTTGCCAAAAAGTGTTAAAAATATAAAAATAGTAATATTGTGAACAGAACAGTTTTAAATTTTGTTATCTTGTGTTTTAAAACATACAATTTGTTATAAAAAAAGGCGGCCAATCATATCGGATTTTATAGTAAAAATGGTATTTTCCACCCATCAATGGCTGCCATCTTGGAAAATGGTGGCCATTTCGTAATTCTTATGCACAAAACATGCTAAAATTCTGTTTTCTCATGTTTGGAAACATTCATTTTGTTGTGAAAAGTACAACAATTGGCAAATTCTATTAGCTTTAATGGTAAAAGCAGTATCTTTCACACGTCAAGGGCGGCCATCTTGGAAAATGGTGGCCATGTTGTAATTTTTATGCACAACACATGCTAAAATTATGTTTTCTCATGTTTGGAAACATTCATTTTGTTGTGAAAAGTACAAAAAATCGGCCAATTATATAAGCTTTAAAGGAAGCGGTAACTTTCACACGTTAATGGCGGCCATCTTGAAAAATGGCGGCCATCTAGACTTTTTGAGTGGCTAATGGGTTTTTATTAAACTACATGGTCTTATAATTGTATGTGCCCCGTTTGATGCTTGCATCATAAAGTGTATGATTTTTGCACTTATCTGCTTTGTTATTTGCCAGTTTCGTACGTTTGAAGGTAATTTACCTTTGACCTCATTCTGACCTGGAATTCGAAATAGACACTAAGCATGCATCCTAACATTGTCTCGTAGTCTAGAATATTTCTAGCATTGCTACCTTTAGTTACAAGAATGCCTTGGATTATTTGTGTGTAAAAATAGAACTAAACCTTTTAATCAAGTTCAATCCAAATTTCGCTAAGTATCGTGCTTTATTTCATTAATGGCACGTGCAATTTTTAGCATAAATATGGTAAAATAGTGTTTGAAAATGATAATATAGGCTCTGGGTGAGCCTCTGTCCAAGCCTGATTCAATTTATTTGATTTCGTTTACATTACTTTCATTTTGTGTGGACGCAACTAATTCTGCTTTATCTACGATGCCATTTTTCTTGATTTTTGCACTCATTGACCTTTGACCTCCCTGTGACCTTAAATCGAAAAATCACGCTGGGCATCCACCCCTATCTTGTTTGTAATAGTCTAAGGGACAATTCTAGCATGGATGCCGAGCATTAACAAAGAATGCCATCAGGGGTCATCGTAGGATTTATAGTCCGTAGACTAAAGAGACCAAAGAGATTCATTGTGGCTAGTTTGATTAAATTCTGTTTGAAACTGTAGAAGTAGCACACAGGAGAAAATAGGCATTTTTGAAAAAATGGGCATTTTTCCTTAAATTCAAGGGCAGATAATTCAAGAACGAAAACAGTTATCTAAATTCCGTAAGCGAGGTGCACAACTAGACACCATGGAGATTCATTGTGGCAAGTTTGATCAAATTCCAATCAAAACTGTAGGAGGAGTTGCGCACACAAGAAATTGCTAACGGACGGACAGACAGACAGACAGACAGACGGACAGACAGACAGACAGACGGACGAGCGGGGCCATAACATAATACGACCCTTCGGGCGTATAATTATGGCTTAAAATGTGGTAAATATGTAACGTTTCACTAGATTTATATAGTCAAAATTCGATTTTCGGCCAATGCCAGGGGGGGTCCGGACCCCCCGACCCCCCCTCTAGATCCGCCCATGACCAAATGACACAAATTTACACTGGTCTTAATTCAAAGAAGTTGCAGACAACAATTTCAAGTGAATTAAATTTCGTGTTTTTGGGTCTTTTTGGGTAGAACACATTGTGGGAAGTAAAGAAATTGCTTGTAACAAGCAATTTCTTCATTTCCCTCAATGTTTTCTGCAGCGATTATTTTGTGAGGCGTCAAAAAGAGTCAGGGTGTGGGAATGGGTTAAGTTTTCCAAACAAAAAACATATTTTAGGTTATTCCAATGTGAAAGTGAAAGCAGACTACACATTGGATGTTGATTTAGAGAACATGTCCACAAGATACCACAGAAAATATTGTGGCAAACAGAGAAAATGCTGGTCACCACAAATTACTTCTCTTGTCTCAATGTTTTCCAAATTTTTTTTATAAAGGACATGAAAATCAGATCTTGTTTGGGGAAGACTGTAGGCATTCAGTATAGCTAAAGAGATATATCAAGCTACACTTTTTCTTGAACATAGTATATCCCATATGGCCAATTTTAGTCTTAAATTTTTAATTAAAAAAGATCTTAAGGTCAATGACTGAGTAATGCATTATGAAAATATGAAAATACATGATGTGTTTTCAAAGATACCATACCTGATAATTCTAGAATAACTTTCACACAATGTTTTCTTCTACTCCACTAACCTTTCACTAACAACAAAACTTTAAACTGGTACAAATTGAAAGGCAGTAATGACAGCGAAATAAAGCAATGGAAATTCGAAGGCATTCATGTCCATTGCATAATAAGCATTAAATATTATACAGAAAATATTTAGGGAAAAGGAGAAAATATTGATCTTTTAAATGAAAACAGTCCAATTTCTTTTGTCAGGCGGTGAACGATTAACTAAATAATTGCAAAATTTCCTACTGATTCTTTTACTTTAATGTTTTCCAATGTTTTCCCCGTGAAGGTTGTAAACACAAGGCAATATTAGGGAAAGGGAAGCCTTGAAAAATTCCATCATGTTTATGATGAAATTTAAACTAAATAATTGCAATATTTTCTACTGATTCGTAACAACTATGCACTAACACACAAACATAAAGATGAAAACATAAACAACAACATAATGATATAAATATACCCCATTTTGCAATGTCATGATTTTTCATACATATTGCACCAGTGTAACATTTTAAATGGAACATACTGCAAAAAAGACAGAAAAGTAAGTTCGCAAAGAAATGTCTCTTTAACATTAACAATGCATATGTGACCCGTCGCGCTAAAGGGACATTATCGGCTGTGTGAAAAATATCGACCCTAGTCAGTCTGCGCAGTCCGCGCAGCCAGACTAGGGCCGACACTTTTCACTTTTATGTAATTTTCTAAATCCAGAATGATTTCCCTACCTTACTATATCTTCATTTTTCACTATGGGATTTGGTTGACCTGTGCTGAATCTGACAAGTTTGTCAAAATTTGGATTTTGAGAGTTCGGATAAGGTCCCTTTTAGTGTGATGGGTCACATATATGTAAGTTCGGGAATAGGAATAAGTTGTTGTTTGAAACAAGATGAACTTAACCATTACCTGATAGTAAAATTGAAGTCTGATCCAAAACCATAGATTTCAATAAGAATGAAATTTTAAATTTTCCATTTTTTGTAGGGAAACATTGTAGAAAATTAAGGAAAACTTTGATTGGCAATAGCTCGCGCCATCGTTGGGATCCAGCGCTGTTCTATTATACTCACTCCCCCGTTTTGTGTCAGCCAATCAAAACCTTTGATTACTAGACACTGATTGGTCCGCTGTTTATCCGAGGAGTTCCGAATGACGTAATGGAGCCATGGTCCGACCACACTTTTTCCAGTGGTTGGACTATAGCTTGGGCCATTGCTGTTCGATTGGAGCTATAGCTATGGAAATTATGTCAATAGTTCGCACTATTGGTGTCGGTTGGGGCAATGGCGCGAGCTATTGCCAATCGAAGTCGGCCTAAGAATTACTTGCCACAGGCAATTCTTTCATATTCAACAATTAATGTTATCCAAAGCCTTTGTCTTAGAGCCATAAAAAGTTTCCTGTCATTTTTGCAGAATGTTAACCATTTAATTCATAAAAAGAACAAAAGAAGTAACAGTATTAAAATACAAAAACATAATGAGAAGAAAAACATAGCTCTTCCATACAGTAGCACACAATTATAGAGAAATAAATAGTCGATAGTATCATAATATTCATAAATGAGCCAGGATCTGCAAAAAGGACTTTAACCCATTATAAGACAGTGACTCTTTTTGACTCCTCTTAATGCAAAGGGTTTGGGAAAACATTGTGGAAAATGAAGAAATTGCTTGTGACAAGCAATTTCTTCATTTCCCACAATGTTTTTCACCAAGAATGACTAACAAGAGCTGTCCGAAGACAGCGCGCTCGACTTTCTAAGTTGCCTAGTATAAAGGGGGCATAACTCCGAATAGAGTGGTCCCAGGGTCATGGGCCCTGATAGTAAGGTAGAGGGTGTGATGGTGAATAAGTATACCAAGTTTGGGTTGAATCCCTTTGATAGTATGGAAGTTATTGATGTTTGAAAAAACTTTAACCTTGGTTGCAACGCCAACGCCGACTCCAACGCCGACGCCAACGCCGACGCCCGGGTGACAGTATAAGCTCTCATTTTCTTCGAAAAGTCGAGCTAAAAATGTAAAATTTCATTTACCTGATTTTGTGATCTGCAACATCTTAGAATTTGGAAAAGTCTAATATTTTGTCATTTAGTAATGGGTTAACCCCATTACCAAACGACAAAATTTAGACAGTTCCAATTTGGAAGATGTTCCAGCCAACAATTTAAAGTTAATGAGAATTTAAAAATCTTTTCAGTTTGGGTTAAAAAACTTTGTGGAAAATGAAGAATTTGCCAGTCACAAGCAATTTTTTCATCTTCCACAATGTTTTGTTTCCAAAGCCAATGTCTTGTGGGAAGTCTTAACCCATTATCACACAGTGACTCTTTTTTGACTCCCCTGAAACAAATGGCTTTGGAAAACATTGTGGAAAATGAAGAAATTGCTTGTGACAAGCAATTTCTTCATTTTCCACAATATTTTCTATCCAGAAACACCAAAACAATGTAAAATTTCAGTCACTTGATAAATTGTCTGCAGGATCTTGGGATTTGGATCAGTCTATTTTTTTGTTGTTTGGTAATGGATTAAAGAACCACTGTGTGGTAATGGATTATTGGAATATGTGACCAACATGGATCTTGATCAGACTGTGTGTATACACAGGCTGATCAAGATCCGTTGTTGGTCTCTAATCTCTAATAGATCCGCCGCTGCTACCAGACGGCAAACTTTCAGACTTGTCCAAATTAAAAGATGGTGCAGACGACAATTTCAAGTAAATAAACTCTTACAAGTTTGGGTCTATCTGGGAAGAAAACATAGTAGGAAATGAAGAAATTGCTTGTCACCCACAATTTCTTAATTTTCCTCTATGTTTTTCCAAAAAGCATAAATTTTGTGGTGCGAAAGTATGTGGTAATGGTTTCAAATCAATTTTGGCACAGGCTGATCAAGAAACAAGTTCATCCTGAATGCCATAAAGGCCCTTTTTCCAGATCATGGCTCATATTTGTGTCAAAATTTGAGAAATAATTGAGACTACGAAACATGAGACATGATTCATCTCAAAAGAAAGATCCGGACGACTATCACTGATTCAACAAGTAGAATAAGTGTATGAAATAGCACAGAAAATACTGTGGCAAAAGGAGAAAATGCTGATTTACCAGCATTCTTTTTATCAGCATTTTCTTCTTTAGTCTCAGTTTACCCAAGCAAATTCTATTAGGGACATCTGATAACCCGGCCTTGTTTGGGAAATGCCCTATCGCTACATCACGGTTTATAATCACATGACTTAAAATTTCCGACAATCTTCAATAACTTTGTCAATACTTGACCAATTTGAATTCGGTTTGAAGCAGAGAATGTGGGAAAATGCCAGGAATAAGCTGGACATATTGGATTTTGAAAAATCAACTGATAAAAAAGTTATTGAAGATAAACCAAAAATTTGGTTTATCTTCAATAACTTTTTTATCAGTTGATTTTTCAAAAATCAACCATGTCCATCTAATATGCGACGTCTGTCCACATTCTCTGCTTCAAACCGAATTCAAATCGGTCCAGTAATTACAAAATTATTGAAAAAAAAGAATTTCTGAAAATATTGTATCATGTGATTATCCACCGTGTACATGACAAATGGATTTCTATTCTACAATGAATATTACATGAGCTGTCAAAGAACATCCAACCCTTTTCCAAAAAGTAAAGTTTCATACATTTTTTTCATTTTGAAAGCCATTGCAGCTGACAACTGGATAGTGATGAATAGAATTTGAGTACAATAGAACACAGAAAATATTGATACAAAAAGAGACAAGAGCTGTCCGAAGACAGCCTGCTCGACTTTCTAAGTTGCTTAGTATAAAGGGGGCATAATTAACTCCAAATATAGTGGAGCCAGGGTCATGGGCCCTGGTAGTAAGGTAGAGGGTGTGATTGTGAATAAGTATTCCAAGTTTGGGTTGAATCCCTTTGATAGTATGGAAGTTATTGATGTTTGAAAAAACTTTAACCTTTGTTGCAACGCCAACGCCGACGCTCGGGTGACAGTATAAGCTCTCATTTTCTTCGAAAAGTCGAGCTAAAAACAGTTCCTGATTTGGAAATGGGTTTTCTCAGAACTTCATATTGAACATAACTACTATGAAAACAAGGGAAACTAATCTTGGTCATCCCTTTCCAAAGTGAAAATATTTTGGACCTTCGATATTTAAAGATGATGCAGACAACAAAACGAATGGTACGAATGACATGATATTTGAACGTAATATTGGAAGCATTCACAGATGAGTAGAAAAGTTGCATCTTTTGAAGCAAAAGGTAGGAAGGTATTATATAAGGTGGGTTTTATTTATACTTTTCTTTCCTTTTTTTAACAATGAAATGGATGTTTTCATGAGGTATCATCTAAAAGTTTATACAATAATGACAAAGTATGAGCAAATGAACAAATTGAAATTACTAGATAAGTGTGTGGTCTGACAGCCTATTTCCTATAACCCATTACCAGACAGCAAAATTCTATTCTGATCCAAATTCAAAGATCTTTCAGATGACAATTTCAGATGAATCAAATTTTATACTTTTAGTCTTTTTGGGGAGAAAGAATTGTGGGAAATGAAGAAATCGCTTGTCACAAGCAATTACGACAATTTCCACTATGATTTCCAAAGCGATTATCTTGTAGAGGGTCTTAAATGGTGCCTATGTGGAAATGGACTAAAATCCTTGTGCTCTATTTCAAAACCAGAGGTTGTTTCAGAAAGGCTTATAATATCTTTCACTCTTATCAAGACAAGATAGGACCTGAGTATGGCAACAAAAATGCCACAGTCACAATATATGCCATTTTGTGGCATCAATTCCTCCTTTTTCCATGAAACGTGAAAAATGGCAAAAGTCCGACAATATACACATGTCCAGGTGACAAGGAACAATCTGTGAAAATTGCATCTAAATCTGTCCATGCATGTAAGAGGAGTGCATCCAAGTTCATTACGCTATTCCAAAACAGCACTGTTTTAGTCTGGTCCAAAGGACCTGGGTCAATTTCTATAGAAAATTGCCCCCTCTTGCACACGAATGAAATTTATATGAATGAATGCTACATATGTGTATTTTAACCGCTTGAAATATTTAAGGATTTGGAATAGTCCAAAGAGGTGTATTAGAGCTCTAAAGTATGGTGGTGTAGACTGGCCAAAATTGCATGATTGACTTTGCATTACCGAAAAATCGGTTTCCCTAGCAATTTTCGAGAATTTTTTTCACGGGAATTTAAGAAACAATTCCAATCTATTATTTGGAAGAATAAAATCTCAAGAACTTGCCCCAAAATTTATCAGAATTTAAGTATTTTCTTTTTTTAAGGATCAATAGTTATTTTGAACATTTATTTATGATATTTTAACTACAAATTATGTTAAAAAGAACAAAATCTACTTTTGTTCTTGCAAACTTGTTCTAGTACATCATTATAGTAAATATTGTTAATATTTTGGAATGTATGGTGTGTTGTTAGGGTTAAAATTTAAGTTTTGTTAAAACCATTGTATCATTAAAAATACGTTGATCATTTATCTGTATAAAATTTGAGACGAGAACACGAATGAAACTTATATTAATGAATGCAAAATATGTGTACTTTAATCTTCAGAAATATTTAAGGAATTGGAATAGTCCAAAATGGTGTATTAGAGCTCTAAAGTATGGTGGACTGTACTTGCCGAAATTGCACGATTGTTTTTGAACTAAAAAAGTTCAAAATAAATATTGATTCTTAAAAAAAGAAAATACTTAAATTCTGATAAATTTTGGGGTAAGTTCTTGGGATTTTATTCTTCCAAATAATAGATTGGAATTGTTTCTTGGATTCCCGCGAAAAAAATTCTCGAATATTCCTAAGGAAACCGATTTTTCGGTAATGCAAAGTCAATTCTGCAATTTTGGCCAGTTTACACCACCATACTTTAGAGCTCTAATACACCCCTTTGGACTATTCCAAATCCTTAAATATTTCAAGCGGTTAAAATACACATATGTAGCATTCATTCATATAAATTTCATTTGTGTGCAAGAGGGGGCAATTTTCTATAGAAATTGACCCAGGTCCTTTAAAGATGTTGCAGATGACAATTTTCATGTGATTGATATTTTACAGTTATTGGTCTTTTGGTATAGAAAACATTGTAGGAAATGAAGAAATTGCTTGACACAACAAATTTCTTCACTTTCCACAATGTTTTTGATAGTCATTTTCTTGTGGGCTTCAAAAAGCTTAAGATATGGCATACATACCAATTCCTTGACAGACAGAGAAAATGATACCATTATACTGCAGCCTTCATTGGCGTAAAAAATGTGAAGGCTCACATTTATCGGTAAAATGTGAACTAATACAAGTCTGTCTTGCATTGACAGTACCGGTAATCTCTATGGCAACAAAACTATTCTGCATCCAGTTGCTCGGCAACCAGACACAGGGAATTCTGGGTCCACTAGTGACCTCTTCAAGGTCATATGAACAGTTCAAGGTCATACGACCTCCACAAGGTCATACGGAGGTTTCTCGGAACACCCGCGCTGACGTGCCGTTCTGTCGTATATGTATATGTTTCGTGGTGTCCACTTCGGAGATTTTGACCTGGGTACTTGGAACGATGACCTCGGTTGCCATGGGTAACTGAGAAAGGTCAGGTGAGGATGAAACAGGAGCTGTAATAAGGAGAAAGGAAAATTTATTAAGGCAAGGAAAAACATAGGTAAGTGAAAGACTTGCAAAGACATATGCATATGTCAGTGCAAGCCTGTAGTGAAAGCTTATGAATACAAAGATATGAAATTCATAAGCTTTTTCCAACAGATTTTTTTAATATAGAGGATAAAGAACTGCTCAAATTAATTAAACAAGAGTTGTCCGCGGACAACGTAGCTCGCCTATACGAGAGCTTGTCACAAAAACAGCAATTTTTTAAAAGTAGGTCAAACTCCAAGGTCAAGGTCACAAGGTCAAAGGTCTTGGTCCCAAATGTAAGGTCTTGTCGAGATGTATCTATGTATGAAATATCAAGGACATATCTCTAATAGTGCTTGAGATATAGGCCAGGTTTAAGTTATTCAAAAGTAGGTCAAACTCCAAGGTCAAGGTCACAAGGTCAAAGGTCATGGTCCAAAATGACAGGTCTTGTCGAGATGTATCTATGTATGAAATATCAAGGCTGTATCTCTGATAGTGCCTGAGATATAGGCCAGGTTTAAGTTTTTCAAAAGTAGGTCAAACTCCAATGTCAAGGTCACAATGTCAAAGGTCATGGTCCCAAATGAAAGGTCTTGTCGAGATGTATCTATGTATGAAATATCAAGGCTGTATCTCTTATAGTGCCTGAGATATAGACCAGGTTAAAGTTTTTCAAGGGAAGACGGGACGGGACGGGACGCGACGCCGACACTAGGGCTGTGACATTAGCTCCCGGGACATAAAGTCCCGGCTTGCTAAAAATTACATTCTAATCTATTTCAATTTTTCAGATCAATACCTACCTGCGTTTTAATTCTGGTATGTATTTTTTTTTTCTTATCAACCATAATTCTCTTTTTTCCCAAAATAAATAACCTATGATTCACATTATCAATAGTTTTGGAGATTGTAATTCTAATAGTTTGTTCTTTATATCACGGTTAATATCTTTTTCAAATGTAATAAATGTCAAAGATAAAATAAGAATGCACAAAATGTGCAAAAAACAAAATAACCATTCATATTAATAATTTAACAGCTACATCTATGATCTATGATAACTTAAAAATTACTGCACAATAACAATTTAAACATACAGAAACAATCCTACAAGCATTTAGTTGTCATTCTACTATAGTATTTTCCAAGCACCTGTTAGTAATGAGTCACTTTTCTTGAGATAAACATAGATGTTTATCCATAATTTTCATCAATTGAAAATTTTCAATTCAATCAATAATCTTCGTCTTAAATGAACATTTTCTGAAATTCCTTCACCAAACAAAAGTTTGAGTTTATTGGGGTTTTACGCCGTTTTCAACTACCAGGGTCATATCGCGGCGGCTGGAGCACCTAACCGTGGGTTCCTGGTATTTCTCGCACCAGTACAACCACAATATCCAAACCGAGCCTCCAGCTGCTCTCTCACATAGATGATTCACACCCATTGGTGAGAGACAAATGACTTTTGTCAAATGTCAGAATGGATACTGGCCGAGCCGGGGTTCGAACTCGAGACCCCTAGATTGACAGACTCCGACGTAACCGACTGAGCTATCCGGGCTCGGCACCAAACAAAAGAGGAAAGTCTCTGGATATAAATTTGTAATAGGAAAACCAATAACCACAGTCCATTAAAAGGAACAAAATTAAAACCAAAACCATTCTTTTTGAAAGATAAAATCCAAATATCCAGTAAATAATATTCCAACTATAAACATACACAAAGTATTTTGCTTTGATCTTGCTTTACAACCTAACAATCGGGCACCTTTTTATCAACAATCGTAAATCAGTTGCAACTAAGATTGTCTGAATTTCTGTCTTACATCCTGCTTACATTTATTTTTTACATGAGAATTAAAGCTTTAATTCAAGCTGGAGACATGACTGTTATTTCTGCAACTAATGAACTAAACTAGACATCATTAAACAGTTAAAACTAGTTCCATAACTGTGTTTTAAACTTAATCAACTCAGACATTTATATAATGCATACATTCTAATTCTAATTTTAAGCATCTTTGAAAGATCACAATAAGTACAAAACAAAATATTTAAGCTGTAGGGCTCTTGATAAGGAAAATCAGTCAAAATTCGAAATCTACACAAATCTTTGTTTCTAGCATATTTTGTGCTGAGAAAAATTGTTTTTGGAGAGTGAACTGTGCTAAGAAAGGAAATCACTAGCCATTTCATACTACATGTACATGTATTCATATTGAAGACATAAGCACAGTTTTTCACCTCTAAATTCAGTTATGATTTGAAAAATCAAAAATCTTTTGAAATCAGTTCAAGTGATTTGTTCAGACAAGAGAAAGTGGCTGCAACTTCAAACAGCATACTAACACATGTTGGAACCCTTTGATTGGCCTTGACAATTGAAATATATCACTATAAACAGTTCTTCCTATAAAGATGCATGTATATTTTTTTCATTCTCCCTATCAAGAGCCATTGAAAAATAAAATCAAAAGTAAACTATAACTCACACAACATGCTTTACAACACAGAAGTATGGGACAACACCAAGATGGCTACAGCAGGACACAAAATGGACATCGAAATCTCCTCTCCCCTTTATCTTTTACGGGATTTGAACCCTCTACCGCATTCACCATCTCTGGTTCTACATGCTCATGCCGCACCACAGACTCCGGATCATGCAACAACTTTGACTTTTCTGTTTTCTCAATCTTTATATCTTCAACATCTATTCCATTCTTCAAATCATTTCCAACTTGAGTCTCTGTCTTACTTGAGTCAGTACAATTTCCCCCTACTTTGCCTAAAGAATCTCTTGCCTTCCCTTCCTGAATTTCCCCAGATTTATCCCCTATTATGACCCCAGATGTATCACAACTCTGTTTATCTAACAGTACATTCTGATTATTCTGACTCGTATTTGCCCCTAAATTGGCCCCTAATTTCTGAACAGCCTTCGCTAAAACATCGTCCGTATCTCCCCCATGATCTGACTCAACGTCCGACGTCTCTGTAGCATTTGATTCATCTTCACTGTCAATAAATGTTACTGGACCCTCCGTCCTACTTTCAGATCCACCTTGTTTAAGATTGGAGTCCTTTTCTACTTCCGATTCACTTTCATCATCAATATTATCTTCTGACGATGAACTGTGATGGCGGTGTTTTGGTCGTCGAGGCCAGCGTAACAAGACATTCTCCATGAGATACACTTGTCTCGCGACACTCGTAAATGAAATCGGTCTCTTTAATGGTCCGTCGTGTCCGTCCGTACTTTGGCTTTCGTCCCCTTCCTGTATACTCATGCTAGTCTGTCTAGTGAGTGTACCCTTTCGGGATTTTATACTTAGTCTAAACTCTGGAATTAACTCCTCCTCTTTCTCAAACGTTGCGAAATCGTGAATATTAACATGGTCGCCGACTCCGTGCCAGTCTAGAGTTTCTCCGTTTATTGATATTTTCTGAGAAAACATTTTTCTACGCTCATATGAAGACTGAGACTCTATTAAGGGATGTTTACCTTTGCCTTTTTTCATCAGCAGTGATAAGAATACAGGCTGCATGAAAATAAACAGAATATCTGGTTAATATTGGCTTACAAAATGTGAATATTAAAACGAGAAATTTGATACAATTTTGCAGACATACATATGACAGAAGTTACAATTTCAGTGTTTGACTTGATCTTTCTTTACACAAATATGATTCTATTGATAACAAGAGCTGTCCGAAGACAGCGCGCTTCACTTTCTAAGTTGCTTAATATAAAGGGGGCATAACTCCAAATATAGTAAAGCCAGGGTCATGGGCCCTGGTAGTAAGGTAGAGGGTGTGATGGTGAATAAGTATTCCAAGTTTGGGTTGAATCCCTTTGATAGTATGGAAGTTATTGATGTTTGAAAAAACTTTAACCTTTGTTGCAACGCCGACGCCCGGTTGACAGTATAAGCTCTCATTTTCTTCCAAAAGTCGAGCTAAAAACAGTCTTCAAATTTCAAAATAATACCTTTAGTTCATTTCTTATATTACACAGTCATTCTTTGACTACACAATTATGTTCCTATTGGATAAAGTCAGTCTTAAATTTTCAAATAAAATTCTAAAGTTGTTTCCAATATACTTATTACTACACAATTTTTATCTCTCCATTCAAAGAGAACTTAAAATTTGTCAAATTTAATTTGTAACAAGAGCTGTCCGAAGACAGCGTGCTCGACTTTCTAAGTGCTAAGTATAAAGGGGGCATAACTCCAAATATAGTGGAGCCAGGGTCATGGGCCCTGGTAGTAAGGTAGAGGGTGTGATGGTGAATAAGTATTCCAAGTTTGGGTTGAATCCCTTCGATAGTATGGAAGTTATTGATGTTTGAAAAAACTTTAACCTTTGTTGCAACGCCAACGCCAACGCCGACACCCGGGTGACAGTATAAGCTCTCATTTTCTTCGAAAAGTCGAGCTAAAAAGGAATATGGTAAGTGAACTTTATATCTCAAATTCTAAAACAGATCCCCATTGGTAGACATGCTTCTTTATCACTCACCTTGTGGTCCCCCATACAAAATTCTTTACCAATAATCTGGTATTTGGGTTTGTGTCGTTCATCCTAAAATATATACAATACAGAAATACATGTAATGAATTTCAATTCAAATTCGAAACAGTAACAACTTTATAGAATCTTATACACATAAACATTTACAAAATGCCTGTCCCTGAAAATTAAAGCATACTCTTTAATGATATTTCAAGGTTACAGCTCAGCAAATTGTTTGTGTTAACCCTTTCCCAAACAAGACCTGGTTTTGACGTCCCTAATTGAAAAGGCTTGGGAAAACATTGAAACAAAAGAAGAAACTGCTGATAACCAGCAGTTTCTCCTTTTGTCTCAATATTTTCTATGCCATATTTTACAAAAATTATATCTTTAATAAGATCTATTTTGTCATTTGTGGCAGTTTTTGAAGAGGATCACCCTAAAATTTTGTCGTTTGGGAAAGAATTAAGAAATTTTCTGGATCAAAATCCCATTCTTTTGAATTGATTGATAGGGGTTTAATCTCTTTCAATTGCTAAGGTCATATCTTCATGACTAGAGAACCTAACTATGGATTCCTCTTATTTCTCATTCCAGTACCACCACAACATCCTTACCCAGCCTCCAGCTGACGGTCAACATAGGTTACATGTTAGTGTAACAAGAATGCTGTATACTTACAGAATGGATGATATCTTTGGTAGAATGACTCAGCAATATTCTATCACACCATGCCGGACATCTTGTTTTCATGTATGATAAACCGTCATTGACGTCTTCACTAAATGGATAACTGAAATGACAAAACATTCGTTGAAAATTTTTATTAACTTATCAGTAAAACACTTTTAAATGAGCATTTTTTAAAAATACAAAAGACAGATGTGAAAACCAAAGTGATCACTTGCCCCAAAAGCTAGATTTTAAATGTAAGTATTGAAAGCTTTTGAAACAATTTTGTCCAAAAGCATAAATAGCATTATTATATCTTATTCATTATTAAAGTAAAGCTTTTTCCGAGGTGGGATAATACTAAGGTACAAATGAGATTCCAAGTGTCCAAGGGGTTTAACTCTGCAACATTTATTAGAACTATTTTTAAAGTTAATAGCTGACGCTTTGCAATTTTGGTTTGATTAAGAAAAGAATTTGCCTTACCTTGGAGGGAAGCTTATATCATGTTCGTAGACTTTGTCTTTATATTGCTGTGGTTCTGTGTCGTATTTGTTCAGCTGAAAAAGAAAATTTAAGAATTCTTTGTTTTGAAAACTACTTATTCTGTGCAATATTTTGGAAATCAATTTAGAAATTCGCATAATAATGGTTTTATTTTTGGAATAACTAAGCTAAATAGAAACTTTTTAACCCTTTCCCACACACTGACGCTTTTGGACGCCCCACAAAATAAAGGCATTGGAAAACATTGTGGAAAATGAAGAAATTGCTTGTGACAAGCAATTTCTTCATTTCCCACAATGTTTTCTACACATAAACAGCAAAAAAATTGAAATTTCATACACTTGATATTGTCGTCTGCAACACCTTTTGAAATGGAAGAGTCCAAAATTTTGTCGTTCGGGAAAGGGTTAAACAAATGAGACAAGATTTGATCATGTTTTAATGGCAGGAGCATTGGCTGTATATATCTTATATGGAAAACTAACAATGTCAAAAATAACATTCTGGACAAATAAATTTACAAGCAACTTCTATTTCTCACAATGTACAATGTGAAATAAATCGTTGGTGTAAATGCAAAACCTCGTATGTCGATCCTTGCGATTTTCAAAGTACAAATGTGTGTGCCCAGTTTAGACAATTCTCGCAGGTTTTGAGATATTTTTACTGATTAGTATTAAAGACGCATTATTTGTGAACAATATGTCAAAATTTCAAGTTCAACATTTCAGTTTGGGAAAAGTTATTACACTTTTTCACTTCCCTTTAAAATTTTCCAAAAACGAGATATGAGGTTTTGCATTTACAACAACAAAATGTTGGAACTTACCAATTGGCCTTTATTGGAAAATACCTCGTTGTGATGTTCATGGTGATCAAAATACTTTGATTCTACTGTTAAAACAACCTGTAAGGATGAAGACATATTTTGATATTATCCTATTTCAATTTCAGACTGGTCCAAATTCAAAGCTGTTACAGACGACCAGAGCTGCAGATAAGAGGAGTTTCCAAGAGGGGTTTTAGGCTTTTCAAAATGCAATATTTCATTCAAAGTTTATTAAACCCTATGATGTGGGTACTCAAGGAAAGCGTCTCACTGAGCAAATGAGTATCCACAACATAGGGTTTGGATTTAAAATAATAAATTTAGAATGACTAACCCCCCTCTTATCTGTTGCTCGGGAAGATAATTCAAAGAGGATGAAATTTTACATTTTTTTTTTATGAAGAAAACATTGTGAACTAGAAGACCTGAAGGTCTTGAGTCGCTCCACAGGCCTGAATTTCATGTAATATTTAATCCAAGTTTTGATTAGATTGTTCAATGCTTGTGTTTCATAGAACAAAAAGAAAATTACAAAACTGGATTGTTCAAAATGTTTGGTTCTTGAAGAAAAGAAAGTAAAACTATATGTTTGCCATTTGAGAAAGGGTAAAAGGAAATGGTAGAACATTCCAGCTTAGGATGATATTAGCAATTGAAATTGTCCATCTTCCAGACAGATGTAAGTTAACAGACCATTGATTACTCCAAAATATTTCATATTTCTAAAAATAGATTTTGAGCTAAAAATAGATTCGGGGAAATACCATATTCCAAAATTAATGCAAATGGCTGATGAAACCTGAATTTCTTGTAATATCAAGTCCAAGTTTTGACTAAATTTTTCAATACTTGTTGCTCTTAAAGCAATTACAAAGTAACTAGAAAGCTGAAAATACATTCATATATGATCAATTGGTTACCGAGTTTTGTCTTTATTAGAGTTAGAGTGAAAAAAAGTCACATTAGCAATTTTGTCAAATTGAAAGGCATATAACTGAGGATTTTATATTCTTATCTAGCTAAAAATCACACTAAAGCAAGATCTTAACTTCACCTACATCTTGTTTAAGTTTTGACCTGATTGTTCAACATTTGTGGATGTAAAGAGTGTAAAATCAAAGTCGAAAACAGCAATTTTGTCAAATTCAAGGGCAGATAAATCATGATTTAAGATTCCTATGAAGCTGAAAATTACACACATGCAAGATCTTATGGCCAGTAAGATTACATGAAAGTTTTGTGTTGATTGGTGGATATTTATGGTTGTTTGAGTAAAAATAAGGTCAACTAGAAGACCTGAAGGTCTTGAGTCGCTCCACAGGCCTGAATTTCTTTAAATATTCAATCCAAATTTTGATTAGATTGTTCAATAGTTGTGTTTCTAAGAGCAAAAAGAAAGTAAAACTAGATTGTACAAAACATGTGGTTCTTTGAGCAAAGAGAGTAAAACCCTGTTTGCCATTTGAGAAAGGGTAAAAGGAAACAAGAGAAAATTCCAGATCAGGATGATACTGGCAATGATCATTTTTCCTTCGACCAAACAGATCTAAACTATCATTGATTACTCCAAAATAGTTCATATTTCTAAAAATAGATTTCATTGTTCTAAAAATAGATTTGGGGAAATACCCTATTTATAAAATAACCAGAAAGCCCTGATTTTCTTGTAATTTCAAATCCAAGTTTTTACAAGATTTTTCAATACTTTTGGGTCTTAGAGCAATAACAAAGTAACTAGAAAGCTGAAAATACCTTCATATAAGATTTAATGGTTACCAAGATTTGTTTTGATTAGAGTGAATTTGACTGATCTAGTTTGATAATGAAGTCATAATTGGCAATTTTGTCAAATTCAAAGGCATATAACTGGGAATGTTATATTACTCTAAAGCTAAGAATCACACTAAAATAAGATCTTTGCCTCACTTACATTTTGTTTTAGGTTTTGACCTGATTGATCATTATTTGTGGTTGAAAAGAGAATGAAAATAAAGTTGAAAACTACAATTTGTCAAATTCAAGGGCAGATAAATCATGATTTACGATTCTAATGAAGCTGACAATTACATCCATGCAAGATTTTATGGACAATTAAGATTATAACAAAGTTTCCTGTTGATTGTTGGATATTTATAGTCGTTTGAGTAAAAATAAGGTCAAAAATGGTAATTTTGTCAATTTCAAGGGCACATAACTCATGATGCAATTTTCAAATCAAGCTGAAAGTTGCACCCAGGCAAGATCTTATAGTAACCATCATTCTGTCCAAGTTTTGTCTTGATTGGTCAATATTTGTAGTTGCTAGAGTGAAAACAAAGTAAAAATAAAGCCGAAAATGGCAATTTTGTCAATTTCAAGGGCACATAACTCATGATGCAATTTTCATATCAAGCTGAAAGTTGCACCCAGGCAAGATCTTACAGTCACCATTTATCTGTCCAAGTTTTGTCTTGATTAGTCAATATTTGTAGTTGCTAGAGTGAAAACAAAGTCAAAATAAAGTTGAAAATGGCAATTTTGTCAATTTCAAGGGCACATAACTCATGATATAATTGTCAGATCAAGCTGAAAGTTGCACCTATGCAAGATCTTATAGTCACCATCATTCTGTCCAAGTTTTGTCTTGATTGGTCAATATTTGTAGTTGCTAGAGTGAAAAAAAGCCAGAACAGCCATTTTTTAAATTCAAGGGCAGATAACTCCAGATTTTCTGATTCAATCAGAATCAATTGAAGGAATCTGAGAGAGGACCACCCAAAGATCATTCCTGTGAAGTTTGATTGAAATCCATTGAGTAGTTTCTGAGGAGAAGATTTTTAAAGAAAAAGTTGACGACCGGACGGACGGACGGACGCACGGACGGACGCACGCACGACGGACACAGCGCCATGACAATAGCCCGCTGGCCTGAAGGCCAGTGGAGCTAAAAATGGTAATTTTGCCAATTTCAAGGGCACATAACTCAAGACATAATATTCAGATCAAGCTGAAAATTGCACTTAGGCAAATTCTTATCAGCACCAACATTCTGACAAAGTTTTGTCTTGATTGATAAATATTTGTAGTGGCTAGAGTGAAAACAAAGTCAAAACAGCCATTTTTAATTCAAGGGCAGATAACTCCAGACTTTCTGGTTCAATCAGAATCAATTTTAGGAATCTGATAGAGGACCACCTAGGGATCATTCCTGTGAAGTTTGATTGAAATCCATCAAGTAGTTTCTGAGGAGAAGATTTTTAAAGAAAAAGTTGACGACCGGACGGACGGACGCACGCACGCACGCATGACGGACACAGCGCCATGACAATAGCCCGCTGGCCTGAAGGCCAGTGGAGCTAAAAATGAAGAAATTCTTTGTCACAAGCAATTTCTTCATTTTCCACAATGAATTCTCAAGTGTTTATCCAATTGGCATCAAAAGGAGTCAATATTTGGCAAATCGTAAATAATTCAAGTTGCAAAAACATTTTTTTTCTCTAACCACTAAATACAAGCAATAAAACTTATTAAGTTGACACAAGAGAGTTGCAAGAGCATGCATACTTCGAACAGCCTTCCAAGCTTCTGATTTAACAAAATATGTTTGAAAATGAAAGAGTGTCTTGGCAAATGAATGAGTCTGATATACATGTAGATGCGAAAAAACTTGAGTATTTGTAAAAGAAAATAACTCAACTGGTAAGAGTAGTTTTATTTGTCTAACATATAAGAGATTAATGTACATCTAGGTAAGATAAAATATAACTCTGCTTGGACAATATGGCACATTTTTACCAAATGGCGGATTTATTGAACAAATTAATAGTTAAATAGTGATAATAGTTACCTTATTATCTGCATCTCTATATGAGACTTTGGAGATCTGATCTTTTTTACCTCGTACTTCCTGCTCTTTGGTTTGAACTGTAAGTTCCTACAGTAAAGAGTGAAATTCAATAATTGACCAAACGCCAATCGACAGATCGCTCCGCCCAACATAGAATTTAAGACAAACAATGGGGATGTGATCGTTAATAGGAAATGATTTTATCCAGTTACTCGTGACGTAATTCGGACAAACAAAATGGTATTTCGTAGGTGTCGTTATAAAATCTCGTAACTACGGCTTGATTTAAGCCGTAGTTACGAGATTTTATAACAACACCGACGGTTTATCGAAACATAACGGTTAACCTAATCTATAGTTAGCACAAATTCTTTGCCATTGGCATGTCGATTGTTTTGATTGTCAGTCGATAAATCAATACAATAACACGTGCAACGAAGACAATTGGGGCATGACATTTTTCTGATCGTCCATTGGCTAATCGATGTTTTTGATTGACAGTCGGTGTTTGGTCAATTGGTCTCCTTGATTGCTTTATCTACCAGTCTATTTGATAGCCATAAGTTAGTCCATTCCTAATGAGATTCATGCGACATCACATCACCCAAATAGGTTCGGTTACATAACAAATGTTAACCAAGTCGCAGGAAAACTTTCGATGTCGCATGAATCTCAATAGTGATGGACTGCCTTAACTTATTCTTGTACAATATTAAATGATTATCTTGGGAACATTTAAGTTCTGAAATCTTAGGCCGACTTCGTTTGGCACAATGGCTCGTGCGGTCGGGAACCATTATTGGGAACCAGCGCTGTTCTGTCTATTGAATTCCTCCTCGTTCTGAGGCAGCCAATCCAAATCTTTGTTTACCTCGACACTGATTGGTTCGCTGTTATCCAAGGTGTTCCGAATGACGTAATGGCTCGGATGGCAGCCAATCAAAATCTTTGTTTACCTCAACACTGATTGGTTCGCTGTTATCCGAGGTGTTCCGAACAACGTAATGGCTGGGATGGCGGGACCACACTTTTTCCACTTTAAGCTCGCACCATCGCTGTTCGATTGGAGCTATAGCTGCGGAAATGACGTCAATAGCTCGTACCATCAGTGTTTGGTTGGAGCTATCATCAAGCTATTGTCTGACTCGAAGTCGGCCTTATATTCACGCACTATGATTGACTTCTTCCTTTTTTATCTCACTCTTTTATAACAAGCCTTAGAAATCACTAACCATGACAGGGAAAATGAATCCAAACTATCTTAACTTTGTTTCTTTAAAATACACGAGATTTTGACAGTTCTAAGGTTTTGCTGTCTAGCAAAAGATTAGAGTCACATGTCAACTTACCTTTAATAATAATTTCAAGTCTAACCGGAAATTAAAATCACCAAACAAAAAGTAAGGAACCTTCTCAAATTGGTCTGTTTCGAATCTGGAAAACACAGATGAAATGAATATAATATTGTATGCACTTAACCCTTTCCAAATCTACAAGATTTTAGCATGGTCCAAATTCAAAGGAATAGCAGATGACAAAGTTTGTTTTATTACATGTAATACTTTAATACTGTGTATATTAATAACATGGAGGCATGTTGCAGCTGGTTATCAGCAATTCCCTTTTTTCCCTAAATGTTTTCTCAAAACTTTTACACAAAGAATATCAGAGCCAGGTCTAGCTTGGTACAGGGTAAAGACTGTTGTTGTAATTACCCATAGAATTGAGCCAGGATCTGGAAAAAGGGCCCGGTATGGCATTTGAGATAAACATGCTTCTAGATCAGCATTCACCTATGTGCAGTCTTATCATGATCAAAACTGTTTTCAAGCAGCTGCTACATGTCATGAACTAGACAGCCCTGGCGGCCTGGAAGCGCTCCACAGGCCTGATTGTTTGTCTTGTTGAATGCAATTTCAAAGGTTCAGGCTGCGCAAACTAGCAAATGCATGACCAAGCTGAAAATTATAAGCAAGAAAGATCACATGGTCAGTAAGATTTAAGTGAAAGTTCTGTATTGATTAGTTAATACTAATGGTTGTAAAAGAGAAAATAAAGCCGAAAATGGCAGTTTGTGTATAACAATGGCACATAACTCATACAAAATTCAGATCAAGTTGAAAATTATACCAAGGCAAGATCTTATAGTCACCAGTGGCGGATCCAGGGGGGGGGGGGGGGTTCGGGGGTTTGAACAAACCCCCCTCTGTAGCCTGATTATTTCATTTTCATGCAGAATTTCAGTCAAAATTGTGCAACACTCGAAAAACGAACCCCCCTATTTGCATATAATCCGAACCTCCATCATAGAAATCCTGGATCCGCCACTGGTCACCAACATTCTGTACAAGTTTTGTCTTGATTGCTCAATATTTGTAGTTGCTAGAGTGAAAACAAAGTCAAAATAGAGTCTAAAATGGCAATTTTGTCAGTTTCAATGGCACATAAATCATGATGTAAAATTTAGATCAAGCTGAAAATTATATCAAGGCAAGATCTTATATAATCACTAACATTCTGTACAAGTTTTGACTTGATTGGTCAATATTTGTAGTTGCTAGAGTGAAAACAAAGTCAAAATAGAGTTGAAAATGGCAATTTTGTCAATTTCAAGGGCACATAACTCATGATGTAAAATTCAGATCAAGCTGAAAATTATACCAAGGCAAGATCTTATAATCACCAATACACTGTCTCAGTTTTGTCTTGATTAGTCAATATTTGTAGTTGCTTAGAGTGAAAGCAATGTCAAAATAGAGCCGAAAATGTGATTTTGTCAATATCAAGGGCACATAACTCATGATGTTAAGTTCAGATCAAGCTGAAAATTATACCAAAGCAAGATCTTATGGTCACAAACATTCTGTACAAGTATTGTCTATATTGGTCAATATTTATAGTTGCTAGAGTGAAAACAAAATCAAAATAGAGCCGAAAATGGCAATTTTGTCAATTTCAAGGGCACATAACTCATGATGTAAAATTCAGATCAAGCTGAAAATTATACCAAAGCAAGATCTTATAGTCACCAACATTCTGTACTAGTTTTGTCTTGATTGGTCAATATTTGTAGTTGCTAGAATGAAAGCAATGTCAAAATAGAGCCGAAAATGTGATTTTGTTAATATCAAGGGCACATAACTCATGATGTTAAGTTCAGATCAAGCTGAAAATTATACCAAAGCTAGATCTTATGGTCACAAACATTCTGTACAAGTATTGTCTAGATTGGTCAATATTTATAGTTGCTAGAGGGAAAACAAAGTCAAAATTGAGCTGAAAATGGCAATTTGTCAATTTCAAGGGCACATAACTCATGATGTAAAATTCAGATCAAGCTGAAAATTATACCAAAGCAAGATCTTATAATCACCAACATTCTGTACTAGTTTTGTCTTGATTGGTTAATATTTGTGGATTTTAGAGTAAAATTTAAGTCAAAACCAGCTATTTTTGACATTCAAGGGCAGATAACTCAGGTAATTCTGATTCAATCCAAATTCTTTGAAGGAATCTGAGAGAGGGTCACCCAAGGATCATTCTTGTAAAGTTTGATTGAAATCCATCTGGTAGTTTCTGAGAAGAAGATTTTTAAAGAAAAAGTTTACGGACGGACGCACGGACGGACGCACGGACGCACGCACGACGGACACACCGCCATGACAATAGCCCGCTGGCCTGTCGGCCAGTGGAGCTAAAAAGCTTTAACTTTTTCCCAAACAGCAAAAGCTTAGGGTTGTCATAGTTGAATGCTATTGCAAAGGACAAAATGAGTGTCAAATAAAGATATGATTTGTTCTAAATATTGTACAGAAAATATTGAGGCAAAAGGAGAAATTGCTGATCATCAGCAATTTCTTCTTTTGCCTCAATTTTTCCCAATTATTTTCTACTTGGGGTGTCAAAACCAGGTTTTGTTTGGGAGAGGGTTAAGAGAACAAAATGGATCTTGACCAAACTGTATAAACATGTAGACTTATCTGGATTCTGTATGATGTCAAATGTCATGTTTCCAAATATCGGCTTACTGATATTCTTAGATACAAACAAACAAACAAAAGAAACACCAACAAATTCTCTTTTGTTGTTATAAAAATGGCATAATTAAAGACTTGGCTTTCTCAGGAAATATCTCTTTGATTATGACAATAACTAATAATTTTCTTTCTACAAGTTCTGAGATATTTCCATCCATCACATTCTATTTTGAGCCCTTTAATGGCTCTAAATTTGACATTTCCAAACAAAAATATTCTCAATACGACGAAATGCACAAACAAAATCTTTAAATAGACTCAAAAGACAGAATTTTTCACTAACAAATAATATGCTTGTATTGTCTGAACTCTTTCCCATACAACATGAGGGGCCTGTTTCATCAAAGACATATGTTTCACTTACTAATGTCTTAAATACCGCTTAAAACAACAATCACATAACCCAGGTCTTGATAGATTGGCGATACTCATTTCTTCTCTTAAATTTGCCGCAAGTCATCGATAAGACAAAAATATGTCTAAAATGTTTTGATGAAACTGAAACCTGGTTTTTATGTCTCAAGTGACGACATTGATGCAAAGAGAAAAGGCTGAAAAACATTTTCTCCTTTTGCCTCAGTATTTACTAAATACTATAATTGACACAAATCTAATTTACATTTAACAGACATTTTGATGTCTGCAGCAGCTTTCAAATTGGAGCATTTCTAATTCTAGCTGTTTTGGAAAGAGTTGAATTAACACTTTTCTAAGACAATCTCCAAACAAACTAAGAAACCGCTGATATCCAGCAGTTTCTCCTTTTGTCTAAATATTTTCTGTGCCATATTTTACACAAATCCCATCTTTAATAACATCAATTTTGGCATTTGTGGCAGTTTTTGAAGTGGGTCACCCTAAATTTTGTTGTTTGGGAAAGGGTTAAAAATGCAATATAACTCACCTCTGTAACGTATGGGCCAATGCTCTATAACGGTTTTCTACATATATGGAGGGACTCTGAAAGGAAATGGTATCCCAGTATTTAATGCTGCAGCAACCTTCGTTAACCCATTTCCAGACAGCAATTTGGAAGGTGTTGCAGACTACAAATTCAAGTTGATAAAATTTGAAAAAATCTTTCCATTTTGAGTTAGAAAACATTCTGGGTAAATGAAGAAATTGCTTGCTACAAGCAATTTCTTCGTTTTCCAAAATGTTTTCCCCAGTATTATTATTGAGAGGCGTCAAAAAAGTGTCACTGTGAGGGAATGGATTAAATATTATGGCAAATCAATAATTAATGCATATTGGTGGTCATTATTATAACTTTCAATGTGGTAAGTTCTATATTATTCAGATATATAAATGGAATCCAATTTCTCCTCACAAGCTTGAGAAGCTATATCCTGAAATACTTAATCTGCATGCCAACCATGTGATTCTTTGATTGATCTATTAATTGATTGATCGGGTTTTTTAAACACCTCTTTTAACTGCCACAGTCATATCCCAGCAGCTGGAGCATCTAACCCCAAAGCCCTTACCGAGCCTCTAGCTGCTTGCCCATATAGGTTAACAATTATCAAATCATTGGCGGGTGTCAATTTCATCAGAAAAGATATATGCCGCAGCCTGGGATCAAACCCGAGACCTCGGGAGTGAGTCTCCAATATTCTACCAAATGCACTATGATCGTGGCCTATGTGATTCTTTGATTATCTGCATCTCTTTTCAACAGAACAAATTTGACAGACGGTTTAATCATACGACTAGATATGTGTAATTGTACATTCTGAAGATCAAAATTTCACATGGAATTCTTGTGTATTTTATCATTACTTACTTTTTGCATTGCAATAATGTTTGAGGCATCGTGGAATAGATGAATATTAATCAGGTCAAATACACTGAAACGAGAAATAACAAAGAAATGAATATTAGACAAAAGTACAAGAAATATTGCATACATAGTAATTATGTGGCAATGATGTTTCTCAACATATTAGTATTTTTGCAGCCATTGAGTTTAAATTTATTGGGGTTTTACTTCGTTTTCAACTGCCAGGGTCATATCGCGGCGGATTTGCAGCCATTGAATAAGATTATATGTTTCCTTTCCTACAAATAATAGCTCACAATAAATGACCTGGCAGAGCATCTTTGGCTATAAGCTAGGGATGCTCTGCCAGGTCATTTAATGTGAGCTATATCAAACTCTTTTTTTTCTAAGGGTTTTATCAAACCATGATAACAAAATTGCGATGATGAAATCGAAACATCAGCAAATTCTTACCTTGGGTTTTCTACTTATTTTCCCACAATTGTCTAATAAGATATATTAATCTTGTATATTCTCCTATTGTCTTTAACCCTCTCCCAAAACTGCAAAATTTTAGGATGGCCCAATTTGAAAGCTGATTTAGACAACAAAATGATATAGACAAAGATATCATTTGTGCATGATTTTGCAGAGAAAATATAGAGGCAACAGGAGAAAATGCTGATCATCAGCATTTTCTTCTTTTGCCTCAATGTTTTCCTAAGCCATTACTGTTAAGGACGTGAAAACCAGGCCCCTGTTTCTAGAAAATACGTAAGTATGTTCTCATACTCAAATCTGAGTACCGTGCTCAAATCGCACGAAATCCACATGAACTTCAATCTAATACTCTTCAACGTTGGAGAGTATTCCGGGGCCAGGTCTTGTTTGGGAAAAAGTTAAAAGCTTTTATTACCTATGGTGTTCTCATGGCTTAACTCATTGTGTATTAATTAGGCATTTCTGTGTCAGAAATTATGCTTTAATCTCAAATTAACAGCACGCCAGAAAAATACTTCCCATAACTTATACAAGCTTTTGTTCTCAGGATATACCCGATAATCATAATTCACTTTTGATCTAAATTGTTCATGCATTTGCCTTTCACCAATTTCTGCTTAACCCTTTCCCAAACAAGACCTGGTTTTGACGTCCCTAATATAACAGGCTTGGGAAAACATTGAAACACAAGAAGAAACTGCTGATAACCAGCAGTTTCTCCTTTTGTCTCAATATTTTCTGTACCATATTTTACACAAACCCTATCTTTAATAACATCCATTTTGTCATTTGTGGCAGTTTTTGAAGTGGATCACCCTAAGATTTTGCCGTTTGGGAAAGGGTTAAAGACACTTTTTGAAGCACCTGAAGATGAAAGCTTGGAAAACACTGTCGAAAATGAAGAGACTGTTTGACAGTGTTTTCTATCCAAAAGGGCGCAACATTTCAACACACTGAAAATGCAGTCTGCAAACTCTTTCAATATGAACAAGCTTGAAATTTTCTTGTTTGGGAACAGTTTGCTTGTTTATTGGGGTTTTACTCCGTTTTCAACTGCTATCGCATTGGCTGGAGCACCTATCCATGGGTTCCTGTCATTTCTCATACCAGTACTACCACAACACCCTAACCGAGCCTCCAGCTCCTCTCCCACATAGGTTCACGATATCAAACCATAGATGGGTGACATTTTTGTCAGAAAGGGTATTTGACGTGACAGGGTATCCAACCCAAGACCTCTCGAGTTAGAGGCAGATACGCTACCAACTGCTCTAAGACCACCGCTGTTTGGGAACAGGTAAAGCTTTTCCCAAACAAAACATTGTTTTTACTACACTAGGAGCAACACAATTGGAAAACATTTCCCAGAAAATAAGAAAATGCTACATTTGCTCATTTTCCCCCACAATGTCTTTCACAAGCAATTTCTTCATTTTCCACAATGTTTTTCAAAGCCTTACTTTTGGAGGGCGTCAAAAAGTGTCACCATGTGGATATGGGTTAAGCTGTAGCTTACCAATTATTTACACTCCAACGCGTCCTGAGGAAACCTTTCCGCGACCATTTAAATTCTGGGAAAAAATTTTGTGGATATTTGGCTTTCTCCTTTATTTGGATATTCTCTATGTTCCCTGATAATACCTGCAAGAAACGTTTAATCCATTATAGGCCTTCTAAAATGAGTGGCAGATAAACAATAGACTATTTTATTTATATAGGGATATGTGGATATTGATTTCAGATTAAAATCGTGTTATGAGATAAATTACCTGTTTAAAGACGTTGTATCTATCATTGATACATAGTTAAAGGGGGAATGGCACTTAAAATCATTCATATTTACCGAGAACTTCGTAAAAAATAAATATGTATTATGAAAATATGGCCTTTAAATTGCATCTATGCCAAATCTTAGCTTTCTATCTTGTGTATTGGCTAGGATGTCGACGGATTTAAAACCCCATATGTTCCATTATTGTAAATATTATCCCCGAGACAACAAATCATGGGGTTTTAAATCTGTCGACATGTAAGCCAATACACAAGGTAGAAAGCTAAGATTTGGCATATATGCAATTTAAAGACCATATTTTAATAATATATATTTATTTTTTTGTACGAAGTTCTCGGAAAATTTGCAAGATGTTAAGTGTTATTCTGCCTTTAATCTGGCTAATTACGGTGTAATTTATAACTAGAAAGACCTGAAGGTCTTGAGTCGCTCCACAGGCCTGAATTTCTTTTAATATCAAATCCAAGTTTTGACTAGATTTTTGAATACTTGTGGTTCTTACAGCAAAAACAAAGTCAAAAGCAGCAATCATGTGGTCAATGCAAAAAGAAAGTAATTGATTGACTACTATTTTAGGGATGTTAGAGCGATAATAAAATTGAAAACTGTGATTTTGCCAAATTCAAGGACACATGATTCAGTATGTATATTTAAAATCAAATCAAAAATTAAACAAAAGCAAGATCTTAAGGTCACTATCGTTCAGTTCAAATTTTGTCTATATTAGTCAATATTTTTGGCTTCAAGAGTGGAAAAAGTGTCGAAAACTGAAATTTTGTCAATTTCAAGGGCAAATAACTCAGATTGTTTACACAAGTGTGATCATGTTGCAAATTACACATGAGCAAGATCTTGTTGTCAACAAGATTCTTTCCACGTATCATCTTGATTGGTTAACATTTGTGGTTGTTAGAGTGAAAACAAAGTCGAAAATGGCAATTTTGTCAAATTCAAGGGCACATAACTCATGATGTAAGATTCCGATCAAGCTGAAAATTATACCCAGGCAGCATATAATGCTTATATATATTCTGTCCAAGTTTTGTCTTGATTGGTCAATAATTGTAGATTTTAGAGTAAAAATAAAGTCAAAACCAACAAAATAGAGCCGAAAATGACAATTTTTGGCAATTTCAAGGGCACATAACTCATGCTATAAAATTCAGATCAAGCTGAAAATTGTACCAAGGCAATATCTTATAGTCAGCATCATTCTGTCAAAGTTTTGTCCTGTTTAATCAATATTTGTAGTTGCTAGAGAGAAAACAAAGTCAAAATACAGCCGAAAATGGCAATTCTGTCAATTTCAAGGGCACATAACTCATGATGTAAAATTTAGATCAAGCTGAAAATTTTACCAAGGCAAGATCTTGTAGTCAGCATCATTCTGCCAAAGTTTCGTCTTGATTGTTCAATATTTGTAGATTTTAGAAGAAAACTAAAGTCAAAACCTGCTATTTTTGACATTCAAGGGCAGATAACTCAGGTTATTCTGGTTCAATCCATATTCTTTGAAGGAATCTGAGAGAGGGTCACCCAATGATCATTCCTGTGAAGTTTGGTTGAAATCCATTCAGTAGTTTTTGAGAAGAAGATTTTTAAAGAAAAAGTTGACGACCGGACGCACGCACGCACGCACGCACGCACGCACGCACGACGGACACACCGCCATGACAATAGCCCGCTGGCCTGAAAGGCCAGTGGAGCTAAAAACAAAATGTAAACATCTGCCATTCCCGATAGTCATACTATACCAGACAGAAATTTTTTAAGACTAGTCCAAATTCAAAGATGATGCAGACAACAATATCAAGCAAATGAAATTTCGAAAACATTGTGGTAAATAAAGAAATTGCTTGTAACCAGCAATTTCTTCATTTTCCACAATGTTTTCCAAAGCCATTATTTTGTGGGCGTCCAAAAGCGTCAATGTGTGGGAAAGGGTTAATTCAGCATCAGCAAAAGGAGTCACTGTATGGTAATGGGTTAAGAAAACATGATGTGTTTGTGAAACATGAATGCCCTCGAAAAGGCCAATGTTGTTTTCATGTTAAGGCAGAGCTACAGATACGAGGGAGTGAAGGCTTTTCAAGTAGCAATATCTTATCAATTTTACAACAAACCCAATGTTGTTGGTACTCATTGGAATTGTCTAATCAATTCAAATGAGTACCCACAACATAGGGTTTGGATTTCAAATAATAAATTCAGAATGGCTTCACTCCCTCTTATCTGTTGCTCCGTTAAGGGGTTGATAAGGGTTAATGAATAACCTTGATGAAGATCATATTGCATGGAACAGATATCAATGAAAGGTTACATACTACATTTGAGCTTTGTATGTCAAATACTTCTAGAGAAAATGGCCAATCTTAAGTTTTCGGACAGATAGACGGACAGACAGACAGTCAGACATGAGTAAAACAATATGCCCCACATATTTCAATATAGGGACATAAAAATCGATGTTGATAAATATAGAATGTGTACAATATAGTTTCTAAAACATTGAGACACAACAAGAAAATTCCAGTTATCAGCATTTTCCTCCTTTGCCTCAATGTTTTCCAAAGTCTGTTAATTTAAGAGTTGTCAAAAACTGTTCTTGTTTGGGAAAGGATTATTTTATCAATGCAGAAAGTGATGTTCAATAAATCTTTTGAAAGACTCAGTTTCCAAAATTATATGAAAGGCAAGCAATAAATTAAATAGTTGTTTTTGGAATAGTAAACAGTGTATGTCATAAAATGTCATTAACCAAAGCCATAAATTCTACATTCCTCTTCAAATTCTACTAGAAATGTTTGTATATTTATTCTATGATTACTTTAACCCATTTCAAAACATAAAAAAATTTGGAATTTTCAAAATTGAAAGATGATGCAGAGGACAAATTCTCTTGAATGAACTCTTTTGATCTTTCTTGTTAGAAAACATTGTGGGAAATGAAAACATTGCTTGTCACAAGCAATTTCTTCATTTTCCACAATGTTTTCCAAAGCCTTTATCTTGTGGGGCATCAAAAATTGTGTCATACTGTGAGAATGGGTTAATTAATCATTTCTCAAACAATCACGTGATAATTCTTTAGAAAGCATTACAGTAAAGGAAACAAGATGTATTTGTGAAACATGAATGCCCCCGAAATGGCCAATGTAAAGTTTTTGAGACAGACGGACAGACAGACAGATGGATATGAGTAAAAGAATAGGCCCCTGATCTTTCTATATGGGGGGCTTAACACTTTCCCAAACAAGACCTGGTTTTGACGTCCCTAATAGAATTGGATTGGGAAAACATTGAGACAAAAGAAGAAACTGCTGATAACCAGCAGTTTCTCCTTTTGTCTCAATGCTTTCTGTGCTGTGCTATTCACAAATTTTAAAAAGGTAGCATGTATTTTGTCTTTTTCCGAAGCTTTCAAATTGGAAAACCTTAAATTTTTGTCGTTTGGGAAAGGGTTAAAAAAGATATAGAGATACATAACAACATACCTCCCTCCCTTCTACTGGAATAAATTTACATTCTGAAATACAAAGAGATGGAAATATATTACAACTGTCGCAGTTGCCATCGACACAGATCACAAAGTCAAAGGATCTCTCTTCTTTGACCTCAGAGAGTGAAGAAATTACTTCATGCAAACATCCATGTAAGTTTTCTTCATCCGACAAGCCATTTGGGAGGAGTTGCCCTGACATGAAGTGCCAGACAGACCAGGTGATTCTTATATACCCCTAACTATGTTTGTGGAGTGAGCAGTATAATAAACACTTCTTTATGCATTAATCCATTACCAGTCAGCAAAATTTTTGAATGTTCCGAAATCAAAGATGATGCAGACGACAATTTCAAGTGAATATAATTTTCTATTCTTTGGTCTTTCGGGGGAGACAACGTAGTGGGAAATAAAGAAATTGCTTGTGACAAGCAATTTCTTCATTTACCACAATGTTTTATTAAACCTTTATCTTGAAGGGCATCAAAAAGCGTCTACGTTTGGGAATGGGTTAAGTCACCTTTCAATAACAACTACAATTTTGTCAATTGTTATCAAATGGTTAACCCTTTCCCGAATGACAAGTTTTTGGGTGCTCCAATTCAAAAGCTGCTGATGACAGCAAAATGGATGTTGATAATGATGACATTAATGTATGATATAGCATAGAAAACATTGAGACAAAATGAGAAACTGCTGGTTAACCGCAGTTTCTTCTTTTGTTTCAATGTTTTCCCATACCTTTTTTATTAGAGACCTCAAAAACAGGTCTTGTTTGGGAAAGGGTTAAGCTTCAGCAGCATATACAAAATGATTAACACACAAAAAAAATCCTTGTATACATGAAGACATTGCTAGTGACTAGCATTTCTTCACTTTCCACAGTGGCTTTTATGCTCTTGACTCATATGTTGTAGATTGATGCTTATCTAAATTTAACTTTTGCAATACCATTCTATTAAAATACAGTACATTAGTAAAAATTCTTTGGCCTGGTAATAGATTTAGAAATTTATTTCAAAGGCTATGTTGAAAGATTTTACAGTTAGATAGCAAGTTCAGAAACAGTTTTCACAGAGGAATTTATAAACAAATTTTTAAAAATCAGCAAAAATACTGTGATTAAAATCGTTCTTTTGGGATTTGTTTGGAAAGTTCCAAGGCTTTTATCTCTATAACTTTTTCTGTAATATCGTTTCTTAAATCGACCGCCATGATGTCGTTCTAAGAAACACAGTCCTGTGGAAAACATTGAGGCAAGAGAATTTTTCTCTTTTACGTAAGGGTTAAAGAATTTTCCCTTTTGCATAAAGGGTTAAAGAATTAATTAATTATAAGAAAATACACATCTAAGGGGCGTAGAAAATTGAATTTTGGAAATTCTGTTGCAGAATCTTTGAACTAAGTGATTTCCTAGGGGAGATTCTTTAAACATTTTAAGTAATTGAAGTCAGAAAATTAATTTTAATACAAAATCAAATCTCATGTAAACATAGCATATTATGAATTCTATCTTTCAACATTTTCCCAGAAAGCAAGATTAATCCATTCGCACACCTTTTGACATCCCACCGAATACAGGCTTTAAAACATTGTGGAAAATGAAGAAATTGCTTGTACCAAGCAATTTCTTCATTTCCCAAAATGTTTTCTACTCAGAAAGGCCAAAAAAACGTAAAATTTCATTCACTTAAAATTATCGTCTGCAACATCTTTGAATTTGGACAAGTCTAAATTTTTGCCTTCTGGTAATGGGACAACAACCTGTACTTACCTACAAAATCGAAGATCATCACATCTTCTACACTTTCATGGATGAAATAAAGATTACCAAGTGCCTGCAATGGAATAAAACATGCATCAAAAACATGAGGCTTGACACAGGATAATATGGCAAAACCATGACAATATGTGGAAGGATAGGTGACCAGGAACATTTTTGTGAAAATTTTATCCAAACCTGTCAATAAATGTAGGAGGAATTCTGCTATAATATATGGATGTATGACATACAGAATGAATCTAACTTAACAGATGATCTACACTTCAGTTCAAAATTTATGATATTACTGAGCCATGTGCTCACTATCAAAAAGTCATTTGTATCTAGAAGAACTAGAAGAACAAGAGCTGTCATAGACGGATTATGCTCCCAAAATAAGGGTTTGTCATAAAAAATACATTAAGCCCCCTTTTGCCATGACATGCTGTTTGTACATTGATTGAAAAAGGTGTATGGTCTAGAACATTTTATTTATCACAGAAGTACAAAGTTTCATTAAATTCTGACCACTAGATGAAAAGAAATTAGAGAAACAAGATGTGTTTTTCTGAAATGTTAAGTTTTTGTGAAGTAAAGGGTTATTAAGGGTTAAGGGATGACCTTGAGGAAGGTCAAATTGCATGGAACAGATAGATATCATTGAAAGGAAGTTGCATACCAAATTTGAGCTTTGTATGTCAAATACTTTTGGAGAAAAGGCAAAGGTTAAGTTTTCGGGTTAAGTTTTCGGACAGACGGACGGACAGACAGACAGACGGACAGACAGACGGACATGAGTAAAACAATATGCCCCCGATCTCTCGATACAGGGGCATAAAAATAATTTTTACATTAAGGCCCCTTTTTCTGTGACACAGCCTCAAATACAACGTCCGCTGGAAATATTCCAGGGTGTTTATATATGATGTTTCATTAAATTCGGTTGTAGGGTTGCTGAGATATGGGCATGGACGGACGGATGGACGGATGTACAGACGAACAGACAGCATGGCGGCTATATGCTCTCCGAAATTTTATCGGGGAGCATAATAACAGTTGCAAAGTGAAATGGGTTATAAAACTTACAGTAAATTTGTCAGCAGCTGTGTAATCTTCATCTAGGAAGACCCGAGCTCTGTCATATTTTTGTAGAACATCACTGCCTAACATGGATCTGAAGTAAAAGAAAGAATACATGCAAAATGAAACTCTTCAATATCTACGATCATGCAAAGATCCAGACTTTTTTCCCATAGGGGGGGCTTGTATTTTCCAGGGAGTGCAAACTGGACCTCAACGCCCCACCCCTGGATCTGTGCATAATATACACACAGGAACAGATGCTACATATAGGCCTCAAATAAGTATTTTAGTTTGTATCAAATCTTCAAAATTTAAAATTGAAAGCAAGAGTGAAACACATGAAACACATGAAACATTCAGCTGGAAAAAGCTGGAAAAAGCCAGGGAATATCTTGAAATATACAGAAATGAGTTCAAGGTCTAGGCCAGGCTATATTTCTGGTTTACATCATATGAATAATCATTGAATCAGGTTTGTGTCAGAAATAAACTTTCAGACAAATTGGAACACCACAGCATAGGGAATTAATGGAATTATAACTTAAAACTTGTCAAACTGGCTCGACTTAATAACTAGGAATGTTCCTAGGTTGGTGAAATATGCTGGAATGGGTTCAAGGTCTAGGCTAAGCAATATTTCAATGCTTTTCAATGAAAACCTTGTAACTGCAGCTTAAAACAAGCTGCAGTTACAAGGCTTTTGTTGAAATGTGATGATTTCTGGTTTACATCATATAAATAATCATTAAATCAGAAATGTCTGAAATAAATTTTCAGACAAATTGGAACACCATAACCCCTAGAAATTCAATTCAACCCTTATCATGCAGATCCTGGACCATTACGGCTTTATGCTTGCATGAAAGAGATAGCAAGGTATTCACAGATGCTGTGAAATGTGACCTAAGACTTCACAGTAGCATGTAATGTGTCATAAAGTGTAATTCATTTCTATCTTATAAATATTTCATTTACAGCAATTCAGCAGAATATTGAAGTTATTTTATGTTGCAGTGGTTAGGTTTATTTCCTTATTGGATTCAAATTGCATGGCAAGTTTCTGTGACATTGTGACTTGTCGCAGAGAAAGAGGCATTTAAGGACAAACAAGAAGTGGTAACTGTAGTTGCTCTATGCATATTGACTGCAAGTCAAAATATTTCACTCCCCTATTATAGCTTTTACAGTATGTTATTATCTATTCTAATATCCAAAATATTGTTGCTTTTCAACAAAAACCTGGTAACTACAGCTTGTTTTAAGCTGCATTCACGAATTTTTTTGTTTGTTGGAAAGCAAAGATATGTTGTATCTACACTATAGGATGATCTGGAACCACTCTTTTAGGAGACACAAATCAACTCCATCTATATATGACCTTAAGTTTCAGCAGAATGTTAAATGAGATTCCATCTATCAATCTAATGTGTTAAAGATAAATATCGAAGTATCTTTTTGCACAAAAAGGTCACAGATATTTGCAGGTCAAAGCATAGAACTTGGAGTATATCCCAATCTAGAAATATCAGGGTAAATTGATATTTCCCAGACAAAGTCCTGACATCATTGACAGCACAGATGAAAAGTTGTTCTTCCTACAGATAAATACATTTGCCACAATGACATTCGCCAGACGTTAAGTTAGATATATTTGCAGGTCCAAAGAAAGAGCTCCGAATATAACCTAGTTCAGAAATATCAGGGTAAATTGATAATTCCCAGACAAAGTCCTGACATCATTGACAGTCAGGATGACATGTTGTTCTTCCCATAGATAAATATGTTTGCCACAAAGAAAATCCCACAGACTTTTTGTGTGTGTGTGTGTGTGTGTGTGTGTGTGTGTGTGTGTGTGTGTGTGTGTGTGTGTAACATGTCAGATATATTTGCAGGTCCAAAGAAAGAGCTCTGAATATAACCTAGTTCAGAAATATCAGGGTAAATTGATATTTCCCAGACAAAGTCCTGACACCACTGACAGCACAGATGACAAGTTGTTCTTCCCACAGATAAATACATTTGCCACAATTATGACAATCACCAGACCTTTCTTTAACAGGTCAGATATACTTGCAGGTCCAAAGACACGGGTGGTAAACAGAGAAACTAGCTCCGAAAAGAGGTAGTTGCATAGAGCGAAAATCTGTAGGTCACGAACACATTTTCTAAAATTATTTCTTTTAAAGCGAGTTTTTGAGAAATCCGGCGATGCTGTAATACGAAAAAATGGTCGAAGTTTGTCGTGCACGGGAGTATACGGTATTAGTAGCAGGGTTTTAATACAATCGTTGAAAAACATTTCAAAATCGAAAGTAAAAAATGTTTTACTTTCGATTTTGAAATGTTTTTCAACGATTGTATTCAAACTCTGCTTAATAACATCGAATATTCTCGTGCACAACAAACTTCGACCATTTCTCCATATTACAGCATCGCCGGATTTTTCAAAAAAACTCGTTGTAAAAGAAATAATTGTAGAAAAATGTGTTCGTGACCTACCTTTGTTTACAGATTTTCGCTCTATGCAACTACCTCGGTAGAGGCCGGATGTCACGAGGAAACAAAATACCGTTGACTCTTTTTGGAGCTAGTTTCTCTGTTTACCACCCGTGAAAGAAATAGCTCCAAATATAGCCTAGTAGAAATATATCTATAGAATCTATAGAAATATCAGGGTAAATTGATAAATCCCAGACAAAGTCTAGTTGACATTAACGACAGTTAGGATAACATGTCTTTCTCCCATTTTGCCAGAAGTACCAAAAGATCTCCTTTGACATAACAAAAGGTCTCTTTTTGATAAGACACATTGAATACTTGCAGCACTAGTCCTTGGGCTATAGAAGAACAAGATTAAGGTTCAGAAATATTTCATTTCCATAGATCTACATGATTGTTAATTGATTGCTAGATTGATAGAATGGGGATTAACCCATTCCCAAACAAGACCTGGTTTTGACGTCCCTAATAGAAAAGGCTTGGGAAAACATTGAAACAAAAGAAGAAACTGCTGATAACCAGCAGTTTCTCCTTTTGTCTCAATATTTTCTATGCCATATTTTACACAAATTCTATCTTTAAGAACTTCCATTTTGTCATTTGTGGCAGTTTTTGAAGTGGATCACCTTAAATTTTGCCGTATGGGAAAGGGGTAACTACTCTTTTAACTGGTCTGGTCATATAGTGGCCGGTGGAGAACATGACTATGGATTCTTGTCAATTCTTTTACCTGTAATGACCCTATATCCAGTCCGGGCCTCTAGCTGCTCTCTAACTTAGATGATTCACACCCATTGGTGAGAGGAAAATTACTTTTCTCTAATTGTCAGACAGGACATTGGCCAAGTTGGGGTTCAAAATAATGACCCCTGGATTGACAAACTCCGATGTCACTGACTGAGCTAACCCAGCTTGGCACATGATTTTCAAAGCAATTTCTTGATGTATACGAAAGTACAATGTATTCTCGAAATACCAGCGTAGAAAGATATTTTCCAGATATTGTCCTGACCTAGTGTGCTATGTAGATGACAGATAGAAGCCATCACACATAAGAAGATGGTAGTCTAAGAGACAAATACTACTTTATTTATCCTAGTGCTTATAGCCAGACAGAAACCATTATTATATTTCCTGTCATCAAGATATCCATTCATAAAGTTTGACAATGAGCTATAATGGAGCTGCATTTATACAATTTAGGCTGTGCCACATATAACAAAATGGTATAATAAAGACAAAACTACTTTATTCATCCCAATGCTAATTGCACTGTTTATGTAAGAACACATTGTTCATTTCATGTCATCAGGTAATTCATTTATATAAGGTTTGACAATCATCATAATGGCGCTCTACTTATCATGTAGGGCCCTGTGCTGGCACTGTGATAGTCAAAATGACAAAATAGCTTTCTACAGCAATCATAAGATGGTTATCCAGTGACAATTTTGATGACAAAACTGCATTATTCATCGTATTGCTTATTACAGCACCAGACAAAAATAATTCTAACCTTTCCTGCCATCAAGTAATCCATTTATAAGGTTTGACAATCATCATAAAAGCAGCTTTACTTATCATGTAGGGCCCTGTACTGGCCCTGTGATAGTCAAAATGACAAATATCTCCCTACACTAATAACAATATGTTTATCCAGGGACAGACACTGCATAATTTATCCTAGTGCTTATCGCAGTGTCAGACAGATGCCACTGTATATTTCCTCTCCTGCAGTTTCATACTTAAAATGTTTAATGATAGTCATGAGGATACTTTACTTCTTGTGGAGGTCCAGTGAATATCTGGGGACAATATTATTGTATGACAAGAACTGCATTTTAAATGTCATGCGCGGATCCAGGGGTGCCCCCGCCCCCTTTCATTGTACATTGGCCCCAAAGCACTCACCAGAGATAATAGCTTTCTGTTTATGTTTCAACAGATTCTGAGCAAGTTCATATGATGCTTTCAAGGCTTTGGCATAAGAAGAACTGCATTTCAATTCTTAGCTGTAAAAGTGTACTCACTTGACAAAATGGTTAACCTGTTGCATGGAAGCTTCATAATTTTCCCCACCTACCCCCTGACAGTGTATTGTAATGCAATACAACTTCACATTATTGTACAATACAAACTTACTTGACAAAATGGTTGACATGTTGCATGGAAGCTTCGTAATTTTTCCCTCCCACCTCCTGACAGTGTATCGCTAACATGCCTGGTTCCATCTCTTGTACAGCCTGCAATTAGAACATTATTTTATTAATAATTGAGCCAGGATCTGGAAAAACATCCCTTAACCCATTACCAAACGACAAAATTTTGGGGTAGTCCAATTTGAAAGAAGTTGCAGACGACATTTCAATGTGAAGAAATTTCGAAACTTTATAGCTTTTTGGGTAGAAAACATTGTGGGAGAAGTTGCTTGTCACAAGCAATTTCTTCATTTTCCACGATGTTTTCAAAAGCCATTATCTTGTGGGGGGTCAAAAGGAGTCACTGTGTGGTAATGGGTTAAAGCACTTGAGACAGCTATGTTTCAAGATCAGCATGTACCTAAGAGCAGTCTGATCAGGATCAATGCTGCTCTCTTACAATTGCTACAGGTCAAAAAGAAGCTGTTTGAGGACAGCATGGATACTGATCTGACTGTGTATATGCACAGGCTGATCTGGATCCAGGTTGTTCTTGAATGCCATAAAGGACTATTTTCAAGATCCAGGCTCAATTATCTTTTTATTTCATAAAATTAATGCATTGTATAGCTGGCAATAAATGACCTAGCAGAGGATCTCTAGCTAGATCATTTATCTTGACCTATACTCAAATGTAAATTGGGTTAAATTGTAAACAGGGTTAAATCTGATCAACTTACATATAACTGGGGAAAAAAACACTCAAAATTTGAACATTCTTCATTTTTTGAATTTGTACATTGCTATTTGAATTACATGTATGTTTACATGCCTTTTACAATGTAAGATAGTAAAACAATGAGGTCCAAACTCTGCATTTTAAAGAAGACCAAGTAAATATATACATATTCTGCAAAAGTTCTCAAATAATGAGTCAGTAAAATTTTATAAGTTTACATACTCTATAAAAAATATTGAGTAGTGAAAGTTTTCAAATTTCAAAGAAAGTTCATCAAACAAGGACTTAGACGCCAAACAGAACTTAAACGTTTAGCACTTTTAGTTGGCTGTTCTTCAAAAACATGACAATGAAATCTATTTTTACAGAGTTCAGAATTCTCTCTCAACTCTTCAAAAGTACCAGTGGTAATTGTTATCATTTAAAACATATGCCACACTCCAGGTCAGGGTTAATGTAGATTAATCCTTTCACAAACAACAAACTTGTAGTGTGGTCTAATTTTGATTTGATTTTATTTGGGTTTTACGCCGTTTTCAACTTCTATGATCATGTCGCGGCGGCTGGAGCACCTAACCATGGGTTCCTGGTATTTCTCGCACCAGTACAACCACAATATCCAAACCGAGCCTCCACATGTACCTGCTCTCTCACATAGATGATTCACACCCATTGGTGAGAGACAAATGACTTTTGTCAATGTCAGAATGAATACTGGCCGAGCCGGGGTTCGAACTCGAGATCCCTGGATTGACAGACTCCGACATAACCGACTGAGCTATCCGGGCTCGGCGGTCTAATTTTGAAGCTGCTGCAGACTACAAAATAAATCATGTACAATATAGCACAAAAAATATTGAGACAAAAGGACAAAATGCTGGTTATCAGCATTTTGTACATTTGTCTCAATGTATTCCAAAGTCCATTCTCCTTGGGACATCAAAACCAGGTTTTGTTACCTCTTTCCCAAGTAACAGCCATAAGTAATTTCAATTGGTAAAATGAATTATTGATGCTGGTGAATGAGAAATCTTTGGCAGAAAATGTCCCAAACTTTCATCATTGCTTTCTATACCACAGCATTCAATTTTCCATTTTCAGCAACATCATTTTGTCACCTGCAATTCCTTTCACTTTGGATTAATGCAAAATTTGGTATGCTGGGAAAAGATACAACCATATGCCACATTTCCAGCCATGAGATTCAGATTAACTAATCCTTAACCCTTTCCCAAACGACAAATTTTAGCGTGATCCACTTCCAAAAATGCCACAATTGATAAAATGGATGTTTACTAAAGATAAAATTTGTGTAAAATATGGCATAGAAAATATTGAGACAAAAGGAGAAACTGCTGGTTATCAGCAGTTTCTTCTTTTGCCTCAATGTTTTCCCAAGCCTGTTTTAATAGGGGCGTTAAAACCCGGTCTTGTTTGGGAAAGGATTAACTAATCCTAAATCCAATATCTGCTGATAAATAATTCAATTTTCAGTTTAGTCATTTAATCTTCCGGCCTGGTAACATACACAATTATGTGTCCATATCACGCCCAGATCTCGAGCACATCCAAATAATGTTCAAATGGGGTTTTACGCCATTTTCAACAGCTATGGTCATCTTTCGGCGGCTTGAACACCTAACCATGGATTCCTGTCGTTTCTCATACCAGTGCTACCACAACACCCTTACTGAGCATCCAGCTGCTCGCCATCATAGGTTCACGATATCAAACCAATGATGGGTGACATTTTGTCAGAGAGGGTATTTGCTGCGCCCATGTATCGAACGTGGGACCTCTCGAGTGAGAGGCAGATGCGCTACCAACTTCGCTATGGCCGCAAGCCACATCCAAATTACTCTCTTTAGAACAGAACACATTATCTCTACATTCCATTTCGATAGAATGAGCTCTGTTCTCGCGGGGTCATTTCAGGTCTAATCTCGGGGCATTGGCGGGATTTCAGTATCCAATCGTTGGCTATACACAACAAAATAATTTAAAAAGCTGATACAAGCTTTCATTGGCTGACGCTTCAAATTACCGGCTTCAGCCAAAAATAGAAGCGACGTAATGTATACGTAATCAAACAAGATCAAACTGAATGATTTTGATTCGATAATTCAAATGTTACCGGCTTCAGCCAAAAATAGAAGCCACGTAATGTATACGTAATGATCATGCAAGATAAAACTGAATGATTTTGATTCGATAATTCAAATGATGTGCTATAATTAGATTATGACGACCAAATAGGCTGTTGGCGTACGGAAAACTGCAGAGGTCATATTTGATGGTTTAATCAATATAGGCCTCGGCTTTGGAGAGTACATCCAAATAACAAGAGCTGTCCGAAGACAGCGCGCTCGACTTTCTAAGTTGCTTAGTATAAAGGGGGCATTACTCCAAATAGAGTGGTCCCAGGGTCATGGGCCCTGATAGTAAGGTAGAGGGTGTGATGGTGAATAAGTATTCCAAGTTTGGGTTGAATCCCTTTGATAGTATGGAAGTTATTGATGTTTGAAAAAACTTTAACCTTTGTTGCAACGCCGACGCCAACGCCGACGCCCGGGTGACAGTATAAGCTCTCATTTTCTTCGAAAAGTTGAGCTAAAAAGGTCAGTTGTGCAGCATATTCTTGGACACGATGTGGATAAGATATTGTATGTGACTTAGGCATTTACATGTTGCTTTTAAAATGCATCCAAAACATTGCAGCGACTGGTGGTCATCCTAGGACAAAAATTGTGAACACCAAGAAATGTTTCCTGCATGGAAATTTAGAGCAGCTCATCAAAAGTAGAAAATTCATCTATAGAATCAGTCGGCATGACGTCATAGCCTCACTTTCATTTTTTCATTGAGGGTACTACCTCGGTCTTTATCGTTACGGGACACCAATTTTGAGGCAGAATTTTATTTCAAAAATCCATCGTTAAAATTCATAAACAAAACTCTTTTTTTAAAGAATGTGATTTAAACTTTCTAACTACCAATGCATTTTTAATAATCGGGCGTAGTCCTCGAGATATTAATGCTGAAAGTTGGTAATGCTTTAAGGAAAAAGACCGAAGCTTTCACCTCCACCGAATGAGTGCAGGTGCGCGCTGTATGACTGACGACGTTTTTGATTGGCTGAAGGGATTGTGCCGACCGAATCAATTGGCAGAGACAGAATTATGACCTGTATCTCAAAGACTAATTTGTCTAATTTTGGAAAAGGTTTTAGACATTTTCTGCAACTATTTTGAATTTGAATAGGTCTAGGAGACTAGGCTTGTGTAATATGATAATTGCTTAAGTCAGACTACATCATTTATTCATTAAAATTTCAGGACTAGTAAGTTAGATGTTTATTTGTTCATCAATAATTATATTTACAAAATAATTCTACCAAACTTTGGTTGGAAGCCAATTTTACTAATTTGTTTTATAAATATGGAAACACTTAGCTAAGGAATATCATTTCGTTGGTGTAAATGCAAAACCTCGTATGTCGATTCTTGCAATTTTCAAAGTACAAACTTGTGCGCCCAGTTTAGACAATTCTCGCAGGTTTTGAGATATGTTTACTGATCAGTATAATGATACATTATTTGGGAACAATATGTCAAAATTTCAAGTAAAACATTTCAGTTTGGGAAAAGTTATTACACTTTTTTTCCCTCCCCTTTATTTTTTTTTAAGAAACGAGATACAAGGTTTTGCATTTACAACGACGATTTACACAAATTTACATTAATCTACACCTATTTCAAGTTTTGTAAGATTAAGGTATTCCATCCATATCATTATATACGAAACACTGTGTGCAGTTTTGGGCATCATCACTGGCGAGGCAAACTGACAATGGTATCCCCTCGCAAATTCCCTGGTGTCATCCCTAGCAAAGAAAATTGGTGTGTGTGTGTGTGTGGGGGGGGGGGGGGGGGGAGGGGTGATACCAACATAATGTCCAACTTCTGTGCTTCTGTGGTTTGTAAAATCTTGCATCCATGCTTGTAAGACTATGCTCACAAGCAACTCAGAAAACTTTCAATTATGATTAGTCTTTGAACTAATTGTCATTAGGTAATAGGCACTAAAGAAGCCCAAACAATAAATAACAATGACTACCATCTGTGGATGGAATGTCGACCTAATTATTTACAACAGTTTTGTTGCCACGGTAAATTCGGTAATAACTGCAGTAATTTGCATCATCTATAATTCCTGTTACTGCACCATCTAATTGTCTTGTAGCTATTATAACATGATTCAAGGAACAGCAAAGATTTTGCTTGGCTTTGCAATTTCAGAGTCTGTACTGGGACTTCCGTAAAATGACAAGGGCTCAAACCATTGACCTCTGGGTTTTCAAAAGAACTTTGTTAAAACTGCTTCAAATGACTTCTCCTTTCCAACCAAAAATAAGAAATGTATGTATGTCTATAGGCTCTATTAAACCAGATGGTAATTTCAATTAGCCTTAATTAATTACCATGTTATCATTTTCACATGGAGGTCTGAATTCTTTCTGAGAGAATTTTCACCTGTTTGAAGATTCCTAAATATTCTGTTTCAATGACGCCAGCATGACCTGCATAACCAGATTTTGGACCATGGTCTAAAAAAGTTGTTTTGAGACGTGGTTATTCATTCAGTCTTTCTGTATAAGGAGTCAGTCTCGCATTTGAGCTTAAATCTGGAAAAAGGGCCCATATAGCATTTGAGAACAACATGGATCTAGATCAGCCTGTGCATACAGTCTGATCAAGCTCTATGTTGTTCTCCAATTGTTTGTTCCTGACCAGTAGCAACTGTACATTAGCATCCTTGGATCCTTATTATATAGACTACATTTGACTGCATGCTGATCTGGAAACATTGTTTTCTAAAATTCTGTAAGGGCCTTTTTAGAGAACCGGGACTTTATGTCCGGGGAGCTAATGTCACAGCCCTAGTGTCGGCGTCGGCGTCACGTCGCGTCGCGTCTTCACTTGAAAAACTTTAACCTGGTCTATATCTCAGGCACTATTAGAGATACAGCTTTGATATTTCATACATAGATATATCTTGACAAGACCTTTCATTTGGGACCATGACCTTTGACCTAGTGACCTTGACCTTGGAGTTTGACCTACTTTTGAAAAACTTTAACCTGGCCTATATCTCAGGCACTATTAGAGATACAGCCTTGATATTTCATACATAGATACATATCGACAAGACCTTTCATTTGGAACCATTACCCTTGACCTTGTGACCTTGACCTTGGAGTTTGACCTACTTTTATAACAAGAGGCCCAGGAGGGCCTGAATCGCTCCACTGGTTAAAGTGGAAGAATTATCCCATGATTTCTTGTAAGCCTTACACAGCGGCAGCCAAATCTTGATATTTGTGAATAAATTTTGAAGAGAGACTCAAAGAACATTCTTGCAAAGTCGAGACTGGTTCAAATTGGCCTTATGGTTGATTTTTAAAGAATTTTCTTATGATTTCACTAAGTCTGATAAGCCCCTTTCTCCCTGCCACCGTGAGCCACATTTTTTTGACAAATATAAAAATTTGTGAACAAATTTTAAAAAGAACGACTAAAGGCACATTCCTGCAAAGTTTGGTTCAATTGGGCACACAGGTTGATTTTTTAAGAATTTTCTTATGATTTCTTTAAGTCTGATAAGCCCTTTCCTCCCTGCCACGGCCACATTTTTTGACAAAATTTTAATGTCAAAAATTGTGAATAAATTTTGAAAAGAAAGACTCAAAGAACATTCCTGCCAGGTTTAGTTCAAATTGGCCCAATGGTTGATTTTTAAAGAATTTTCTTATGATTTCTTTAAGTCTGATAAGCCCCTTTCTCCCTGCCACAGCCACATTTTTTGACAAATGTAAAAATTTGTGAACAAATTTTGAAAAGAATGACTAAAGGCACATTCCTGCAAGGTTTTGCTCAAATTGGCCCAATGGTTGATTTTTAAAGAATTTTCTTATGATTTCTTTAAGTCTGATAAGCCCCTTTCTCCCCGCCACGGCCACATTTTTTGACAAATGTATAAATTTGTGAACACATTTTGAAAGGAATGACTCAAGGCACATTCCTGCCAGGTTTGGTTCAAATTGGCCCAATGGCTGATTTTTAAAGAATTTTCTTATGATTTCTTTAAGTATGATAAGCCCCTTTCTCCCTGCCACGCCCACATTTTTTGACAAATAAAAAATTTGCTAACAAGTTTTGAAAAGGGTCACCCAAGGAACATTCCTGTCAAGTTTGGTCAAAATTGGCCCACTGCATGGTATAAGAGGAGAAGATGTTTAAAGAAAAAGTTAACGGACGGACGCACGGACGGACGCACGACGGACACAACGCCATGACAATAGCCCGCTGGCCTTCGGCCAGTGGAGCTGAAAATTGCTGTTTTAGTGACAAGCTCTCGTATAGGCGAGCTATGTTGTCCGCAGACAACTCTTGTTTACAAGATTCTGGCTTGTATTCAGAGTACAATGAGACCATTCTTTATTTGACTCAAACTGGACCAGGTTCAAAAGTTCCTACATCATGGGGATTTTTAAGATAGAGAGATAACAAAATTTAAGAGAAATGCTCCCAGGAATCATTCTATTTATATGTTGAAATCAGGTTTCCTAATATCAAACTGAACAAAAATATTATATTTGAAATAGCCCTTCTCCAAATGAACTGTTTGTTTCACTATGATTGAATACTTTTTTTGTTTTTCTCTCATTTTTCCCACCACAATTTTACTTTTTAAGACTAGTCTATAAATTGCGAGTGTTCGAAAAAGTGAACTAATTTTGGTACCTTGAGCCGTTATTATTGCAAAAAATTTTCTAAGAAAGAAAAAGATTTAGCAATCTGCACTCACTTCCCATGCAAAATAAATTGACAAATCAAGTTAAGGTCAGGACAGACCTCACAGCATTTCAGTACAGGTAATGATATTTCCAGACAAAAATATTTCTAAATCAATCTACATGGCTAGGCAATTTAACATTAACCCATTCCTGAATGACCAATAATTAGAAAGATCTGCTTTAAAAGAAGAAGGTGACAAAAACATCATGATATGGAAATTAGAACATTTGTATGTCACAACACATAAAACATTGAGGGAAAAGGATAAAATTCCGGTAATCAGTATTTTCTCCATTTGCCACTTTGTTTTCCCAAGAATTTTACTAACTTTGAGGCATGAAAACCAGGCATAATTTGGGAATGAGTTAGAAAAAAATAAATATTTCAGTACAGGTAATGATTTTTCCAGAAAGAAATATTCCATTACCAATCTACATGAATAAGTAATTTAACATTAAATTCAATAAATTCTAGGAGAAAATGTCTGATGAAAACATGCAATACAATTTAAACCTGAGCTCTGTAGGAATTTTAATTCCTTCTATTTACTTTACATGAAATGGTTTGGTTTATTGGGGTTTTACGCCGTTTTCAACTGCTATTGTCATATAGCAGCAACTGGAGTACCTAACCATGGATTCCTTTTATTTTTCATACATGTCCTACCACATCCCCAAAACCGAGCCTCCAGCTATACTGGCCCACATAGGTTAACAATATCAAACCAGTCAGACGCCCTACCAACTGCGCAATGGCCGTGGACTGACACACGTAAGGACCACAGTGGTAGTACATGTAGTTCAACATATTTTGGAGAAAATATGTAATGAATATGGCATAATGAGTAAATTTGATTTCTAGAGGGATTTTAGGAAAAGAAAATAGAATTCTTCAACCTTTTTCCCAAAAGCCAAAAGTTTGGACAGTACCGATTTGAAAGCTGGTTCAGACAACAAAATTGACAATGCTAAAGATAGGATTTATATACAATATAGTACCGAAAATAGTGAGACAAAAAACGAAAATGCTAATTATCAGTATTGTCTTCTTTTGCCTCAATATTATCCCCAAGCCTTTTCTATTACAAACATCAATCATCATCATTTTCCTCTGTTGTCTCAATATTTCTCCAAGCCTATACTATAAGGAACATCTAAAGTCAAAACAAAGACTTGTTCAGAACAATATTCGACCTTGTTGGTATTCAAACAAGGAAATTTAGAGACAGGCGTTTGATCTAATTTTCATTTTTGATGACAATGAATATTTAGAGCCATCAGTGCAAAAAGGTGAACTTTGACAGGTATCTTTATCTACATTTTCGTTTTTTGTCAATGACACAGAAAGAAGTCATGGACTCATTGAATTGAAAAAGTATAACAAATTTATCATTGATCAAACTCTATGTTGTAGGTATTCATTCAGGACCAAAGTGTAAAATAGATTTCTGTCGTTTCTCTCACCTGTACCCCTACAACATCCTTTCCGAGCCTCCATCTACTCGCCCACATAGCTTTACATGTGTGGGAGTAAACTGTCAGACGGGATCAAACCAAGGACAATAGGACCTCAAGAACGAGTCAATGCGCTACGAAACTGCACTATTATGGCCACAGTATGAACCAACTCAAAATTCCATCATATTGGGATAATTTTAACCCTTTCCCAAACGGCAAAATTTTAGGGCGATTCATTTAAAAAAACTACCACATATGACAAAATGGATTTTATTAAAGATACGATTTGTGTAAAATGTGGCATAGAAAATATTGAGACAAAAGGAGAAACTGCTGGTTATCAGCAGTTTCTTCTTTTGTTTCAATGTTTTCCCAAGCCTTTTCCATTAAGAACGTCAAAACCAAGTTTGGGAAAGAGTTAAAACTTTTTATGCTATATTGTTTACACACAAATCCGATCTATCAACATCCATATCATTGTCTGTAGTAGCTTTTGCATTTTGACCAACCTAAGATTTTGCCGTTTGGGAAAGGGATAATGAGTAGAAAAGTTGTCATACTTACTGAAAGGAATTCTTTCAACCATATTTTCAGCATGTGTTCTGGCTGGAAAGAGAAAATAACATGATTGTTAACAAATTATCAGTTACAAAATTGTTTGGAAATAATTTTTTTACACTATCACGGTGGATAACCCACACTAATTTTGGGAAGCGTTCACACCGAAAAAACATCTATTTCATGTATGTTTTGTTTAATTTCTCAGCTTATACTCTACGGTTTAGATGAGATAAAGTGCACCGTATGCATCTTTGATAGGGCCATTTCCGATTCTAACTCTGCACCAAATGCCATGGTTTCTTCAAACATTCAAGCAAAAGCATTCATTTTGAAAGTTTGAAGACACCATGGGATTCGGTGCTGAGTTAGGTTTTCATTACTTTGCTAAAGGTTGCCTATCATTGGTAAAGTTTGAAAATATCTTAACTATAGCCTGAACAAGCTGCATTTATGGCATTTTTGAATATTGCCAACAACATGGGCATATATCAACTTTGCAATCAATCGGCAAAAATCAATTTGCAAAATGGACGTCATACTTGAAAATGGTACAATCTCTTTTCTCCAATTTACGATAAATTTGAGTATCATTCATTGTGCATTTAGCAGAATTTAGTGAATGAGATATTTTGTGTGTGAATCTGTTTTCAATTACATTGCTTGCCAACAGTGAATTTAATTAGCATGTTAGATCAGCAATAGGTGTAAACTAGATAGTTTTTTGCTTTCTGCTAACTTGCATGCTGTTACAGGTCTAACTTTTTCCTTAGCTATAAAATCTCATCGACTAATTAACTTGGCTATAATTATGTTCCTGCCATTTATCAAGCCAGTGCAGCTACCAAATTCAATCCAGGATATTATATTATATTCATCCCATGAAGAAATTTTATCTACATCAACGCTCAAAAAGATGTGTGTAGAAGCTTTAAACTTTAATATCTTACTTGGATCGAGTGTATGTTCTTGGCATTTATCAAGCCGATGCAAACATAAAATTCAATGCAAGATATTATATAGCGTTCATCACAAGAAGAAATTTTATCTACATCAAAGCTCAAAAAATGTGTGTAGAGGCTTGTCAAATGTAAGAGAGGATGTTGGCCAAGCCAAGACTCAAACCTACAGCTGTGAATTCCATGACTACGGCTATAATGGTCTGAAAACTGCACAACCCAACCTTGGCACAATTCATTGAAATCAATAGTAAAAGATTCTCCTAATACAGTAATCAGCAATAATTATTTTAAATACCTCTTGTTTTCCCATAAACTACCAAATAATAATAAATACTTATTCTGAAGTATTCTTGAGGAGCATAAAAATGAGATAAACTCATAATTTTTTTTTAATATACTGATTGCCCTTCTTCTTTGCATTATAAACAACTTTCACTGCTTTTACCGTTCCCAGACAAAACTGTTATAGACCAAATTGACTTAGAGCTTTGTACGACAAAATAGGCATCACTTAGAATGAAGAATTTGCATGCAACATTTATAGTCTTAACTTTCAGTTTTTGGGAAAGGGTTATCAAAGTTTAACAATACCCATCAAACGACAAAAATTTTGACTGGACAAAAATTTGGACAGTTCCATTTTAAAAGCTGCAGCAGACGACAAAATAGAAGACGATGAAAAGATATGTGTTCAATATGGTATTGTGCAACAAGGTTAACCCGGGACAACTTAATTTTCGTGTGCAAAGTCCGTTAGTTGAGCGTCTTACCAAAACATTGTCGAAGTGGGGTCATTACATATGCAGATGTCCCGGGTTAATCTTGCTGGACAATACAGACAATATTGAGGAATCAGCATTTTCTTCTTTCCACAATGCTTTCTTCATTGCAAGCCGTTTCTTACAGGGACGTCAAAACTCATTCTTGTTTGGGAAAGGGTTAAATGGCTTCAGTGACTTCAGAATCTCATATTGTCTATTTTCAACGAAAACCTCTTAACTGCAGCTTGAAACAAGCTGCAGTTACAAGGTTTTTGTTGAAAAGAAGCGATATGAAGACATAATTGGCTGACATTTATTGCAGAATTTCTGGAGAATCTATTATTGAAATTCCATCAAAGTTGTTTTTCTGATAATTATTGCGAGTTATAAATATAAGAAGCAACTTGAACTACTTCCAAACATCTGCACATCAACTTATTGTCACTTTTCTTCAAAAACCTTGTAACTGCAGCTTAAAATAAGCTGCAGTTACAAGGTTTTTGAAGAGAAACAAAGATATTGTTGCTTTTCGAGCAAAACCTCTTAACTGCAGCTTAAAACAAGCTGCAGTTACAAGGTTTTTGAAGGAAAAAACAAATATAATTATATTGTTGCTTTTCAACGAAAACCTTGCAGCTGCAGCTTAAAACAAGCTGCAGTTATGTGGTTTTGGATGAAAAGTGATGCTTTTCTGTCAGAAAAGACGGCACATAAAGTTTTGTGATTCTCTAGGAACTTATTTTTTCTCATTTATTTTTCAAAACATTCTGAAAGAAATATCGAATCTTTGAAACATTTTACAAAGTAACCTACAATTTATATGTGATACCATTATTTAGTTCTAAGGTGTTGACCTTTCATGTCTGTTAGACATGATTCAGAAAGAACAAGTCAAAAGATAGAGGACACTGCATTTAAGCATAGCATCACTCTTTGTAGGCCAAGCTGTTAACTATTGCATTAAATTGTTCTTTCAATCCAAGACAATTGAGATTAGTACTTCAATTGGCTAAGACAAGAAGTTGCCCTTCTTGAAAATGGGACAATTTGTTACCTAGAAAACACTATTTAGTACTAGGGTGGAGCAAGTGATCTTAACCCTTTCCCAAACAAGACCTGGTTTTGACGTCCCTACTAGATAATTCTTGGGAAAACATTGAGGCAAAAGAAGAAAATGCTGATAATCAGCATTTTCTCCTTTTGCCTCAATATTTTCCTAGCTATATTGTACACAAATCCTTTATTATTCAATGTTCATTTTGTCATATCTGCTGCATCTTTCAAATTGGATCACCCTAAAATTTTGTCGTTTGGGAAAGGGTTAAGTCATGCCTACTGTTACACATGGTTCTAATAAGAGTTCATAGACAGTGGCCTACATAACACGGAAAATTAGGTCTATTATCTAAAATTAGGTAATCCATTAACACAAACCCTAAAACATAACAAAATCATATCATACTTCAAAGCTTGTCGGGAAGAAGTTACAAATTTGATAACACCATTACCATACCGATTCTGACATGTAATCTGGCCATTTTTGCAAGCAGCATTGCATAAAGTTAGTCTGAACAAAATTAATGTGCAGACTGACCCTTTTCTATATTCTCCTGTAATACAAGAATTAACTATGGCAAACACAGAGTAAAGCACTGAATGGATGGGCAGATAAGCCCTAAAGCTAGCTGTGCATGTTCACCCTAACAGAAATCAGATAGTGACCTGTTAACACAGAAAATTAGGTCTATCAATGATTACCTAAAATTAGGTAATCCATTAACACCATACCTCCCTTGTTTAAAGAGTAAGATTGTTTACAGAGTTGATAAGAACATGATTTCAATTTCCCATGTTCCAGAAATTGTAATTCTATACCAGGAATGAGCCATTATAATTTTTGTAGTTTTATTAGTCTGTGAAGTTTTCCAATTTTGCCCCTTTTCTTTGAAGAATCATCAATCCAAAGCATTCTGCATATCAAGAATATTAGTCTTGATAAGTCATATCTTTGCTTTTCACTGCAGCTTATTTTAAGCTTCAGTTATGAGGTTTTTGAAGAAAAGCGACAAAAATCATGATATCTTTGAAGATTACCTATATTCCAACCCCCAAACAAGACAAAACGGACCCAACTTAAACTATAAATAAAGAATGGCAGCAAAAAATTATAAAGTACAGAGTAATCTTTAACATATTAACAAGATCAGAGAGCATTATAATTAGCAATAATATCATTGATGATCTTAAAAATACACAATGGTGTTATTGTTTCTTATTACATTAATAATTCCTGCATTTTTTATCATTTATGTAAGTATACCGGTAATTCTAGTACGCTATTGAATGAATGAATGGAATATTTTATACATCCCATGCAAAATGATTTTTGATCAGAAAACTTTACAATGAATATCATTAGCATATCATCAATAATATTGATCATTAATTGATGATATCCTGCAGATGGGCGTTAACTCACTTGGCCTCACTTGGTTCTAGATTGCTTAATTGGGGTTTAATGCCTCTTTCAACTATACTGTCAAATCACGATGGCTGGAGCACCTAACCATTGATTCATGTCATTTCTAATACCAGTCCTAACACAACATCCTTACTGAGCCCCAAACTGCTCGCCCACATAGGTTAACGATTATCAAACCATTGGTGGGTGACAAGGAAGGATATTTTGCTAAGTAAACCCATTACTGCACAATGACGCCTTTCGACTCCCGTAACAAGAAAAGGCTTGGGAAAACATTGTGGAAAATGAAGAAATTGCTTGTGACAAGCAATTTCTTATAATTCATTTTCCAAAATGTTTTCTACACAAAAAGTCCATAAAATATAAAATTTCAGTCACTTTAAATTGTCTCTGCAACATCTTTGAAATTGGACTGGTCTAAAATTTTGCCATCTGGTAATGGGTCAAAGTCTGGGTATAAAACCCGGGACCTCATGAGTGAAAGTCAAATGTGCTACCAATAGCGCTATGGTCTCGGCCTACTAGCTAATTGAACTTAATAACGCTTGGGGATTTAACAAGCAGGGAATGGTTAATGTTTGGCCAGCAATTCCAGAGGCCAAAGTTCGGAAGAGCAATGACAAAAGTTTAGCATGTAAATGAGTTGGCAAATAAATTGAAATATTGTTACAGCAATGTTTTTAAGATTCTGGCATGGCCAGTGCCAGGAAAATACTTGACTTAAGCAGAACATTAACCTCTACTTATCAAACTTTTCTCAAACAAAACAAGAGGGCCAAGATGGCCCTATATCGCTCACCTTAGAGATCATCAAGATGACAATTTTTTGTCTCATCTCACATACACAACTTCTGAACAACGTTCATTAAAGAAAACAATTTAAACAATGCTGTTAGTAGAGAGTTATACTACCATGGGAAGTGCAAGCTTTACCTTAACCCATTACCACACAATAACTCTTTTTAACTCCCCTATAGGAAATGGCTCAGGAAGACAATGTTGAAAATGAAGAAATTGCTTGTGCAATTTCTTCATTTCCCACAATGTTTTCTACCCAAAAAGACCAAAATAAATATGATTATATTAACTTGAAATTGTCGTCTGCTTCATCTTTGAATTTGGAACAGCCCAAAAAATTTCCGCCTGTTAATGGGTTAAGGATCTCTGATAAACAGAATTGGAGAAGATTGTATCATTATGAGACAATTCTACATACAAAATTTCTTACACCAAACAGTTTAGGAGAAAAAGATTGTACAAGATTTCCTAATCTTTGTCTCTATATGAAATTCGATACCCACAACATAGGGTCAATTTTCCTTGTATCACAATAATTTGAAGTATTTTGGTAGAGGGCCTTGAGATGATTCTACACACAAAATTTCAAAGCTCTAGGCCAAACGGTTCAGGAGAAGAGGATTGTACAAGATTTCCTTCTTTGTTTCTATATGAAATTTGATACCCAAAACATAGGGCCAATTTTCTATGTATCACAATAATTTGAAGTATTTTGGTAGAGGACCTTGAGATGATTCCACACACAAAATTTCAAAGTTCTTGGCCAAATGGTTCAGGAGCAGAAGATTGTACAAGATTTCCTTCTTTGTCTCTATATGAAATTCGATACCCACAACATGGGGTCATTTTTCCTTGTATCACAATAATTTGAAGTACTTTGGTAGAGGACCTTGAGATGATTCTACACACAAAATTTCAAAGCTCTAGGCCAAATTGTTCAGGAGCAGAAGATTGTACAAGATTTCCTTCTTTGTCTCTATATGAAATTCGATACCCACAACATAGGGCCAATTTTCCTTGTATCACAATAATTTGAAGTATTTTGGTAGAGGGCCTTGAGATGATTCTACACACAAAATTTCAAAGCTCTAGGCAAAACGGTTAAGGAGAAGAATATTGTACAAGATTTCCTTCTTTGTCTCTATATGAAATTCGATACCCACAACATAGGGTCAATTTTCCTTGTATCACAATAATTTGAAGTATTTTGGTAGAGGGCCTTGAGATGATTCTACACACAAAATTTCAAAGCTCTAGGCCAAACGGTTCAGGAGAAGAAGATTGTACAAGATTTCCTTCTTTGTCTCTATATGAAATTCGATACCCACAACAGGGCCAATTTTCCTTGTATCACAATAATTTGAAGTACTTTGGTAGAGGACCTTGAGATGATTCTACACACAAAATTTCAAAGCTCTAGGCCAAATGGTTCAGGAGAAGAAGATTGTACAAGATTTCCTTCCTTGTTTCTATATGAAATTCGATACCCACAACATAGGGCCAATTTTGCTTGTATCACAATAATTTGAAGTATTTTGGTAGAGGGCATTGAGATGATTCTACACACAAAATTTCAAGACTCTATGCCTTATAGTTTGGGAGGAGAAGATTTTTTAGTAATTGTGGACAGACAGACAGACGGACGACGGACGGTGAGCGATCACAATAGCTCACCCTCAGCACTTCGTGCTAAGGTGAGCTAAAAATTCTAGGGTGGTCTGATGTCACATTTGCAGTAAAACAAGAGGGCCGTTGGCCCTAGGTCGCTCACCTGAGATGGGGTTTTATAACAGATCAGATTTCTTACAGGTAATGCAATAAAGGGTAAAAGATCATATGAATGCCGCTATGCGATTTCAAACCATAGAAAACCCAGAAAACTTCCTTAGTGCAATATCATATGTAACTCAAATATGAAGTTTCATCCAATTCGGCTATGTGGTTATGGAGAAATTGCTTTGGACAGACAGAATTAAAACAAGAGGCCCAGAGGGCCTTATCGGTCACCTGAATCAAATGAGCAGAAACAGTTAAGGAAAATGTTAAAAGTTAACTAAAAGCGCAACTCCCCCCCAGCACCACCATTTCTTGACAGTCTTTTTTTCTCTTGTACAAACTTATTCAAAGAATCAAATACCAGAACATTTCTTAACCCATTACCAAATGACACAATTTTGGACCGTTCCAATTTGAAAGAAGTTGCAGACGACATTTCAATGCGATGAAATTTCGAGATTTTATAGCTTTTTGGATAGAAAATATTGTGGGAAATGAAGGAATTGCTTGTCACAAGCAATTTCTTCATTTTCCACAATGTTTTCTAAAGCCATTATATTGTGGGGAGTCAAAAGGAGTCACTGTGTGGTAATGGGTTAATATGTACCCTATTTACCCCCTTTTGGCCCCTTTTGGGGCCCCAAAGGGAGATAACTCCATGATTTGTAAAAATCTGAAGCGACTTCCCATTGGGATGCTTCCTGCCAAGTCTGGTAGAAATCTGTCCAATGGTTCTCAAAAAGAAGTAGAAAATGTTCAAAGTTAAGTAATAATGCGAACCCCTCCCATCCCCAGCACGGCCATTTATTTTTTTCTCTTGTACAAACTTTGTAGTCCTTGCACTAAAGACTTTAAATTCCAAATGTGTATCCAATGTAACAGCCGGTTCATGAGTAGAATATTTTTTAAGATGTACCCAATTTACCCCCTTTTTGGCCCTTTATGGGACCCCAAAGGGAGATAACTCCATGATTTGTACAAAATCTGAAGCGGCTTCCTATTAGCAGAGCTCCAGATAGGATGCGTATTTGCGTAAAATATGCATTGATTTGGTCTAAATACGCATTTACTTTCATAAAAATGCGTACAGATACGCATTCAAAATAAGGAATACGCATTTGATAATCCTCAGTTAGCCTATCGAGATCGAAGAGCGCCGGAAGAAACACATAGAAGAGGAAATTCCAATGATTTAAAATATTGTTTTGGTCTGTAAAAATAGCTTATCAAAATGTCTAATACGCCTCAGCCAATCAAAACCGGGAATTATTGGGGAATACCGATTACGTCACCAGCCGAGCAAATGCAGAATACAATCAGCTTTTCTGTAGAACTACCGAATGCTGCCGAGTGGTTCATTTTGTTCGAATTTCAGTCAATCATTGATCTCCATTAATCTTTTTATACGGAGCAAATCGTTTCCTCCATTTTCATTGGATGATAAATATCGGGCCATTGCGTCACTTCGTAAATCGGAAATTGCAACTCGAAGAAGTTTGGGTTCCTCTTTTAATTGAGAAACGAGTAAATCAATATCTTCAAGCACATCGTAAAGGCGATTTTGGCCAATATTATTTCTGAAGAGGCCCTCCAGTACAGACAAAGATAGCCCACGATAGTAATCTCGTTCCGAAAAAAAACAACACTTGATGGTCGGAAACATAGCACGCTTAGATGTCCTCGAAATCGACTATCGAAAATGAAAGTGGGTCGTTCCGGTTGGATGCTCCTTTTAATTTTAATCCTTTCCCGAACAAGAAGGTAAATACGCCTTACCTCCAAAAATATTTGGAAATACGCATTGGAAAAAATTCTGAGGGGTAAATACTCCTTGCCTCAAAAAATTATCTGGAGCTCTGTATTAGGATGTTTTCTGCCAAGTTTGGTTGAAATCCGTCCAATGGTTCTTAATAAGAAGTCAAAAATGTTAAGTTAACCCTTACCAAAATCACTTAGTCAGACTTATATGTGACTTATAAGGGACTTATAAGGCACATATATGGGACTTATAAGTTACTTATAAGTTTGATAGAAATGCAACTAAGTGAGTTCTATGTATAAGTCATTTCTAAGGCTAAAAGATGCACAACGTATAAGTGACATATAAGTGACTTATAAGTCAACTATGTGAAAGTATAAAACCGTTTAAAGAACTAAGTCATTTATAAGTATGCATCCCAGTAAGCTTCGTGAACAACATAGATGAGGGGATTGAGTCTTTGTCTGAGATTTTTAGCGGGAAATAGACAAAGAAATGTTTGAATTTGTATTGTTAATGTTTGTTAATAACAATGATGATAGCTGCTGTAAAAACTGGAATAATATGATGAACTTGGAATATTGAGTAACTATTTAGTTTCTGAAGGTAATTCTAATTATTAATCGACATTAAACAGATGATTAGTTTATTTTATGTAATTGTCATGGGTTTTCATGACCATTTCAAAATGAATGAGTAGATTTTATCAAATTAATCATCCACTTTTAAGTTAACATATCTAAAATTTTTGATTCTAGTAACTGTTGTGATTGTAAAATGATTCTTTATATTTTCAGTTAATTGTCTTCAGTAGATTTTGTAAAAAAAAATCCCTACTTTTAAAATATATTCTCTCTCCAATAGGCAAGTCAAAATCAGGTCTTGTTTAGGAAAGGGTTATAATAAATTGCTTGAATGAGGAGGCTCCTCACATACATAATATAACTCTTGCTCAACCTGCTAATTCCTGGCAGCCTTCATGACGAGGATTGTTTAAAGACCTAGTTTCCCTTTGTACAGATAGTTTGAGAAACATAGAGGAAAAAGAAAATGCTGATAAAAATTTAACAGCACTTATTGCTTTTGCTTCAATATTTTCTGTGCTGTAATATACACTAGGCCCCCTTTTATGAATGTCCATTTTGTTGTGTGCAGCAGCTTTCAAATTTGACCATTCTTAAATTTGTTGTTTGGTAAAAGGTTAAATAGTATTTCAATCACTATATGGTAGCTTGAGCACATAACCATGGATTTACAACCACATAATCCTTTTATAGCCTCCAGATGCTAATTGCTGCTGCTCGGGATCGAACACGGGACCCAATAGTTGCAAGTGTAACCATCTAACAACTGCGTCATGTTCGGGGCAGTCAAGATGGTGAAGTTAGATGGGGGACAATTATTCTATGGATGTTACCTATTTATAGGCAGTGGATCAAACTTATAGGTCACTTATAAGTGACTTATATGTCACTTATAAGTGACTTATATGTCACTTATAAGTGGCATATAAGTCCCTTATAAGTGACTTATATGCCAGATGTAAGGAGGATAGAAAAGAATTGCTATGTGGCTTATAAGCCACTTATAAGCCACATATATGTCACTTATAAGTCATATATGTCACTTATAAGTCATATATGTCACTTATACGGGACTTAGATCTAATTTGCATATAAAATCCTTATCCGTGACTTATAAGCCACTTATAAGGCAAAAGACTAAGTCCCTTATAAGCCACATATATGGGACTTATAAGGGACTTAGATCTTGCCTTATAAGTGGCTTATAAACCATTTTGGTAAGGGTACTAATAACGCGACCCCCCCTCCCATCCCCCATCCCCAGCACGTCCATTTCTGGACGGATTTTTTTCTCTTGTACAAACTTTGTTGTCCTTGCCCTAAAGACTCTAAATACCAAATGTGAATCAAATCCAACAAACGGTTTCAGAGAAGAAGATTTTTTTAGATGTACCCTATTTAACCCCTTTTTGGCCCCTTATGGGGCCCCAAAGGGAGATAACTCCATGATTCGTACAAATCTGAAGCGGCTTCCCATGCGGATGCTCCCTGCCAAGTTTGGTTGTAATCCGTCCAATGGTTCTCAAGAAGAAGTCGAAAATGTTAAAAGTTAACGCACGACGCACGACGACGGACGAAACACGGTCGCAATAGGTCACCATGACCTTCGGTCAGGTGACCTAATAAAACATACAGACTGACAAACAAACAGAAATTTACAAATTGACCTAGATCTATGACCTTGAACCTACCTAAATATATATTTCAAATAGAACATCTACTCATGATAAAGAACACATTTACCCATACATTTTTTTAAATCCATGCATAAATGTAGATGCTTTGCCCATGATAAGCAGATTTTTACAAGAAGTCCCGTTTTTCTGTGACAATGTTTCATATTGAAAAGCAAAGAAAAGTACCTCTAAGCAATATCATAAGCAATGCAAATATTAAGTTTTGTCAAATTTGGCTCTGCGGTTATTGAGAAATTGCTTCTGACAGATTTCATGTAATTTCTCTTTTTCTGTTGCCATGGCAATCAGAGTTGGGGTTTTTTTTTTATAAATTGCGATTCTGTTAGCAATTTTTTAAATGTGACCTCCTAATGAATATTTCTGCCTAGTTTGGTGGAAATTAGCCTGTTAATTTAGGAGGAGATATCATTCAACGATGTCATTGAGATTTGGTGGAAAATCTCCTTTTCTGTTGCCATGGCTACCAGAGCTTTTAAAGGATTTCAATTCTTTTAGCAATTTTTAAAAGGAATCTCCTCAGAAATATTTCTGCCAAGTTTGGTTGAAATTGGCCAAGTTGTTTAGGAGGAGATGTTGTTAAAATTATTGAGAATTAGTCAAATTTCTCCTTTTCTGGTGCCATGGCAACCAGAGTGTTTAGTCAATTTCAATTCTTTAGCAATTCTTAAAGAGGACCTCCTAAGGAATATTTTTGCCAAGTTTAGTTGAAATTGGCCTGGTAGTTTAGGAGGAGATGTTGTTCAAAGATAGTATTGAGATTCAGTCAAATTTCTCCTTTTCTGTTACCATGGCAACCAGAGTTTTTTATGGATTCCAATTCTTTTAGCAATTCCGAAAGGGGGCCATCTAAGGAACATTCCTGCCAAGTTTGGTTGAAATTGGCCTGGTAGTTTAGGAGATGTCCTTCAAAGATAGTATTGAGATTCCGTCAAATTTCTCCTTTTCGGTTGCCATGGCAACCAGAGGTTTTTATGGATTTCAATTCTTTTAGCAATTCTGAAAGGGAGTCACCTAATATACATTCCTGCCAAGTTTGGTTGAAATTGGCCTGGTAGTTTAGGAGGAGATGTCGTTCAAAGATAGTATTGAGATTCAGTCAAATTTCTCTTTTTCTGTTGCCATGGCAACCAGAGTTTTTATGGATTTCAATCCTTTTAGCAATTCTGAAAGGGGGTCATCTAAGGAACATTCCTGCCAAGTTTGGTTGAAATTGGCCAGGTAGTTTCGGAGGAGATGTCGTTCAAAGATAGTATTGAGATTCAGTCAAATTTCTCCTTTTCGGTTGCCATGGCAACCAGAGGTTTTTATGGATTTCAATTCTTTTAGCAATTCTGAAAGGGGGTCACCTAATATACATTCCTTCCAAGTTTAGTTGAAATTGGCCCAGTAGTTTAGGAGGAGATGTCGTTCAAAGATAGTATTGAGATTCAGTCAAATTTCTCCTTTTCTGTTGCCATGGCAACCAGAGTTTTTTATGGATTTCAATTCTTTTAACAATTCTGAAAGGGGGTCACCTAAGGAACATTCCTGCCAAGTTTGGTTGAAATTGGCCCAATAGTTTAGGAGGAGATGTCGTTCAAAGACAGTATTGAGATTCAGTCAAATTTCTCCTTTTCTGTTGCCATGGCAACCAAAGTTTTTCATGGATTTCAATTCTTTTAGCAATTCTGAAAGGGGGTCACCTAAGGAACATTCCTGCCAAGTTTGGTTGAAATTGGCTGAACAGTTTAGGAGGAGATGTCATTTAAAGAAATTGTTGACGGACGACGGACGACGCACGGACGCCGGACAAAAGGTGATCACAATAGCTCACTTGAGCACCTTGTGCTCAGGTGAGCTAAAAACTAGAAAGACCTGAAGGTCTTGAGTCGCTCCACAGGCCTGAATTTCCTGTGGTTTACTAAAAAAAATTTGACAAATTTATTTCAAATTCTTGTGATTCTTAGAGCAGAAACAAAAAAAAAAAGAAGCAATCATGTGGTCAAAGCGAAAAGAAGGTAAATGATTGACCAATATTTTGGGGATTTTTAGAGTGATGATAAAGTTGAAAACTGTCATTTATAATGCCATATTCAAGGACACATGAGTCAGTATGTGAGTAAATAATTGTGGTAGACTAAGGAAAGTAACTTTTGATATGAGCAATTTAAAGTTCAGTAAGAGTTGTTTTTCTTTATGATAATTAGTTCAAGAAGTTGCGATTGTGCCTGTAAAATGGTGGTAATGAAAATAAAGAGACATTCTGATCTAAAACTATGATTTTGACTTGATAATTTGTCTTGAACACCACAATAATCAAGCTAAATATTAAACTTGAGCAAGATCTTGTGGTCTGTCCCAATTTTGTCAGTATTATTCTATATATGTGGCCACAAAAGTGAAAAAAGTGTCAAAAACTGAAATTTTGTCAATTTCTAGGGCACATAACTCAGATTGTAGCAATGCAATCATCCTGAAAATTACACAAAAGCAAGATCTTGTTGTCAACAAGATTCTGTCCAAATATCATCTTGATTGGTTAACTATTATGGTTGTTAGAGTGAAAACAAAGTCGAAAATGGCAAATTTGTCAAATTCAAGGGCACATAACTCATGATGTAAAATTCCGATCAAGCTGAAAATTATACCCAGGCAGGATATCATGCTTATATATATTCTGTCCAAGTTTTGTCTTGATTGGTTAATATTTGTAGATTTAAGAGTAAAAATAAAGTCAAAACCCGCTTTTTTTTATATTCAAGGGCAGATAACTCCAGACTTTCCAGTTCAATCTGAATTATTTCGAGGAATCTGAGAGCGGGTCACCCAAGGATCATTCCTGTGAAGTTTAATTGAAATCCATCCAGTAGTTTCTGAGAAGAAGATTTTTTAAGAAAAAGTTTACGGACGCACGGACGGACGGACGGACGGACGGACGCACGACGGACACACCGCCATGACAATAGCCCGCTGGCCTGAAAGGCCAGTGGAGCTAAAAATTGTAATCAATTGTAATTATTTCGGACAAACAAATAGTAATTAATTGTAAGCAGGAAAGCATTTAGGGAAAAGCAGAAAACGCTAATAATAAATTTCTTTCTTTTTTTTTGTGATCAATGTTCTAAATCTATTTTTACATTCGTCATTCCATTCCATTCCAAATCAAGCCCTTATTTTGATATCCATGGCAAACAAAATATTGAGAAAACAAGATGTGTTTGTGAAACATGCATGCCCATGAAATGGCCTTTGTAAAGTTATCAGACAGACAGACAGATGGATGGACACAAGTAAAACAATATGCCAAATCTTTCTATGTGAGGGCATAAAAATGATTAGTTTTGCCGTTTAGGAAAGAGTAAACAAACCCAATTCATGGTCAATGCCAGCACAAAACTTGACTGTAAGCGGATTATTAACCCCAGGAAATTAATTAAAAAATATCTGACCATTTGTCTAATCTTTTCCATCATGCCAATCTTTCAATCATCTGTCTTTAGAAATCAAGATGGATTACAAAGCTTGTAATTAACATGGATAAATGAATCTTTGAACAGGTGTATAAAGGCAGTGGCAGATCCTGAGGTGGTTGAGGGGGGGGGGGTCAAATAAAACAAATAAACCCCTCTGTAGCCTGATTTTTTCATTTACATATAGAAAATCAGTCAAAATTGTGTAATATTAGGACCCCCACCCCCATCCCCCCTATCGAATGCTCGAACCCCATTCATAAAAATCCTGGATCCGCCTCAGAAAGGGGAATTAATTGATTGAATGGGCTTCGAAAAGATTTTAAAAAGAACTTTAGTCAGCTGGAGCACCTAACCATGGACTCCTGTCCCTTCTCTAACTCTTCAATTTCCATTGCCACAGATGACGCCCGAAGATGCACAAAGTGTTTTATGATGGGTTGTAATCCTTATGTGCAAATATATAAACCCATGTATTGTTGAAGCAAGATCGTTTGGCACATGTTTACATTTTGTTCAATGACAAAACATTGTGGTTTAAAACGTGATGAATTCTATCACTCTGCCTAAATGTTTTACATATTTATGTCACTACTTATAAAGAATTTAGTCATGTTTTATACAGCAATGTCTTGTTTGCATTTGACCAAAATGTAAACTTGTGCTATACGATCTTGCACCAACAATAATTACCTAATTGATAGATAAACAATTTACAAGTACTAATAGATAGCTCATCCCTCCCTCTTTTATGAATGGTACCACCACTTCTATGCTCTACTATACCTCTTGGCAGGTTTTGGAATCTGCTATCTTTTTTCTGTATCTTCCAATTTTTCTATCAAGTCTAGAATCAGGGCTTGTTATCATGTAATTACAGGTAAAAACCTTTATTCTTTAAATTGGAAGGGGCATCACCTTTCTGCGAACTTTTGTACAGGTTAACCCTTTCCATAGCAACATTTTTGTAGGGTGGTCCAAAGAGCAAAAGACATCAGCAGTACAGTACATGCGGACCAAATGCATTTTGGTCACCCCGATGCATGTTCTTTGGAGCAAGATTTCTTAAGAACGATGTTTTAGATAAAGCGTTTTTAAAACCTAGATTCTGGCCGAGGTGTTCCAAATGCTCCATACTTCATACAAATGACGTCATTTGTATGAATTATATATGGAGCATTGCCGTGGAACATTCAGAACAACTCGGTCAATTCTCTCTTATTTGTAAACAACTGTTAACCGAGGGGTTCCGCACAAACTATAGGGCAATGGCGCCTCCCATTGAGCGTCTTAATAATCTTGCTCTAAAGAACGCTTTATCCTAAAACATCTTCCCAGCCACAAATTCAGTATCTTTAAAGTATATTAAAAGTACAAATGAAGTCCTCTGTTGGAGTATAAGTGAGGTACAATAGAAGCACATACTTCTTCTGTACTTCAGATTTTTATCAGAAATTAATTAAGAAATCTCAAGATATCTCAAGAAATCTCGCTCTAAAGAATGCACCTGAGGTCTCTATTTTCAAAAGTAGCAAGGGGATGATATCCCTATCCTTTTGTTAGGTGACCAAAATGTGTCTTTCGTATCTGACCGTGAAAGATATCCCTGTTGGAGAATTTTTGCTGTAACATTAGGAATCATTGAGCTTTCTCTTAATTCCATTAGGATAAATCGCATTAATAGCTTGGTGATAAACAGGGAAACCCAATTAATTACAACTAATTTTAGACAAGATATAATCCTGCATATAGCACTTTCCAAAAGAGTGCCTAGTGTTTATAACCCCATTGGATGTGGGTTGAGAAAACATTGAAGGAAAAGAAGAAAATGCTGATAATCAGCATTTTCTTCTTTTCCTTCAGTGTTTTCTATGGTGCAACATGGTTGGTTAAATGGGGTTTAATGCCTCTTTCAACAGCTATGGTCATATCATACAGCTAGAGCACCTAACCCTGCATTCCTCTTGTTTCTCTCACCAGTTCTACTACAACATCCTTCGCGAGCCTCCAGCTTGCAATAGTAATCTCCCACAGCATGATTTTTGGAAGCAAATTTTGCAAAATTTGCTTTTCTTTGCAGCCACCTGTCTCTGCACTTTACCATTCTCTGCATACCACACATCTTCCCGTCCTCCTCGCAATAAATAGTTCTATCTAAAGCAAAGATTAACAAGGTAACAGTTATTCGAACATTCAATATGTAAGTCTGAAGTTATGTGTAGATATTGAATTGTGTGACTGGAAATGAAACATTCAATTAATCATGTCTTAAGTTTACTTAACTATGAAATATATCCAACTGCACTCTGGCAAGGAACTCAGGATAATTAGCTTAACCCATTCCCAAACAGCAAAATTTTAGGATGGTCCAAATTCAAAGATGTCGCAGACGACAATTTCAAGTAAATGGAATTGAACATTTTCTTGTCTTTCGGGGTAGAAAATATTGTGAGAAATGAAGAAATTGCTTGTCACAAGCAATTTATTCATTTCCCACAATGTTTTCCAAAGCTTTTTTTCTTGAGGGGCGTCAACAAACGTCAATATATGGGAATGGGTTAAACAACTTGATCTATCTAGGCAGTTTCAAGGAATTTCAGGTTGGCAGAAAAAAGATAATTAATCCTGTAAATATTTTAGGTGTTTTTAATTAAAGAAAGATTAAATGAGAATTTCACATAAATTTCTTTTACAGCAAAAACCCAAATAAATTTTACTCAAGATATTTATCTATTCTAGATTTTTTTTAAATGCAGCCAGCATTTGGAAGGCCCATAACCCTTTACAAAATGGCAAAAATTTAGACTGACAAACTTAATGTATTCCACCCATGATTAGTTACAAAACACTTTGAGCAACTACGGGCATCATCTGTGGCAACAGAAATCGACCAAACGCCAATCGACAGATCGCTCTGCCCAACATAGAATTTAAGGCAAACAATGTGCATGAGGTCGGTAATAGGGAACGATTTTATCCAGTTAATCATGACTTAAATTCGGACAAACAAGTAGTATTTCGTAGTTGTTGTTATAAAATCTCGTAACTACGGCTTTATTTAAGCCGTAGTTACGAGATTTTACAACAACGACGCGGTTTATCAAAACATAACGATAAACCTAGTCTATTGTTAGCACAAAATTCTTTGCCATTGGCATGTCGATTGTTTTGATTGTCAGTCAATAAATCGATACAATAACACGTGCAACGAAGAACAATTGGGGCATAACATTTTTGTGATCGTCCATTGGCTAATCGATGTTTTTGATTGACAGTCGGCGTTTGGTCAATTGACGATGGTGTACCTTCGTTAATGTAGGGAATGTCATCTGAGATACCCTTGTCAATTTCCATTGCCATGGATAACGCCTAAAGTTGCAGAAATTTCATCAGTTTTTAGCTGCAGTTATGAAGTTTTCGAAGAAAAGCAGCCACATGATAAAGGGTTAAGTTCATCAAACCAGAAGAAACTGAAGGCGTTAATGATGAGAACCACAAGGGTTCCTTATTACTTTTGGCCTTGTACCAACAATCAAGCAATTACTCTCTCACACTTGGTGCAGGTTTGTTTTTTGTCTTTTTGGGAATGACATAACCATTATATTTAACCATTCGGGAAAACATGAACATTTTTGCTGAAATTCTGTTAAAGCATAAGAAGCCTTACAGTCAAAATTAATGCTTTTTCTGTCCCACTTTTTACGAACAAAAGAATTAAGCCCAATTCTGAGAACTGACCAAAGTCGGCTCACACAGGATTTCAGGATTTTTTAGTTCTATGAATACAAAGTAATATTTGTTAGGACCTTTAACCCTGTCCCAAATGGCAAAATTTTAGGGTGATCCACTTAAAAAACTGCCACAAATGACAAAATGGATGTTATTAAAGATAGGATTTTTGAAAAATATGGCACAGAAAATATTGAGACAAAAGGAGAAACTGCTGTTATCAGCAGTTTCTTCTTTTGTTTCAATGTTTTCCCAAGCCTTTTCCATTAGGGACGTCAAAACCAGGTCTTGTTTGGGAAAGGGTTAAGGTAGAATACCTGTAATGTAGCCATTTTGAGGTTCATAAAACATCGCCTATTTCGAGTGTCATCGTTACATATCCGAACATATTCAGGCACTGTCGTACACATTCGGCGGTGGAAAAATCATGAATGAAGCCCTGTGTTGTGGGTTGAATAATTCAATCTTCACTAGCCAAGGTTGAACCCATCTTTGTTTGTATTCACCCTTGGCAGATTTAGTCCGATTTTCTTGAAATCCTGCTGGTTGTTTACGTTATTTCGTCCATTATTGATGACGTCATTAACGCGCGTTGTCTTTCGCATCATGCGGATTAGGTAAAAGTTAGCTGCTTCTTTAGTCCAGTCGTCAAAAGTATAATAATTCGTCGATTAAAGATAGGGAATTCCTGTCTATTGCAGTGAAATTCTTAGGAAGAATCGCCCATCTTCGCGTTTTTGAGTTGGAAATGCAATGACTTTTCCCGCCCGTTGCCATGAATTGGTTACTGACATAACAAATGTATCAGACGACAATCTAATTGGTTCCAGCGAGACCCATCGCTGGAACCAATGAAAACGCTTTCCAGGACACCAAGAAAATCTAACTAAATACGCCAAGGGTTAATACAGAAACTACGTTACGTCGTAGATGTCACCCTTGGCTTGCGAAGATGGAATAATTCTGACATCGCTCAAATCTCATTAGGGGTTGACTTCCTTTACCCATTACCGTACAGTGACTCCTTTTGACTCCCCACATGGTAATGACTTTGGAAAACGTCGTGGAAAATGAAGAAATTGCTTGTGACAAGCAATTTCTTCATTTCCCACAATGTTTCCACGTGAAAAGACCAACGAATGCAAAATTTCATTCACTTGAAATTGTCGTCTGCATCATCTTTGAACTTGGACTAGCCTAAAATTTGCTGTTTGGTAATGGGTTAACTACAATGTCTCTTTCTGTGCAAGATAGTCTACTCTACAATTAAAACTTTTCCAAAATATTTTGAGAAGTTTCTAGTTTGTTCAATATAAATCAGATTTGGATCTCTTCAATAATTATGATCACAAAGTTGGCAGAATGCTTGTTTGATGCTTGAAATATGAAGATAAATTTCATATTTCCTCATAACTCATACACTTGTTTAGATTTTTAGTAATTGATGGCTTCCTGAGAACTATATTGAGGTATTAGCGCAAAATGATTGTAAGTGCATGTTATAATATCATGCAGTTACAATAGTTTTGCATTTCTGATAGACTGTGTTAAAACATGGATCAGGTTGTTAAAATAAGCACTGCAATAATTCTAACCACTGCATGAAAAATGTTTTTTAATGACATCATGCAGGGCTAGAAAAATACCCAAAACATCAAATTTTATGCACTAAAGGTCAAACAGTAAAATTAATAATTTTGACAGATTATACCTTATTAATATTCTGACCCATTAGCTCACAAGTTCAAACCTGTTAGATCGCCTCAAGCAAAACAAGTGCAACAGAAAGCAGGGGGCACAATTTTTTGAACTTTCTCTTTCAATTTCAAACCTAATGCTATGGATACTCTTTAATAACCTTAAGATTCCAATGGATGTACCCATAGAATAGGGTTTCGTTCATGATTTTTGACATTTTGAGTTTTAAGTGCTTTAACAACACAGAACACATGGATTCTGAATTCAAGTTACAATTTCATAATTTTTCCAAACAGATAAAGGAGCCAAATACACTCTTAAAGCAAATGGTTCAACATTTACAGTGTTTATTCTAGGGCGCGGGATTGCGGGAATCCCCCACTTTTCTGACAAATCCCCCAAATTTTTCATCTGCCAGCGGGAAAATCCCGCAAATTGAAATACTCTGGGTACTTTGATAACATATTGCCGTAGATATCAATAAAACGAAATTTGAAGCAAAATCCATTTCAAAGCCTCAGATATCGCAGTAGATAGGTTGAAAAGTATCTAATATCACTAGAAAATTCAAATCTACTGCACTATTTATTGTTTCAAGAATATCTTTGGTATTTCCAAAAGCCAGTCTAAGTATTGGAACAATCATGGCGGCCATCACCGATATTTTTATCCCAAAATGTTATAATTCTTTTACAAAGAAACTATTGTAGTAGATAAAAGGTAATTTTTAAAGAGAAAATCTGAACTTGAGATTTAAATATCACTTCCTTTTACACGGCCGCTTATCTACTAAATCACAACATTTTGTTGTGTATGAAAAAAAGTTTAGAGGATATCCGGTTGGCAGTTAGAGGAGCCGACAAATCGGCGGGTGAAAGGTGAGTCTCGTCTTTTAATCGAAATGTTCTTGTTTCTAGCTCGAAAATCGAAAATCGGAGAATGTCATACAACCCTTTATTCATTTTCACATATTTGTGAGCCCCATCCAAACCCCGATTCCCAGAGATTGAACGTAAATTCATTTTCTCCCGTTGCAAGGGTAGCCCCAATATTGACATTTCGTCAATCCTGATGAGCGTTTGTCCACTTTCTGAGGATGAATGGCCCAAAACCTGTGTGTATCATAAAATAGTTGTATGTAAATTACATCGTGCAAACAGTATTTTAATAGCTTACTGTCGATCTTTGAAGAAAATCAGTTCTTCCGGTCAGTTTGTGCGTTAGAGGATAGGTTGTGAGTAAGAGGATAGGTTGTGATTTAGAAGACAGAATGCATTCATCGCATTTAATACCATTTGTCATTGTTTATATGCGAATTAAGCCAAACCGAAATACTCTATGTGATATGTCTATTTTCAAAGGGTGAGTGAAATGGCATAACGTATTTTTACGCCCAGTAAATTGATACATCAGGGACACAGACCTTTAACATTGTCTGCTTGTCTGCCAATCTGCATGTGTAAATTTAAAATAAAAATTTAAGTTAAGAGGGCGTTTGTGCGTTCTCTTTTTAAATTTTCATAGACCTGATATTCTTGTCTGCTAGGCCTACATCTTTTGTTTCGGAAAAGTCAAATATTTAGCCATTTTGGTAATGGGTGAAGTGTTTCCAAAAGTGTTTTCAAAATGACACAATTTTGGACTGCTTTATTTATAAAGAGTTACAGATGTGAGAAGTATATGTTTGAGGGCGTAAATATTGAGGGAAGGGCTGATAATCAACAATTTCTTCTTTCTCTCGATGTTTTCCGAAACTATTTTACAAGGGAGTTATAAAATATATCTTGTATGGAACAGGATTTTTGGAGAAATCTTTATGAAGGAAATCGAATTCTCTTGTTCCGTTGCTTTTACATGATGTGTAAATGGGATTCTTTAACCCTTTCTCATACAAGGCATGGTATAACGTACTTATTAGAAAGGGATTGTAAAGTATTGACACAAAGGAAGAGATTACTGTTAATCATCAATTTCTCCCGTTGTCTCAGTATTCTCTGTACTACTTCTCTTTATATAAATCATCTTGGTATTAGTATCCATTTGTCATCTGCAGCATTTTTCAAATTGGACCAACCTAAAATGTAGCTGTTTCGGAAAGATTTTTAAAACGTTGGTGGTGTGAAGATATGCCTGTAATCAAACTTTGTAAGTTGTATTTGCAATGGTTAAAATATTTACAATCGTAGATTTGTTGTTCCAATGCAGGTATCAGATTTCAACACCTTTCCTCATGTTCCTGGTGTGTCCAGATTAGGTGACAAACTCACTATTTTCAAAAATCACTGTTTGAACTGGATACAAGTCTTGTCCCTAGATATATAAAGTAAGTACTGCAAAGGTGTTCCAGACTATAGTAGACAAACTTAGATCTGTCATCCAAGTATTTTAGTGGCCCTTTATTTTGGAGTATTGAATGATGTTAAGAATCCTACACGCAAAATTGTAGTTTCGACATATTTTGTCTATATTTGTATGAACGTCAAATGGTCATAAATTTATCTTTTTAATTAAGAGAGGTAAACTGATAATCTTTGTGTCATTGATTTTCTCATGGAATGATCTCAAAAACGATATATTACAACATTGGAATCATTTCTAAAAGGGTTATTTACCGTCGTTTGTTTCTGCTTGATATGAAGCTGCATGCTAGCGGTGAATTTCTTACTTCCAAGGTTAATAATTTGCTTTTGTTGATTTTTAGGATGTGTTCACCCAATTCCTCGCCACAAACGAGATCAGGCTATTCTGATACGGGATGTATGGAGTGGAGAAACTTTATGCTATTTTTATCGCTTATTCAATAGGCTGCAGGAACTTTACAATATTTTGGAAGTGAGGCATGCGTGGATATTTTTTAACGATGACGTGGTTTGTACCTAGACAAACCATCGTTGAAGTTGACAAAAGTGAATTTCACAAAGTTCATCTTTAATTAATGTATGTTACAACTTGCAAAATTTATTAATGTATCAATTCGTAGGCCTATATGATTGGTGACTTAATATTAAACATATTGAATCAATAAACAAGAAGATCTATGGATAAACAAGATTTACAGATCTGTATTTTTGACACGTCTTTGTTGTCTCCGGTTTTCCACTTCTTAAGCATTATGTTTTAAAGAGGCTACTTTAGAGCATGTGGCTGGAATACTGCACAGTATTTACTTTGAATTGTATAAAAGTTCACATGAAGACACACAGAACATTGTTATAAATCTATTATGCATAAGAACCTTACATTCATTTAGATGAGATAATGTAATATGATATATATATAACTGGTGTATAAAAAGGGTTTTTTCTATATCATATCACAATGAACTTGTAATCTGTCAAATAACAAGAGGGCCGTTGGCCCTAGGTCGCTCACCTGAGACGGGGTTTTATAACAGATCAGATTTCTTACAGGTAATGCAATAAAGGGTCAAAGATCATATGAATGCCGCTATGCGATTTCAAACCATAGAAAACCCAGAAAACTACCTTAGTGCAATATAATATGGAACTCAAATATGAAGTTTCACCCAATTCGGCTATGTGGTTATGGAGAAATTGCTTTGGACAGATGGAATCAAAATAAAACATACAGACTGACAAACAAACAGAAATTTACAAATTGACCTAGATCTATGACCTTGAACCTACCTAAATATATATTTCAAATAGAACATCTACTCATGATAAAGAACACATTTACCCATACATTTTTTTAAATCCATGCATAAATGTAGATGCTATGCGCCAGATAAGCAGATTTTTACAAGAAGTCCCCTTTTTCTGTGACAAGGTTTTATATTGAAAAGCAAAGAAAAGTGCCACTTAGCAATATCATAAGCAATGCAAATATTAAGTATTGTCAAATTTGGCTCTGCGGTTATTGAGAAATTGCTTCTGACAGATTGCGTGTAATTTCTCTTTTTCTGTTGCCATCAGGGAACCAGAGTTGGGTTTTTTTTATAAATTGCAATTCTGTTAGCAATTTTTGAAATGTGACCTCCTAAGGAATATTTCTGCATAGTTTGGTGGAAATTAGCCTGATAGTTTAGGAGGAGATATCATTCAACGATGTCATTGAGATTTGGTGGAAAATCTCCTTTTCTGTTGCCATGGCTACCAGAGCTTTTGAAGGATTTCAATTCTTTTAGCAATTTTTAAAAGGAACGTCCTCATAAAAATTTCTGCCAAGTTTGGTTGAAATTGGCCAAGTAGTTTAGGAGGAGATGTTGTTCAAAGAAATTATTGAGAATTAGTCAAATTTCTCTTTTTCTGGTGCCATGGCAACCAGAGTTTTCAGTCAATTTCAATTCTTTAAGCAATTCTTAAAGAGGACCTTCAAAGGAATATTTTTGCCAAGTTAAGTTGAAATTGGCCTGGTAGTTTAGGAGGAGATGTCGTTCAAAGATAGTATTGAGATTCAGTCAAATTTCTCCTTTTCTGTTGCCATGGCAACCAGAGTTTTTTATGGATTTCAATTCTTTTAGCAATTCTGAAAGGGGGTCACCTAAGGAACACTCCTGTCAAGTTTACTTGAAATTGGCCCAGTAGTTTAGGAGAAGATGTCGTTCAAAGATAGTTTTGAGATTCAGTCAAATTTCTCCTTTTCTGTTGCCATGGCAACCAGAGTTTTTTATGGATTTCAATTATTTAAGCAATTCTGAAAGGGGGTCACCTAAGGAACATTCCTGCCAAGTTTGGTTGAAATTGGCCCAATAGTTTAGGAGGAGATGTCGTTCAAAGATAGTATTGAGATTCAGTCAAATTTCTCCTTTTCTGTTGCCATGGCAACCATGGTTTTTTATGAATGTCAATTCTTTTAGCAATTCTGAAAGGGGGTCATCTAAGGAACATTCATGCCACGTTTGGTTGAAATTGGCCAAGTAGTTTAGGAGATGATGTCGTTCAAAGATAGTATTGAGATTCAGTCAAATTTCTCCTTTTCTGTTGCCATGGCAACCAGAGTTTTTTATGGATTTCAATAATTTTAGCAATTCTGAAAGGGGGTCACCTAAGGAACATTCCTGCCAAGTTTGGTTGAAATTGGCCTGGTAGTTTAGGAGGAGATGTCATTCAAAGATAGTATTGAGATTCAGTCAAATTTCTCCTTTTCTGTTGCCATGGCAACCAGAGTTTTTTATGGATTTCAATTCTTTTAGCAATTCTGAAAGGGGGTCACCTAAGGAACACTCCTGCCAAGTTTGGTTGAAATTGGCCTGGTAGTTTAGGAGGAGATGTCGTTCAAAGATAGTATTGAGATTCAGTCAAATTTCTCCTTTTCTGTTGCCATGGCAACCAGAGTTTTTTATGGATTTCAATTCTTTTAGCAATTCTGAAAGGGGGTCACCTAAGGAACATTCCTGCCAAGTTTGGTTGAAATTGGCCAAGTAGTTTAGGAGGAGATGTCATTTAAAGAAATTGTTGACGGACGACGGACGACGCACGACGCACGACGGACGACGGACGGACGCCGGACAAAAGGTGATCACAATAGCTCACTTGAGCTTGTGCTCAGGTGAGCTAAAAATGACAAAGTGATTCTTACGTGAAATAAGGGTTTAATATTTGGACAAGGCTAGTCTAGTAATGAGAGTATTTCGATTTGGCTTAATTCGCATATAAACAATGACAAATGGTATTAAATGCGATGGATGCATTCTGTCTTCTAAATCACAACCTATCCTCTTACTCACAACCTATCCTCTAACGCACAAACTGACCGGAAGAACTGATTTTCTTCAAAGATCGACAGTAAGTTATTAAAATATTGTTTGTGCGATGTAATGTACATACAACTATTTTATAATACACACAGGTTTTGGGCCATTCATCCTCAGAAAGTGGACAAACGCTCATCAGGATTGACGAAATGTCACTATTGGGGCTACCCTTGCAACGGGAGAAAATGAATTTCCGTTCAATCTCTGGGAATCGGGGTTTGGATGGGGCTCACAAATATGTGAAAATGAATAAAGGGTTGTATGACATTCTCCGATTTTTGATTTTCGAGCTAGAAACAAGAACATTTCGATTAAAAGATGAGACTCACCTTTCACCCGCCGATTTGTCGGCTCCTCTAACTGCCAACCGGATATCCTCTAAACTTTTTTTCATGCACAACAAAATGTTGTGATTTAGTAGATAAGCGGCCGTGTTTTATAAAGAATATGTTCTGGTACTTTGTTTTGAGACAAAGAAAGTTGATTGTTTATGTACATTCGTACCCAACATTGTTCAACCCCAAATTGAACTTAATATTTTAAGACTCCCCATTTCCTGAACAAACTGAATAAAAATATGTATGGATTATTTACAAAGGCAAAAAAACTCATTTTAATAATTCTATGATAATTAATGAAGGCTTAAAGCATAATTAAAACCATACAAAAAATATTTTGCTTATATAGACTCATTTATAGCAATTGACTAGACTATTGTCCCCCACATTTTTTCAAAATCCCCCACATTTTTTTAGGAGGTGGGGGCAGATCCCCCACTTTATTCAAATCCTAGAATAAACACTGCATTTAAATGTCTCAGTAAAATATCTTTGACATTTTTTATTAAACATCATGATGCCAAATATAAAACTCACTTTTGTACTTGCCATTGAATGATATGTTAGAACAACTATTTAACCCTCTCCCTAACTGGCCAAAATGTTGAAAGTTCCTATAAGATACTACAAATGACAATGATGTCAAGAAGGATTTGAATTGTGGACAACATAGCACAGTAAACATTGAGGCAAACATGGAAAATGCTGATTATCAGCCTTTTCTTCTTTTGTCTCGATGGTTTCCCAATCTTTCTCCTTTAAGAATATCAAAAGCATGTCTTTTTCGGGTAAGGATAAACACAATTTCTGACAACAAAAAAACTTCAGTATTTTACTATGACCTTTATAAAACATGAAAATAAGCCTACTTACAGTTGTAAGTACTAGAATGATAGGATAAAATAGCTGTTTCAACCTTTCATGTAAGTGAGAGAATTCACACCCACACATTTTTTTTTCATCTTCCAATTTAAAGGTATTCCTACCATCAACTTCGGGGGGGTTATCCTTGGAATTGGAAATTGACAATGGTATCCCATGGATTTCCATTGGGCACGGATGGTGCCTAAAGTTGCCCAATTTAGTGTTTGGAATCTAATGATGGATGCCCTGATTGTTCAATCAGTAATGTAGGTGTCTATCAATCCAGGGTTGCTGGTTCAAACCCATATAAATGAAATAATTGTGACCAATATCCTTTCTGACATTTGTTTCTCACCAATGGATGTTAATCATCTGTGTGAGAGAGCAGCTGGAGGCTCAGAATGAATTTTGAGTTTGAGTTTATTGGGGTTTTATGCCGTTTTCAACTGCCAGGGTCATAATGCATCGGCTGGAGCACCTACCCATGGATTCCTGTTGTTTCTCAAACCAGTACTACCACAACACCCTAACTGAGCCTCCAGCTGCTCGCCCACTTAGGTTAACAATTTCAAACCAATTGGTGGGTGACAATTTTGTGAGAAAGGCTATTAGACGCGGCATCGACCCCGGGACCTCTCGAATGAGAGACAGATGCGCTACCAACTGTGCTAAGGCCGTGGTCGTTTAAAATTGCCCAAAGTGTTTGGAATCTAATGATGGATGCCCGGATTGTTCAGTCTGTAATTAGTAGATGTCTATCAATCTAGGGTTGCTGTCTCGAACCCATACAAATGACATTTGTCTTTCACCAATGGATGTTAATCATCTGAGAGAGCAGCTGGAGGCTCAGAATGAATTTTGTGGACCAGTAGCAGTGGTGAAAGAAATTCCAGGAACCCACAGTTGGTTACTATAGCCGCCCTGATATGACCAAAGCAGTTGAAAGAGGCGTTAAACCCTATATTCAATCACTCATCCACTTGAAATTGTCATCAACAGCATCTTTGAATTTGGAGAAGTCAAAAATTGCGTTGTCTAGTCTGATGGGTTCGAGTGGGTGTGGTTGTTGATATTATATCAGTTTATAAAATTCACACCTTTGCAAAAATGTTCATGCGAGTTATCCGATTATAAATAAAGACGTAGGGGGGTCAAATGAGACACCATGGCACATTTCATGGCACATTTCAATACAATAAATATGGGTCAAAATTTGCATAAATTAACCAGGAAACAGGTTCAAACTATCATCATCGGAGGTATTCGAGTGATTTAAATGATAAATAGGTATCAGTGAGGTACATCAAAATCCAAAATTAACATGTTTAACCCTTCAGTTGGATTTTTTTCTTTCTGCCTCTGTTTGCTAAAGAAGACAAAATGTATGTAATTGACCCATTTCCATCCACAATTCAATTTAATTGTTGAATGTCACCTAAAAAGCCAAATGGCTCAGCGCGAAACGATTGTAACTGCCTATAAACATATAGGCAGTTACAACCGTTTCGCGCTGAGCCATCGCAATATAACCTAGCTTTTGGCTATGAAGATACTCTATTAAATTTTGTGCATTACAAGTAATGGTACTAACCGCTCGTGTTTTGTCAAGTATTTTTATCATTAATTAATCACCATTTCAAACAGAAACATACATGGCGAAACAAAAGCATATTGCTTTTTCCAAAAGACTTTTCTGAATGCATCATTTATTCAATGCAGGATCTCTTCCTCCTTACAAAGTCTTATTTTTAAAAGGAAATTTGAGACAGAGAATCTTTTTTCACAATTGTCAAATATTGTATACTTCTAAATATAGTAAATAGGGATAAAATCTTTTCAAAGGTAAAAGCAAAATAGATAATAATCGTAGAATGTCGTTCATACCATACTTCCCCTGATAATGGTTACCAGATCTTTGCAAAACTGTTAATCACTTGGTGACAGTATGTTTCCTTAACCCTTTCCCAAACGACAAAATTTTAGGGTGGTCCAATTCAAAATCTGCTGCAGACGACAGGATAGATGTTGACAGAGTTAGGATTTGTGCTCAAAATAACTCAAAAGGAGAAAGTGCTGATTATCAGCACTTTCGTCTTTTGTCTCAATGTTTTCCTAAGCCTATACTAATAGGGACATCAAAACCAGGTCTTGTCTGGGAAATGGTTAAGCCTTTTCTATCAGGAATATCAAAACCAAGGCCCTGTTGTACTAAGAAACAAATGATTAAATTCATTAATTTATTACTTGAAAAAAACAAACCGTATTGACCCAATCTGATTTCTCATGCAATCAGATGTTTTCTTACACAGTTTACACAAACAAGAGGACCATGATGGTCCTATATCGCTCACCTGAACCAAGATGATATGAGCCACAGTAATGTTTGAATCAATTAATATTTGTGACATTAAGACTGAAAACTAACTTATGGTCATCAACATTATGTTCCTGTTTCGTCTTCATAGGTCAATATATCCGGTTGTAAAGAGTGAAAACAAAGTAAAAAACGAGAATTTTGTCCATTTCAAGAGCAGATAACTCAGCAACTGCTTGTCTAATTGTGCTGAAGTTCAAACCATCCATGATCTTATGGTGATTAACCATTATATCCAAGATCAAAGTTTTGTCTTGATTGGTCACCATTAATTTTGTGGTTGTTAAGAGTAAAAACAAAGTCGAAAACAGCAATTTTATCAAATTCAAGGGCATGTAATTCACGACTTTCTCATCCAATCTGACTGAAATTCAAAGTCATCTAAGATCTTATGGTCACCAACATTATTAAATTGTAAGTCTTGATTTGTCAATAATTGTAAATGCCAGAGAGTAAACAAAGTTGAAAAACAGTCCATAACAACAATTTTGTCAAATTCAAGGGCATATAACTCATGACTTTCTCATCCGATCACACTGAAATTCAAAGTCATCCAGGATCTAATGGTCATCAGCATTATGTACAAGTTTTGTCTTAATTTTGAATTAATTGGTCAATATTTGTAGATGCTACAGTGTAAACAACGTAAAAGACCGTCAAAATGTCAATTTTGTCACATTCAACAGCATATAACAGTATAACTCATGATCATCTTTTTAACCAATTAAGCTGAAAATTGAATCATCTGACATGTTATGGTCCTTAACATTGTGGCAAAGTTTTGTCTTGATTGGTCAATAATTGTAGATGCTAGAGAGTAAACAGTCAAAAACAGCATTTTTTCAAATTCAAGGGCATATAACTCACGACTTTCTAATCAGATCAGACCAAAAATCGAACTCATCCAAGATCTTATGATCACTAACATTGTGTCCAAGTTTTGTCTTGATTGGTCAATAATTATTGTAGATGCTATAGTGTAAAAAAAGTCGAAAGCAGTCAAAAACAGCAATTTTTTTCAAATTCAAGAGCAGATAACTCAAGACTTTCTGGTCCGATCTCACCCAAAATCAAACTCATCCAAGATCTTATGGTCACTAACATTGTATTAAACATTTGTCTTGATTGGTCAATAATTGTATATGCTAAAGTGTAAACAAAGTTGAAGAAAACAGTCAAAAACGACAATTTTGTCAAATTCAAGGACACATAACTTAGGACTTTCTGGTCCGATCTGACCCAACATCTAACTCATTTGAGATCTTATGGTCACCAACATTGTGTCCAACTTTTGTATTGATTGGTCAATATTTGTAGATGCTAGAGTGTAAACAATGTCAAAAGTAGCTATTTTTTACATTCAAGGGCAGATAACTCCTGACTTTCTAATCCGATCTGACCCAAATTCAAACTCATCCAAGATCTTATAGTCACTAACATTATGTCAAAGTTTTGTCTTAATTGGTCAATAATTGCAGATGATATAGAGTAAACAAAGTCGAAAAAGGTCAAAAACGACAATTTTGTCAAATTCAAGGGCAGATAACTCCTGACTTTCTGGTCCGATCTGACCCAAATTCAAACTCATCCAAGATCTTATAGTCACTAACATTATGTCAAAGTTTTGTCTTGATTGGTCAATAATTGCAGAAGCTATAGTGTAAACAAAGTCAAAAACGGCCAAAAACGACAATTTTGTCAAATTCAAGGGCAGATAACTCCTGACTTTCAAGTCTGATCTGACCCAAAATCACACTCATTCGAGATCTTATAGTCACCAACATTGTGTCCAACTTTTGTATTGATTGGTCAATATTTGTAGATGCTAGAGTGTAAACAATTTCAAAAGTAGCTATTTTTTACATTCAAGGGCAGATAACTCCTGATTTTCTGGTCAGATCTGACCCAAATTCGAACTCATCCGAGATCTTATGGTCATACATGTTTTGACCAAGTTTAGTAAAGATTGGCTTATATTTGTAGATGCTAGAGTGTAAACACCAAATTGTTGACAGACGGACGGACGGACGGACGGACAGACGGACGGACGGACGGACATACGGACAGACAGACGACGGACAAAAAGCGATCACAATAGCTCACCTTGAGCACTTCGTGCTCAGGTGAGCTAAAAAGTGGTTGCAAGATTGTTAATAAAACAGCGCCAAGCTCTTGTTTGGGACAGGTTTAGGGACAAGGCCTATTGCCTATTGGGGACAATTGAGCACTTATAAGGAGAAATACTGTAATTGAAGATGTATTTAAGCTTAAAGTTGTGACGTCAATCCATTCAGGTAGAACCGTAAAAAGGGAGAAAAGACGCAGTTGTGAGACTTGAGACCTACATTTTTTGTAGGACATTCTTTTATCTATTGAAACATTTCGTCAATGTTATTGCAAAAACCTCGTAACTCCAGCTTTAATAAAGCTGGAGTTACAAGGTTTTGCAATAACATTGAAACATTTATAACTTTTCAAATTTTGTTTCCTGGTTACAACATTAACAATATAATTGTCAAACATGAGAATACATTATTGCATGATAAAAGATGCAGAAAAGATGAGTAGAATTTTAATTGATTGATTCGAATTTAATGCCTCTTTCAATAGCTTTGGTGATATCGCACGGCTGGAGCGCCTAACCATGGATTCCTGTCAAAGGCTGTCATTTCTCATACCAGTAATACTACAGCATCCTTACCAAGCCTCCAGCTGCTCGCCCATATACCAGTAGGTTAACCATTATCAAACCATTGTTATGAGAAAATTTTGTCTGAAAGGGGGGGGGGTTTGAATCTGGGACCTCATGAGTGAAAGTCTGATGTGCTAATGATCACTGCGCCATGGCTGTGGCGCCAATCTGTAAGGCAATTTACATCCCTCAAAATCTCTGTAAGGAGTAAAGAATTATTATCGTTGGCATAATTTGGAGACAGGGAAACATTTTTCCCAGACTAATTATGATTAGGGCTGCACAAATTAGGCTAATAAATTGCTGGGGCAATAAAGGCAGGAGAAAATATTAATTTAGTAATTTTTATCACACTGTAACAGAATGCACAGCCAATTTGTCAACCAACTTACAGCATCCTATCATCCCCTTTTAAGGGTTACAACCCATCATTAGATTCTGTAGTCATACATGACAACAGAAATTAATGAGAGATACGCGCATCAATTTCAAGGCATCATCATCCATGGCAACAGAAATAGACAAAGGACACCCGTCTCAATTTCCCTAGTTATGGATGATCCCCAAAGTGTTTTGTTGTAAATGATCGGTTTTAATCCTTAAATCCATTGGCCCACATTACCACATAAGGAATGGATGGTTTTGGACGCCCTCTCCTCCCATGTCCCCCCTCTTCTTTGAACATTATACATTACTCAGCATAATAATTCGGCTAATAAATTGTCGAGGCATTAACCCTTTCCCAAACAAGACCTGCTTTTGACGTCCCTAATAGAAATGGCTTGGGAAAATATTGAGACAAAAGAAGAAACTGCTGATAACCAGCAGTTTCTCCTTTTGTCTAAATATTTTCTGTGTTATATTGAACACAGATCCTTTCTTTTTCAACATCCATATTGTCGTTTGCAGCAGCTGTCATATTTGATCGCCCGAATTTTTCGCCATTTGGGAAACGGTTAATACAGGAGGAGATGCGATAATCATATTATTTTTATCACTCAGACTCGGTACCTCCCTGTATGCACCAATAATTTGTAAACAAAATCACAACAATTTTCTTTTTTTTTTCTTTTTTTTTCTTTTTCTTTTTTTTTTTTAAATTATTTTTCAAATAAATACATTGTATATAAAGGTTTTACATATATACATATACTATAACACAAGGATTATTCACATGCAGACAAACGCACATACATGCATTTGATTACAGTTGACTATATAATTGTGATTTTAGTTTGTCAAGACTAATTTTTGAAGTTTCATTGGTCCTTAAGCCGAATACAAACGTTTGGAGAGTCATTGAGACAAAGGAAGAACAAAATCTAAGCTCATTTTTTTTTTTTTTTTCTTTTTTTTTTTTTTCATGTTTCATGTTTTCCATGCTTTCCTTTGATTCAATTTTCTGTTACAGTACCTTCAAAAGCGTCAAAAAGAATATAAATCTTATAAATCATTTTAGTGACATCATTTAGGTAATTAGCAGTCTGTATTTTAAACTCATTGAATTTTCAAATCAGGAAGACATTTAAACTGAGTCACAATTTATAGAAATAATTCATAAATTGTCAGTTTATGACGTACTGATCAAATTTTATTACCTGCGTACTCCTATTTCTCTTATGTAACACTCAAGTTCATTAACATATGAGATTAAGATAGAAAGATGTTTTTTCATGCTTCATAGGATTGACGAATGAATATCAAATTAATTCAATCATTTTGCAATTAGATTCAGATCAGAAGGTCTGCATTTTTTGCTTACAAACTTAATAGCTGCAGCCAAAGCACAGCTTAATTCAAAGTATATCAAACTTAAATAATAATGGGTCCCGGATTAAATCTCAGTCTCTGAGCAAATATCCGTCCTGATGTTTGTCTTCGAAGAATGGTTGAATAATCATAAATCTGAGGAGCATTATGAAATCCTGGAAATCGAAAATTCATTGAATACTTTTATTTCATTTATTATCAACTTTTAGAAATTATAGCTCTGCAGCATTACAGTGGCGCCTCCAGAGGGGCTTGCGGGGTTAAAACCAACCACCCTCCATTGTCTGATTATCTAATTTCATTTTATAGAAATGAACCCTTTCCCAAACGACAAAAATTTAAAGTGTTCCCATTTGAAAGCTTAATTCAGCGGACGACAAAATACATGTTACTTTTGTAAAGTTTTTGAATAACACAGCACAGAAAACATTGAGACAAAAGGAGAAACTGCTGGTTATCAGCAGTTTCTTCTTTTGTTTCAATGTTTTCCCAAGCCTTTTCTATTAGGGACGTCAAAACCAGGTCTTGTTTGGGAAAGGGTTAAGTCAAAATTGTGTAATACAAGGATAGCGAACCCCCCTATTTGTATACATGTCTGAACCCCTTTCACAGAAATCTTTGATCTAAAATTTGAACCCCTTTCACAGAAATCTTATATCTAAGAGAGCGCTACACCACAGTCCCACTGAATTGTGTGGCTGAAATCATGGGCAGTTTGCAAATTCCCCCCACTGAAACTTTTATAATTAGAATGATGTTTAATTAACCCAAGAAATTGTACCCATAGACAGCTAGCTAGGTATGAATGTTTGATGTCTTATGTCAGCTGTTTGCAAACCATCCACAGAAGGAACTGGTGCTGTTTTAATCAAAACAAGAGCCGTCATAGACGGATTATGCTCCCCGAATAAGTGTTTGTCACAAAATAAAAACTATCATACATTAAGCCCCCTTTTCCCATGATAGCTTTTTTGTACACACATTATTTATAGAATATGGTCTAGGACATCTCATTTATCAGATAAGCACAAAATTTCATTTAATTCTGTCCATTAGATGAAGAGAAATTAGAGAAAAACTAATTTTGACATTAAGGCCCCTTTTTCCATGACGCAGCCTCAAATTACAAAATGGAGAAAAAGGTCCCTAGGGATTATCCCAGGGAGTTCACATGTGAAGTTTCATTGAATTTGGTCCAAGGTTTACTGAGATCTGGCTGTGGACGGACGGACGGACGGAAGGACGGACGGACAGACGGACGGACAGCGTGGCGACTATATGCTCCCCCGAAATTTTTTCGGGAAGCATAATAATGAAGCAAAAGGAGAAATTGCTGATCATCAGCATCTATGTTTTGTCAAGCTTTATCAATAGTCAAAACAGGCAATGGAAAAGGTTTACCAGAGAAAATTGCACTTCAAGACAGGTATAAAAGTTTGATGTCATAATTATGTCCGATGTTTGCAAACCATCTACCAAACAGGTGTCATGTTTTTATCAATATATTGAAGCAAAAGGAGAAAATGCTGATAATCAGCATTTTCTTCTTTTGCCTCAATGTTTTGTCAAGCTTTATCATTAGTCAAAAGGGCATTGGAAAAAGTTAACCAGAGAAAATTGTAATTACAGACAGCTAGGGTATGAACGTTTGGTGGGAACAGTATGGACGCCCCTTTTATCAAAATATTGAATCAAAAGGAAAAAATGCTGATAATCAGGATGTTCTTCTTTTGCCTCAATGTTTTGTCAAGCTTTATCATCAGTCAAAACAGGCATTGGAAAAGGTTAACCAGAGAACATTGCACCTAAAGACAGGGTATGGAGATTTGATGTTGTTTGGCAGCTGTTTGCAAACCATCTACTCTGGGAACAGGTGTCGGATTATCTTCCAGTTTTTTTGATAGCACAATTTTTTATCAAAATATATTATTTTTTTATATATCAGCACAAAATATTGTACATGTACATGCGTTTAAAGTTTATGGCTAATATGCCTTTACAATAATTTAGCAAAGACTGCAAAAATATGGCACTCATCCTTTAAAGTCTGCAATCCAATTTCCGGTCTATGGTAAAATTTTACTCTGGTCCAAATTCAAAGATGATGCAGACGACTATTTCAAGTGAACGGAATAATACACTTTTTTGTCTTTTTGAGAAGAAAAAATTATGGGAAAGCAATGAATAAATTGCTTTTGGCACACAATTTCAGGAAAACAATTTCTACTTTTTCCACTATGTTTTCCAAGACCTTTGTCTTGTGGGACATCAAAAAGCATCTATATATGGGAATGGATGAAGCAAACTTAACGTTTACAATAAAATATTCAGTGGTTTCAAATGACCCCTATTTCCAACACAAGTTTTTAGTCTGGCAGACAATTGAAATGCAGGTCTATATTCATCAATTTTCCTGCCAATACCATGCTGAGAGAATATCTGTCAAATAATTCTCTAAATGACAAATTGTTGTAGACATGCAGTTTCTATTGATTAACCCTTTCCCAAACGGCAAAATTATAGGGTGATCCACTTCAAAAACTGCTACAAATGACAAAATGGATGTTACGAAAGATAGGATTTGTGTAAAATTTGGCACAGAAAATATTGAGACAAAAGGAGAAACTGCTGGTTATCAGCAGTTTCTCCTTTTGTCTCAATGTTTTCAAGTTTTCACAAGCCTTTTCTATTAGGGACGTCAAAACCAGGTCTTGTTTGGTAATGGGTTAATATACTTATCTACACTGAATTCATGAACAGTTTCTCCAATTTCCCAACCAAAGCAGGTATATTCATAATTTGAAAGCTAGGCCATACTTATAAAGGATCTATTTTTCTGACACCTGCAGAGCAAATAATTCTGTCACCTATAATTTCCAAGAAAACAGACTAATTGCGGTTAGCAAGACGTGCAGTTTCTATTGATTTTTACATATCTACTTTGAAAGATGATTTTAGACTTTTAAAATATCTTATGGTTACTGCTAAAATTTTGTATGACAAGCACCAAGGGCGGATCTAGAGGGATAGTCAATGCCCCGGCCCTCCCCTGGAATTAGCCAAAAATTGAATTTTGATTATATAAATAATGTTAGTATTATGTTACAAATTTAACATATTTTAGTCATCACTTGAGCTTGGAAACCCCCCCCCCCCCCTGAAAAAATGTCCTGGATTCCTCCCTGAAGCCCAATGTAAAGTTTTCCCTGTTTTCCATTTCTGTGGCAATTTGTCAGTCTGTCCCTACAATATTTGACACATGAGGGACATAATTGGCTTTCAGAGTGAAAAGCTTTCTAATTTAGGAAAATTTGTGTCAAGAGACTTATCCACAAAATTACTTGTTTTTTGTCTAGTGAGGGAGGAAATAACTGGGATTTGGTAACAGGTCTTATGGCTTGCACAGTCACAGATCCATACCAGATAGTGAAAATAGGCAGTCTTATCAAGATCTGTAATTATTCAATCATTACCTGAATATCCATGTGGCTTACAAGAATTAAATGCAGGGTTCATACAGACTGTCAATGCCAAATTTCAAGCACTTTTTAAGCACATAATTCCATTCTCAAGCATGTTTCTTCATACACCAGTCACTAATGATGGTCTTCCACAAAGATTGTTGCTGTCCCAATATACACTGCCCTGCCAAATTTCTTACTTTCAAGGGGCATAATTCTTGCAAAGTAGATGGAGGGGGAGGAGGAATTGCAAATAATTCTCAAGTGTAGATGTTTAAATCATCTACTTTTTACCATGAATTTAGTCAATCATTTTTAAGCAGGTTTTTAACAAATTCAAGCACTTTTTAAGAACTTTTTAAGAGAAGAATCCAAATCAAGCACTTTTAAGCACTATTTTTTGTGTTTAAGCACTTTTCAAGAAACAGGCTCAAATTTATGCACTTTTCAAGACTGTGCGAACCCTGAAATGAATGGAATTGTATGAAAATGGAACACATGTTTAAAGTCTTATCTCAAATTATCTGAAAGACTGGAGTGGCTCATGTGGGCTCAAACCAGTGCCCCCTGACTTACAAGTTCAGCATGTTACCACAGTACAAAATCTGCCCTAGCTTGCAATCCAAACCTGGGGAAACCTAGTCTGGCCCAGACCCTAATATTAGGGTTATAGTATACAAGAGGACCATGATGGTCCTATATCGCTCACCTGAACCAAAATGATATGAGCAACACTTATGTTCCAAGGTAGACAACAGCCAAAAATGGCAATTTTATCAAATTCAAGGGCACATAACTCTCGTCTTTCTGGTCAGATTAGACTGAAAATCAATCTCATCTGAGATCTTACATTCTCCAACATTGTGTCCAAGATTTATCTTCATTGATAAATAATTGTAGATTCTATAGTGTAAACAAGGTCGACAACAGCCAAAAATGGTAATTTTATCAAATTCAAGGGCACATAACTCTCGTCTTTCTGGTCAGATCAGACTGAAAATCAAACTCATCCGAGATCTTATGGTCTCCAACATTGTGTCCAAGTTTTGTCTTGATTGATAAATAATTGTAGATTCTAGAGTGTAAACAAGGTTGAATACGGTCAAAAACGACAATTTTATCAAATTCAAGGGCACTTAACTCTTGACTTTCTAATCAGATCAGACTGAAAATCAAACTCATTCAAGATCTTATGGTCCCCAACATTGTGTCCACGTTTTGTCTTGATTAATTAATAATTGTAGATTCTAGAGTGTAAACAGGGTCGAAAACAGCCGAAAATGGCAATTTTGTCAAATTCAAGGGCACATAACTCTGGTCTTTCTGATCAAATCAGACTGAAAATCTAACTCATCCAAGATCTTATGGTCCCCAACATTGTGTCCAAGATTTGTCTTCATTGATAAATAATTGTAGATTCTAGAGTGTAAACAAGGTTGAAAACAGCCGAAAATGGCAATTTTGTCAAATTCAAGGGCACATAACTCTGATCTTTCTGATCAGATCAGACTGAAAATCTGACTCATCTAAGATCTTATGGTCCCCAACACTGAGTCCAAGTTTTGTCTTGATTGATCAATAATTGTAGATTCTAGAGTGTAAACAAGGTCAAAAACAGTCGAAAACGGCAATTTTGTCAAATTCAAGGGCACATAACTCTCGTCTTTCTGATCAGATCAGACTGAAAATCGAACTCATCGGAGATCTTATGGTCTCCAACATTATATCCAAGTTTTGTCTTAATTGATAAATAATTGTAGATGCTAGAGTGTAAACAAAGTCAAAAACAGCATTTTTTGACATTCAAGGGCAGATAACTCAGCACATTCTGGTCCGATCAGGCCCATAATAAAACTCATCCGAGAACTTATGCCCATACTTGCTTTGACCAAGTTTGATCAAGATTGGCCAATTTTTGTGGATGCTAGAGTGTAAACACCAAATTGTTGACAGACAGACAGACAGACGGACAGACGGACGGACGACGGACATTGAGTGACCACAATAGCTCACCTTGAGTACTTCGTGCTCAGGTGAGCTAAAAAGCAAAGGCCCTTTTTAAATGACATCCTAGTCTAGAATACTAGGGTCGTTTCTGTTCAGCAATGAATACCTTGAACTTGGATTAAAGAGGCAATTAAGTCTTATATCAAGAAATTATGCATCATTGTACAAATAAAGCCAACAGAAAGGACTAGGGCTAGTCTAGGGGAAACCTAGCATTTTTCATATCCCATTACCAATATATACCAGTAGGTCAGGCATAAGGAATTACAGCATAATTGTCAGATCAAACCCTCTTAATTAACACTACCTGAGGTAACTGCAGCCTTTGATGCACACAGTCTGGCAGTCTGTCTGTTTACTCAATATTACCACTTTTGACTTGGTGATGATCAGGTATATCTGAGATGCAGTTCTTTGCGAAAAAGTGATAATGGGATTTCCATGTGAAGAGACTTAAGGTAGTAGTTTCTCTGTAATCAATTCACAAATAAATATATGGAAAGCTGGTTGCATTAATTACTACACAAGGGCGTATCCAGGATTTTTTTCCAAGGGAGGTCCAAGCCCAAGATTTTTTTTCCAGGGGGGGGACGTCTGAGCCCAACTTATAGCTTCAAATGTAGTAAATAATTATGTAACGTTACACTAAATTTATATGGTCAAAATTTAATTTTCGGCAAATGCCGGGGGGACCCCCCCCTCTAGATCCTCCCATGCTACATGTCCTACATGGAACATACATTGTGCTCTGCATAATTCTCTAATTACAATTCCGGTGCAAATGACAAATGACATAGTTTTGCAAGTAGGTCAGATTGTCAATGATTACCAGGTCAAACCAACAGATTTGTCACTGTAACTACTGGCATTGACACTAACACATAAACAGATATCTTAGGAGTTGAAAGCAGTATTCTCCCCAGCCCAATAAGCTGTATCGGCCCCACTACAGCTTCATGTAAATAAGTTAAAGTGTAATGCCCCTACAGCTTCAAAACTACCCCACAGATCAATTTCTTCAAAATCATCAGGTCACCAAAGAGAGACATTTAGAGGTATTTCATGTCAAAAACTGATAAATGGTGCATTTTTTCAAAATTAAATGTAATAATTCTGTATAGAAACATTATGGGGAAAGAATAAATTGCTCAAATTGAGCAATTTCTTCTTTTCCCATTATGTTTTTATTGACAATTATTTGAATGACCAGAATGCGTTTTAAGATTTACCAATGCTTGTGATTTGCCACTACAGCTTCAAATTATTCTGTGGAGAACCCTGGAAAGGTTTCGACTTTGAATCTCACTAAATAGGTAGCGTGATATGAAATTTTTAAAATCCTTCTTGAAAGAGAAACAATTGAATTTAATTTCTGTGAGAAGGTGTTCAGATAAACTATAGTCACCCATTTACTGGGCCACGTTTTTGGGGAGATAATATTTAATAATTTTACTGGTCATTCAAGGACAAACAGTTTACATTGACCACATTCATCTAGTTGAACCAAAACAAACAATTATTATTGGTGCAATATGTTCAAGCTTGAACTACTGTCCATTAAATATGCCTCCTACCCCTATAATATCCTGATCATATCCCAAGGAAAGCACAAAAAATATGCAAGTGCAAATAAATTCATATGAAATTGTGATAGATGTAGTTACTAGTTGCATTTTTTAGCTTCTTGACTGGATTATGTCTTGATTCCATAATCCATTTCTAATAGACATTGACTTCAGTCAGATGACCCACAGTTGTCCCATTTTACTGTTCTGATAGCCCAGTTGATATAATGTTAGACCAGCATTATCATTTTATGTTGTCCAAAGCTCCGAACAGAAAAGAGTATGTAAAATGTAGGTTACAATATGGTTATAAATTTGTTGACATTAGCTGATATAAACAAACCTAAATCATCTTGTGTGGGTGGATACTACCCTTTTAACCTTTTCCACAATTATTATGTTTTCATGTTTTTAAGAAGACACAAGTTTAAGATTGTAAGTTCTCTTTCTTGAGCTATAGGAAAGTTCTTCAAGAGCTGAACGCACAATCAAAAGTCAAAACATCACAAGCGAACAATAAAAGATTCTGAAATCAAATGCACGAAAAGCCGAAATTGATTCCAACAATTGATCTTAAGATAATAATTTAGTTAGTGACAGATATAAAAGGAAAAATATTGAACATCTCTTGAAGTCTTCTAGTATTTGGACAATAATGTTATTCTAAATTTCGCTATGTCAGAGCAAAACTATTGTATCTGCATTTTCCAAATTTTACAGGAGAGGGTAAAAACTGTTTAATTCTGTTAATATTAGATTTATCAAAGACAAAATCCACAAGCATAATAAGCCAATATACATAGGTAGTCATAATAAAAAATGAGATGTTTTTCATGAAAACAGCTGTTTTTGTGGAAAATGTCACATACAATAGTTTCACACTGACATTTTATTGAAAATGTTGGTGTGAAACTATTGTATCTACATCTAAATCCTGATTTCCTACAATCTAAGTAGACTCAAATGCATGAATAATATTACTATTTGTCATGCTTAAAAGCACTATAAAGGTTTATGTATCATTTCTCCAAGGAAAAACAGACTTTTTGGCCGTTTACCTACTGAAATACTCTTTTACTTTATTTCTTGTTATTAGTTAAATATTCTATTCAGGTAATTTTACAAAAAGGTATGAAAAGTATGAATAAGATCTTAAATAATCTTCTTTTAAGAAAATAGTGTTCGTATTGATACTATCATGCACATACAATAATTTCATTCTAAGCCTAAACATTGAAGTGTCAGTGTGAAACTATTGTATCTACAAAATTTTAGTGTAGATACAATAGTTTCACGCTGAGATCATTGTTTGCGCTGTGCATGCAAAATATTGCACAACATGAAAAAGTGTTTTCCAGACTGTTTTGAGGTCTAATATTTCATCCACATATCGTCGGTGTAAATGCAAAAACTCGTATGTCGATTCTTGCGATTTTCAAAGTACAAACTTATGTGTCCAGCTAAGACAGTTCTCGCAGGTTTTTAGATTTTTTTACCAATCAGTATCAACGATACATTATCTATGAACAATATGTCCAAATTTCAAGTAAAAAAAATCAGTTTTGGAAAAGTTATTACACTTTTTTCCCTCCCCTTTGACATTTTCCAAAAACGAGATACGAGGTTTTGCATTTACAACGACGATATGTATCCTATCTTGATAAAGGGTTTTAAATGAAAAAACAATTTTTGAAAAAAATGCAGATACAATAGTTTCGCTCTGACATAGCGATTTGTGTCATCTACAATTACTTGAAAACAGTTCCAAACCATCATTAACCCTTTCCCAAACAAGACCTGGTTTTGATGTCCTTGACAGAAAAGGCTTGGGAAAACATTGAAACAAAAGAAGAAACTGCTGATAACCAGCAGTTTCTCCTTTTGTCTCAATATTTTTTATGCCATATTTCACCCCAATTCTATCTTTCATAACATCCATTTTGTCATTTGTAGCAGTTTTTGAAGTGGATCACCCTAAAATTTTGCTGTTTGGGAAAGGTTTAATGGACACCATAGAAGAATGCTGGGATCAAAATGTCAATCCATAAAAGGCATAACTAGACCAAAACTTGATTTATATTTATAACAATAGTGACAGCTATCCAATATCTTATTTAGTCATTAATAAGATTGCCAGGCTCCTTCCAATGTACTGAATACAATAATATATTGATTCATCATTCTGGGGCTCTTAACCCTTTCCCAATACCTGGCACATGGACAGACCTTTTGAACCGCGGCTACATCATAATAGCTCAGAATCATGAAACAATAGCCATTTTTGAAACAAAAAAAATGTTGAAATTTATGCTTGTATCAACAATCAAAATCATTCATAAATGATGAATTATGAAAAGGATCACAACCTTAATATGAATATGTTGGTAGATTGCTTCCTATTTTCAATTAGTAATTAGATCACTTGACAATGTATTTCCTATCAATCATGGATCCTATAATTATAGCATGTTCGAAAGTTTGAAAGCCAAAATGACCATATGAAAGCCTGAGGTGCGCTCTTTAGAGCGAGATTTCTTGAGATTTTTTAAAATTTCTTAAGATATTTTAGGATAAAGCGTTCTTTAGAGCAAGATCTTTTTTAAGACGCTCAATGGGAGGCGCCATTACCCTATACTTCGTGCGGAACCCCTCGGTCAACTCTGTACAAACAATATAAAAGAGATTCTACCAAGTTGTTCCGAACACTCCATAGTTCATAAACCGCGGTGTTCCGAATGCTCCATACTTTATATAAATGACGTCATGATGACGTCATTTATTTAAATATGGAGCATTCGGAACAGCTCAGTCAAAGTCTCGGTCTTAAAAACGCTTGATCAAAAACACCTTAAGAAATCTTAAAAAATCTCGCTCTTAAGAACGCGTCTCAGGTCACATACACCATTCCATGTCCATATTACAGCCGGAGCACATCTAAAACAGGGGACCCGTTTATCATAATTTTGGATGTGATATGGACGAGAAATTGTATGCGAGCGGGCCTTGAGTCTCAACACCTCTACTACAGAAAACATGCAAAAATCTGGTTTGCCGTCTTTACTTAAGTAAACTAGAGAAAACATAGAGAAATAAAATATTGATCATAGTATTAGACATTTCCTTTTTGCCCTCAATATTCTTACAGAATCCCTTTTTCCAGTGCACAATGATTATTGTGTGTTAGCCGCAGTAGCTTTCAATTTGGATCAGACTGAAATTTGTTCAGAAGAGATTTAATTTCTTACAGAAAAGGACAGCCGGTAATAATCAAGACAAAACCCTCAGACAAATCCAAACCCTGATTGGCAGTCAGACTTGCCATCTTTTTATGTTTCTTTGATACAATATCCTGCAATGCAAAATCCATGGCCATATTTCCTGGCAAAAATTATGGTAATTGAAGCTACTGATTGGAGGGTGTTATAGGTTCTCAAAATTTTTCTTAAAGCAAAATATCATTCTTTTTTTCTTGAACCCTATGTTGTGTGTACTCAATTGAATCGTCTCTTAGAACCCTATGTTGTGTGTACTCAATGGAATCGTCTCTTCGAGACAATTCCAATGAGCACTCACAACATAGGGTGTGGATTTGCAATAACAAAGATATAATTCCTGTATCCAATCTACTTTGTTGCACCGTATGGGTGTATTGATTTCAAAGGGCAAAGCTATCATATATTACTGGAAATTCCAAATGAGAAACTTATAATCTTTGATGAAATTTGTTCTGTTTGTAATTGCATTGATTTGATCTTGGCCAAGATCTCTTAAATTTTTACACCACTGTCGACTGATGAGGGCCAGAGATTGATATTGACCTGCAACAGTGTTATATTCCCCAAGAGTTTTGCAGTTTGCATGTTCAAAGACCTAGCATGGGCTGTTTACATAAAACAGGAATAGAAAATCACTTTTTCGGACTTGATAAAATTTCTGGGAAATGCAATGAGAAAAGGCAAAAATGCAACCAATAAAGATTTTCTCTCTCCCAGAGCTCCAGATAAGGTGCGTGATTGCGTTATTACGCATTCAAATATGAAAAAAACGCATTTCAAAGTCAACTGTGTGCGTCGCCAGACGCATTCAATGTTCAAGTAACGCATTTCGAACAATAGAGAGCGAGTGAAAGTTACTGGTTTCGTCCTAACGCATTCAAATTGTTTCTAATCGTCGAAGAGAAATTTTCCGTTATCTGTCACCGGATGTTTACAAATCACAGCAATTTCGATGCCGGTGCCGTATAGAATAATATGTAATAGAATTTAGCAAATCTTACGGGATGCCGAATCTTACGAACTATTTATTATATGACACCGTGTCGTTTTGTTTACGTTTGCAAGGTCTGTTGCGTCGCAAAGTTAACAATGTCCAGAAGAAAACGGAAACTCATGTCAGAATCTTACATTTTTTCAAGCAAAGCGAGGAGTATACTGCTGCATCCATAGTATTATTCGAGTTTTATTTTAATCTGTCATTAAAACGGCCGCGCATTATATCCGAAAACATCACGTCGGCGGATCAGATAAGACCCTAACTTGGCTGAAAATTATGACAGGCCGAGTTTCTGTGAATGATTTCAGAGCGATATATGTCCGATAATTTGAAATTAAAATGAAAAGTCAACTGATATTCAGAAAAAGATTGCAAGTACTGTATATGACCATGGTCGCTGAAGGGATCAAAAATTATAAAACAAGAGGACCATGATGGTCCTATATCGCTCACCTGAACCAAAATGATATAAGCAACACTTTTCTTCATTTCAAAAAATATTTATGACTTTAAGACTGAAAACGAACTTATGGTCAATAACATTGTGAAAATCGAACTCATCCAAGATTTCATCGTGCCCAACATTGTGTCCAAGATTTGTCTTGTTTGATAAATAATTGTAGATTCTGGAGTATAAACAAGGTCGAAAACAGCCGAAAACAGCAATTTTGTCAAATTCAAGGGCACATAACTCTCGACTTTCTAGTCAGATCAGGCTGAAAATCAAACTCATCCGAGATCTTATAATATCCATCATTGTGTCCAAGATTTGTCTTAATTGATAAATAATAGTAGATTATAGAGTGTAAACAATGTCAAAAACAGCCGAAATCGGCAATTTTATCAAATTCAAGGGCACATAACTCTCCATTTTTTTATCAGATTGGACTGAAAATCAAACTTATCCAAGATCTTATGGTCTCAAACATTGATTTCAAGTTTTGTCTTAATTGATAAATAATAGTAGATTATAGAGTGTAAACAATGTCAAAAACAGCCGAAATCTGCAATTTTATCAAATTCAAGGGCACATAACTCTCACCTTTCTGGTCAGATCATGTGAGATTTTATGGTCTCCAACCTTGTGTCCAAAATTTGTCTTGATTGGTCAAAAATTGTAGATTCTAGAGTGTAAATAAGGTAAACAAGAGGACCATGATGGTCCTATATCGCTCACCTGAACCCAAATGATATGAGCAACACTTTTGTTCAATTCAATTAATATTTATTACTTTTAGACTGAAAAAGAACTAATGGTCAATAAGGTTGTGAAAATCTAACTCATCCGAGATCTAAATTATGGTGCCAAACATTGTATCCAAGTTTTGTCTTGATTGATAAATAATTGTAGATTCTAGAGTATAAACAAGGTCGAAAACAGCCGAAAACAGCAATCTTATCAAATTCAAGGGCACATGACTCTCGATTTTCTGACCAGATAAGACTGAAAATCAAACTAATCCCAGATCTTATGGTCCCTAATATTGTGTCCAAGTTTTGTCTTGATTGATCCATAATTGTAGATTCCAGAGTGTAAACAAGGTCGAAAACAGCAGAAAACAGAAATTTTGTCAAATTCAAGGGCACATAACGCTCGACTTTCTGATCAGATCAGACTGAAAATCAAACTCATATGAGATCTTATGGTCCCCAACATTGTGTCCAAGTTTTGTATAGATTGATCAATAATTATTGTAGATTCTAGAATGTAAACAAGGTCGAAACCAGCCGAAAATGGCAATTTTGTCAAATTCAAGGGCACATAACTCTCGACATTCTCATCAGATCAGACTGAAAATCGAACTCATCAAAGATCTTATGGTCCCCAATATTGTGTTTAAGTTTTGTCTTGATTGATAAATAATTGTAGATTCTAGAGTATAAGCAATGTCGAAAACAGCCATAAACAGCAATTTTATCAAATTCAAGGGAACATAACTCTTGACTTTCTAATCAGATCAACCTGAAAATCAAACTCATTTGAGATCTTATAGTCTCCAACATTGTGTCCAAGATTTGTCTTGATTGGTCAATAATTGTAGAGTCTAGTGTGTAAACAAAATCGAAAACAGTAAAAAACAACAATTTTGTCAAATTCAAGGGCACATAACTCTTGACTTTCTAATCAGATCAGACTGAAAATCAATATAATCCCAGATCTTATGGTCCAAAACATTGTGTCCAAGTTTTGTCTTGATTGATAAATAATTGTAGATTCAAGAGTGTAAACAAGATTGAAAACGGCCGAAAATGGCAATTTTGTCAAATTCAAGGGCAAGTAACTCTTGACTTTCTGGTCAGATCAGACTGAAAATCTAACTCATCTGAGATCTTATGATCCAAAACATTGTGTCCAAGTTTTGTCTTGATTGATTAACCCTTTCCCACACATTGACGCTTTTGGAGACCCCACAAAATAAAGGCTTTGGAAAACATTGTGGAAAATGAAGTAGCAAGCAATTTCTTCATTACCCACAATGTTTCCTACCAAGAAAGACCAAAAAATGTTAAATTTTATTCAATAGAACTTGTCGTCTGCAACACCTATGACTTTGGACTAGGCTAGAATTTTGTTGTTTGGTAATGGGTTAATAATTGTAGACTGTAGGGTGTAAATCTATTTATATCCTCTATCAAACAACAGGGCTACAGATAAGTGGGGGTGAAGACATTCTAACTTTGTTATTTCAATTCCAAACCCTATGTTGTGGGTACTCATTTGTATCGTCTCGACGAGACGATACATATGAGTACCCACAATAAAGGGTTTGATGAACAATAACAGAATTATTGCAGTTTAAAAATTCATCACTCCCGCTTATCTGGAGCTCTGAAACAAGATAACTCTACTTATACTAAAGGAAAGTAGTGTCAGAGTTCCTTCCCTTAGATTAACTCTTTTGAATACAGCAAAAAAGTGGCAATTTTGCCCAATTCAAGGGCACATAACTCTCATCTTTCTGGTCAGATCAGACTGAAAATTGACCTCATCCAAGATCTTATGGTCTCCAACATTATGTCCAAGTTTTGTCTTGATTGATCAATAATTGTAGATGCTAGAGTGTAAACAAACTTAAAAACAGCATTTTTTGACATTCAAGGGCAGATAACTCCGCACTTTCTGGTCCGATCAGACCCATAATCGAACTTGTCCGAGAACTTATGATCGTACTTGTTTTGGCCAAGTTTGATCAAGATCGCTTAACTTTTGTGGATGCTAGAGTGTAAACACCCCAAATGTTGACGGACGGACGGACGGACGGACGGACGCCGGACAAAAAGTGACCACAATAACTCACCTCGAGCACTTCGTGCTCAGGTGAGCTAAAAACAGTCAAAAACAGCAATTTTGTCAAATTCAAGGGCTCATAACTCTCATCTTTCAGATCAGATAAGACTGAAAATCAAACTCATCCCAGATCTTATGATCCCCAATATTGTGTCCAAGTTTTGGATTGATTGATCAATAATTGTAGATTCTAGAGTGTAAACATCGTCGAAAACAGCCAAAAATGACAATTTTGTCAAATTCAAGGGCAAGTAACTCTCGACTTTCTGATCAGATCAGACTGAAAATCATACTCATCCGAGATCTCATGGTCCCAAACATTGTGTCAAAGTTTTGTCTTGATTGATGAATAATTGTAGATTCTAGAGTGTAAACAAGGTCAAAAACAGCTGAAAATGGCAATTTTGTCAATTTCAAGGGCACATAACTCTTGTCTTTCTGGTCAGATCAGACTGAAAATCGAACTCATCCGAGATCTTATGGTCTGCAATGTGATGTCCAAGATTTGTCTTGATTGATCAATAATTGTAGATGCTAGAGTGTAAACAATGTCAAAACTAAGTATTTTTCGCATTCAAGGGCAGATAACTCCTGACTTTCTAGTTCGATCTGACCCATAATCGAACTCGTCCGAGATCTTATGGCCATACATGTTTTGACCAAGTTTGGTCAAGATTGGCTTATATTTGTAGATGCTAGAGTGTAAACACGAAATTGTGGACGGACGGACGGACAGACAGACGGACAGACAGACAGACAGACAGACGGACGACGGACAAAAAGTGACCACAATAGCTCACCTTGAGCACTTCGTGCTCAGGTGAGCTAAAAAGGGGGGGGGGGCTCTTTCTGCTTGTGAACAGTGACATTTACTGTTTTTATGAATAGTTCATTGTGTTTTACTACCTTGTTTAGACTTCCAATATTTATTTAATAGTTCCACAATAGCGAAATTAGGGGTGAAACAATACGGCAAAAACCGTATTGCAATATATTGCAATACAGCTGACCCGTATTGCAATATGTATTGCAATACACTGTATTACTGACATATATCATATTTGACTACTTGTAATTACTCTTAGGTGCATGTGTTCAATGTGTGAAAAACAACACTAGTACAGTGTTGGGAACTCTTTCTTTCAATTTAATTAACCTTTAAAAAAAATCAAATCAAATGCATGCACAGATATTACAAACAATCAAAAATGATTAAAGGCCAGCAAAATCATCTTTTGCAGCAATGTTTTCCAACATTGTTCCTATAAGGGATGTCATAACCAGATTTTCCTTTGTGAATACTTTCCATGCTAGTAGACAAGATCTACAATCTACAATGATTTTTCCTCTGACAATACTTTTAAACCAGCCATGCCAGATATTAGTTGTTTATGGAAAAATTAGGCCTACAATCAGAAATTTCTTTGCAGATCGCAAACATGAACCCACTTACTTTTAAATCAAACCAGTCTAAATTTTATTTGTCTTGGCAATGGGTGAAATAATTGCATTGATATGAGTTATCATTAAGAGCCGGTCAAAATGACCGCCTCAAATCAATTTTCGGTCGGCTAGAATCGTTTAAGTTTCGAAGAATGAAAGAAAACAAAACTGGTAATTTCCATAGAATTAAATCTACCGGTAATGACGACTATCTCGTTCATGAGTAAAATATCTGAGCCATTCTTCACATTTTCGGATGGTTTGCACACCAAAGGGTTGAATTACAGATCCAAAAGTTCTCAATTTAGCATGTTAAAAATACAGCAGCGGCTGAAAAGTGAAAGTAGAAATTGTCAAATCTCGACAAAAACGAGAGGTCGGTGTGATCGATTGTACTCTCCCGCCAAATAAAATCGAACATATTGAAACACTGATTTTTCAAATGAAATATATTCCAGCATTTACGATCCTAAATATTACTTAGTAATGAGTATTATTTAATCGGTCGCAACTTACCATGCAAGTTTTAAAAGTTTCATAAAATTAATCGAACTGTTTTAATCGCGTCTTTTCAAAGAACATTATTCTGGTCGTACTCGCCTTATACGTAAATAAGAGAAGTGTAATTAGTTTTCAAAGATTTCGATCTTCGTTAAAACCAAACCAAACAACAGAACAGATATGAAACAAGTTATGAAGTGGTGAAAATGCTCAATTGATTTCTGATAGATATTACGAAAATACTTGACTTTCCGATAAAACAAAGAGTAGTTAGCAAATAGCAGAAAAACCGGTACGGTAGAATCCGAACCGGTTACCGGTTTTTCATTTGAGCAGACCGCGGTTTATCGGTATATCGGTAAACCGTTTCACCCCTAAGCGAAATCACTCATTTTGAATACTTTGTTGTATTTTAATACCTTGTTGAGCCATGTGAATCAGAGAAGTACCAATACAAGGAAAGGAAATCCTATAATCAATCACAACTGTTTAGTTTTTCCCAACGAACCGTTTTTTGTCGGTTTTCTACAAAAAGGGATTAGACCTACTGGGTTGAGAGTGAATCACTCTTTTAATGCTCAAAGTAGGGAGTGATCACTCTTTTACCCAAAAAATTATCTGGAGCTCTGCTTTCCATCACTTTTTTTTTTGACGTGTGTAATAATGCAAAATTTTTACAACAATTGAACAACAAATTGAACATTTAACCCATTACCACACATAGACACCTTTGACTCCCCAAAGGAAAAAGGCTTTGTAAAACATTGTGGAAAATGAAGAAATTGTTTGAGACAAGCAATTTCTTCATTTCCCACAATGTTTTATACGAAAAGACCAAAATATTTTGAATTTCATACCCTTGAAATTGTCGTCTGCAACATCTTAGAACTTGGACAAGTCTAAAAATTTGTTGTTTGGTAATGGGTTAACCCCTTCCCAAACAAGACCTGCTTTTGACGACCGTAATAGAAAAGGTTTTGGAAAACATTGAGGTAAAAGAAGAAAGTGCTGGCGACCAGCACTTTCTTCTTTTGCCTCCATATTTTCTGGGCTACAGCATGCATATTTTCTCCTTTTGATATAATTTGTTTTGTCGTCTGCAACCCCTTTGAATTTTGACCACCCTAAAATTTTGTCGTTTGGGAAAGGGTTAATATGTTCTTTCCCAATAGATTCTAGTAAAAGTTAGGAAAGTTAACTTAATATATTTCTGTAATGATCTCTCAACAAATGAAATGGTGTTAAACTTTGCTAAATTAATGAACTATAAAACTCAATACTTAAACTTTCATGATCAACTTTTTTTAATTTACAATCAGTTTTATGGTTTATTTAAACATTGTCATAAAATGGAGCTCTCATTGTTATCTTAATGACTCCAAACTTATTCCATTTATTTTATAGATATATTTAATGGTATGGCTATAAATTCCCTAAAATATCATGTAAAGTTCAACTTTTAGAGAAAATTTATTGTAAGGTTTGAACTTTAAAATGAAGTTTTTGAAAAGGTCTGACAATATAAATGAAGTATTAAACTTTTCAAAACATCTTGACACTTTCAGGGCTTTTCTTCCAGAAATTGGGAAGGGGCCCTGGTCAGTCATTTTGGGAAATTTTAGCGCGATTTTGGTCAAATTGGGAAAAAATAATAAATGGGAATAAATGTAGAAATGAGAATACATTTTCTTAAACAACACTTTTTAAACAGAATAACTGAATTAAAGAAGATATACTGCTTCTTTGTGACTCAAATTGCCAGTTGGTAAATGATCTTTTTTACTTTCCAAATTTTGAGAATTTTAGTTTAGAAAATTGGGAAATTCTTACTCTGAAATTGGGAAAAAAGGAGCCCTTTTCCAATTGGGAAGCCACCGAATTTCGGCCCCTGTTATAGAAGGAAGAAAAGCCCTGACTTTATCTTATGATATATAGACTCTTTATGAACTTTCGAAATTAAAAAAGTTTGAGTTTCAACATTTGAAAGCCAAAGGAATTATCTTTACCTACATATTTTAATCGGTAAATGTGAGGTGAAATTTAAGACATCTGTTACTAAGAGTTTGACACCTGATAAACTTGCACTTTCCCTTCAGAAGTTAAGAGACTAATCAAGGTCTAGCACTAGCAGCAATACCTTTTCCAATTCTGAAGCTGCTGCAGACGACAAAAGCGATCATGTTATTGAAAATATGTTTTGTACATTGCATCACAGAAAATATTTAGGCAAATGGAGGAAATGCTGATTATCAGTATTTTCTCCTTTTGCCTTAGTGTTTTCACAAGCTTTTCCCGTATGTAGCTGGGCACAAGTATTTGGAGATAAAATTGTCTCATAGCAATATTGATAAATAGATGTGGTTCAGTAGCTCATGTGTAGAAAGCAGGAACAGTATGCCTGAGGCCTCCCGGAGTTCAAATCCCGGCCTGGCCGCGATATTTTTAACCACCTGACCTGCTACATCAACATCAAAACTGTGTCTTACCGCCTTTAAATTTAATCTAAATCGGTCATGTTGCCACTGTTTTCAGCACATGTACACACATATCAAACAGCAATCTCTATTACAACCTCTAATGTCTGCTTTGTACAGCTGCAGGCTGAGATATTGTAACTTTGAGGGGCTCCTCCGAAAGTTCAAAGGCATTTATATAATATTTGCAGTGTCAAAAGACAGTTCAATGTGTTACTTCTGGTTGTTCATCATCTATGGCCCCAGGTAACTTCCGTGAACATTGTCAATTGGAACATAATAAATTCAAGCCACCCTGTTAACGCAACAAGACATGTTTCAGTATGCAAAGAATAATGAAGATAATTGCCGACTAACATCCAATTTTACCGCCTGATAATCAAGATATCCAGTCATTGTTTTGCAACCCACCTTTCAGAAATGATTGGCAATTAGCAGTCAACAATGCATAAACAACAACAAACATTTCGGATTTAAAATCTGGTTACAGGTTAAATTTTCTCATTTTATAACAAATGACAGCTGGTGCCATAAGGTCAAAAGGGTAGAATAAACATGCATTTGAAGAAATAAAGTAGGTATTGACACTTACATCTTCAAAAATGGAACCAACATTCGCTGTAACGAGCAACACTTTCGTGTGGTCACCCTCCATCTTTCAGCCGTTATTTCCCATGCAAGTTGCAATCATTCGTTGGACAACTGACACTCAGAAATAGTAAATTCCATTGCACACTTATGTCACATTAATTTCCATGGTTATCTGACACAGTTCCTGCAAAATTTAATGACAGTTCATGAAATTTTGACGGTTCGTTCCGCCTAGGATCCTTGCGTCATCGTCCGCGCCCTCTGCAACAGATTATTGAAGGGAGGTAACTGTGTGTAGAAAACCGGTTGGAAAAGTGTTAATCGAGGAATGTCTTAGAGTAGTCAAATATCATACTTCACTTTTTAACCCAAGTTTCCCAAACTTTAACGAATTGGCCTCTTCAATCAATCAATCAATCAATCAATCAATCAATCAATCAATCAATCGATCGATCGATCGATCGATCAATCAATCAATCAATCAATCAATCAATCAATCAAATCAAATCAAATCAAATCAAATCAAATCAAATCAAATCAAATCAAATCAAATCAAATCAAATCAAATCAAATCAAATCAAATCAAATCAAATCAAATCAATCAAATCAAATCAAATCAAATCAATCAATCAATCAATCAATCAATCAATCAATCAAACGTCTAATCGATAAAACAATCGACTGGTCGATCAATTATTTATTAACTGCCAGAAATACACAAAATGATATTTAAGACAATCAATAAATCAATAAATCACTTAATCCATCGATCACCCAATCAATCTACAGGTCGATCAATAGACAATCAATCAAGTAGTGCCGACGGCCAGCAATAATACCAAAGTAATAGTAAAGACAATCAATCAATCAATCAATCAATCAACCAACCAATCAATCAATCAATCGATCGATCAATCGATAAATAAACAAGAGGACCATGATGGTCCTTGATCGCTCACCTGAACCTAGATAGAAAGACAGTCACAATGTTGTCAAGTTCAAGAGCACATAATTTAAGATGTGAGATTATAATCCGGCTGAAAACTGCTTTCATAATCTTGAATGATCAATATTTGTGGCTGTTACAGTAAAAACAAAGTGGAAGAAAAAAACGCAGTCAAGGGCACATAACTCTGTTCTGATTAAAGTATTCTTATCAACCTTATGTCCGATTTTTTTTTGATTGGTCAATATTTTGTTAAAGTGAAAATAAAGTGGAAAACTGTAGTTTTGTGAAATTCAAGGGCCAATAACTCTGGGTTTTCTAGTCAAATCAAGCTGAAAGTTTCACTCATCCAGGATCTTATGGCCACCAACATTGTGGGCAAGTTTTGTCTTGATTAGTCAATAAATGTAGATGCTACAGTGTAAACAAAATCGAAAACAGCAATTTTGTCAAATTCAAGGGCACATAACTCCAGACTTCCTACTTCAATCACACTGAAAATCAAAGTCATCCAAGATCTTATGGTTACCAACATTGTGGCAAAGTTTTGTCTTGATTGGTCAATATTTGTAGATGCTAGAGTGGCAACAAATTCAAAACTAGCCATTTTTGACATTCAAGGGCACATAACTCCAGATTTCCATGTCCGATCTGACAAAAAATTGAACTCATCTGAGAACTTATAGTTACAAACATTGTTGCAAAGTTTTCTTTTTGATCGGTCAATATTTGTAGATGCTAGAGTGGGAACAAAGTCAAAACTAGCCATTTTTGACGTTCAAGGGCACATAACTCCAGACTTCCTAGTCCGATCTGACTCAAAATCGAATCATCTGAGAACTTATAGTTACCAACATTGTAGTAAAGTTTTGTTCTGATCGGTCAATATTTGTAGATGCTAGAGTGGTAACAAAGTCAAAACTAGCCATTTTTGACGTTCAAGGGCACATAACTCCAGACTTCCTAGTCCGATCTGACTCAAAATCTATATCATCCGAGAACTTATGGTCATACATATTCTGACCAAGTTTAGTTAAGATTGGTCAATATTTGTAGATGCTAGAATGGTAACAAAGTCATAACTAGCCATTTTTGACGTTCAAGGGCACATAACTTCAGACTTCCTGGTCCGATCTGACTCAAAATTGAACTCATCCGAGGACATATGGTCATACATGTTTTGACCAAGTTTGGATAAGATTGGTCAATATTTGTAGATGCTAGAGTGGTAACAAAGTCAAAACTAGCCATTTTTGACATTCAAGGGCACATAACTCTGGACTTCATTGTCCGATCTGACTCAAAATCGAACTCATCCGAGAACTTATGGTCATACATGTTTTGACCAAGTTTGGTTAAGATTGGTCGATATTTGTGGGTGCTAGAGTGGTAACAACAAAATGTGAACAGACGGACGGACGGACAGACAGACGGACGGACAGACGGACGCCGACGGACAAAAAGCGACCACAATAGCTCACCTTGAGCACTTCGTGCTCAGGTGAGCTAATAAATAAATAAATAAATAAATAAATAAATAAATAAATAAATCAATCAATCAATCAATCAATCAATCAATCAATCAATCAATCAATCAATCAATCAATCAATCAATCAATCAATCAATCAATCAATCAATCAATCAATCAATCAATCAATCAATCTGAATTCTAGGATATATCCAATATGATTTGAAAAAAGGAATTGTTGAGAAAGCAAAACGCTTACCCTTTCCGCAACGAGAAGTTGTTCAGTAGACTGGTAAGAATGAGAACTGTTAGCTTGAAGATGACTTAAAATGTTATGTAAAGGAAATGAGACAATATTAATATTGACCAGAAATCTCTGTAAACAGTGTGATACCAGCATTAGAGATTTCAAAACCGGTGATTTTGGAGAAGCATTTCTTGTTACAATATTTACTCATACTTTGTTTTCATAGCTGTTTTTAAACTATTTGCCAGTCAAAACTCAATGTCTATGGTTTGACGTCCCTACGAAAAGATAACTTGGCGTCCCTAAAAGAAGATAACTTGGAATACATGTACATTGAACTAAAAGAAAAAAATGCTGATAATCAGCATTTTATCATTTTGTCTACATATTTCCTGTGCTAGATTTACACTTTGTAACACAAATCGAATAATCAGCATTTTGTCTACATATTTCCTGTGCCAGATTTACACTTTGTAACACAAATCGAACCTTCTTCATCATCCACATTATATTCTACGACAGCTTTCAAACTGGATCGTCCTAAAACTGTTTTGGAAAGTGTTAAAGTAACATTTCAGAGATATTTTTACATAAATTTTACTTTTATTCTATCTGAAAGAGCATCTTTTCTTATGAAAATTCTGAAAATTTCAAGTCAAAATATTGAAACGTTTACGAAAAATATATATTTTCGTGCTAAAATTAAACAAATTGTTGTGGACAACTGTTCAGATTTGTATAGAATTTGTCATTTTTGTCCCAACTTTAAAGGCGTATTTTTCGCTTATAAATAGCAACTTCTAAAAACTGATAGCATTTCTACGCATTAGAATAAACCATCTTTGCATCAAGACATATTTTTAAAAAAAATCAATAAATGTGAAATGTCACTTTAAGGCATCCTATTAAACGGATTTTAAATAGAATATTAACAGATGCTACATGTATTGAGGGAACGGGAGAATAGTTTGCAACCCAAAATTTTTATCCAGAAATTTTTAAATCATTGAAAGGTTTTTTCTACTTCTTTTCTTTCAGCCATTTCCCAAACCGGTTTCGACGTCCTTAAGGTATCCAACCCCTCAAAAGCACCAAACAGACAGAGGCGAAATTTGAAAAGTGCAAATAATTGACCAAACGCCAATCGACAGATCGCTCCGCCCAACATAGAATTTAAGACAAACAATGGGGATGTGATCGTTAATAGGGAACGATTTTATCCAGTTAATCGTGACGTAAATTCGGACAAACAAAATAGTATTTCGTAGGTGTTGTTATAAAATCTCGTAACTACGGCTTGATTCAAGCCGTAGTTACGAGATTTTATAACAACACCGACGGTTTATCAAAACATAACAGTTAACCTAGTCTATTGTTAGCACAAAATTCTTTGCCATTGGCATGTCGATTGTTTTGATTGTCAGTCGACAAATCGATACAAGAACACGTGCAACAAAGAAAAATTGGGGCATGATATTTTTCTGATCGTCCATTGGCTAATCGATGTTTTTGATTGACAGTCGGCGTTTGGTCAATTCCTAAACTCAGTTACATTGCCATTCCAAATACAAACATAAGCACTTTGCACGGTTTAGAATTTTTAATTAATGCATACATATGGAATATTCGATAAAAATGTTAAAAATTACTTCCCTTGCATATGAATATAGAGTAATTATATTTGTAAATTATTTTCTTCTTGAAGCATTATCTTGAAATCTGATACGGTGAATCAACTTAAGTGAAGTGTATTTAAAAGTGTGTGAATTTTGATGCTTTTCGTACGGCTAGAAAGTGTAGAATTTTTCAGGGTCTGTAAACCTTAATAGAAAAAAATGTCATGGGAAAATTGAGACAAAACCATACATTTCTATTTAATCTATTTTATAGTCTCCTGCAGCGTTCAAATTGAAACAGGGCCCTAAAGTATGTCTAAAGCTGTTTTTTCTTTCTTTCGAGAACGAAAAAAAAAATGGACAAGACAAACAGTTTTTTGTTTGTTTGTTTTCAAAATAATTAAATCAGAATGTCCGTCACTGCGTCCGTCCAAGTGCATAAATACATAAATGTCCGATCGAATAATTATTTTAAGGTAGTCTACCCCTTTTGATGCTAGGTTCCCACTGCCGATCAAAGAAACTCGATCAAACCCGACCAAGCGATCGAGTACCGGTCGAGGTCGGTCGGAAAGGGTGATCGGGATAGGTCGAGATAGTCGAGTTTGGTCTGCATCGATGGGTAATCCTGCCAACTTGTTTTGACACGTCAAAAAATCCTAGTAGCGATCGAGTAGAAAACACATCGGGTATATGCTTGAGTATCGATCGTATAGAAGATCGAGCTGATCGACAATCATTCGTGTAGAGATTGTGTTTGCTCGAATCGATATCTTTTATCGGGATTTGATTGGATGAACAGTTGGAGCAGAAGTCGAGTTGATCGGGAATGCGTTCGGGTATAACTCATACAAGTCGAGGTGATCGAGTGCTTCCAACTGCTCTATGGCAGCGGATCAACTCGATCTACTCGATCGCTTAAATGTTCTCGATCAAAGCCGACCATATGACTTCTTCTCGATCTCTTGTCGATCAAACCCAACCTCTTCACCCGATTTGAGCGAGTGAACAGATGAATCAGAGGTCGAGTTGATCGGGGTGTGGTCGGAAATTACTCGAGTACAAGTCGAGGTGCAGGTCGGAATACAAATCATCTACCCGATCACACTCGATCTCCAGACCCCGACTGGTTCTCGATAAGGTCGATCTTCTACCCGATCAATACACAATCGCTTCTCGATCATTTTTGTACTCGATCGCACTCGACTGTTTTTGCATATCAAAAAAACTCGAGTACGAAGCCCGAGCGATGCAGATCAATTTCGATCATCTCGACCGCTCCCGATCACTCTTGCAGACCTAGCTCGACCTGTATTCGACCGCTTGATCGAGTTGATCTGGTCAGCAGTGGGAACACGAGGTCGTGTGGTAATAAATGTGTACAAACAGCACCAGAGTTTAAATGCTTCAACTAAGTTCTTTGCAAAACATTTTATGTTTACTTCTTTGGTGTCAGACATGATCCTTTCGAACAAATTTAGTGTCGGATATGCATTTTTCCATTCGTATGTGAAATACATATTTCTCAATTCATCATATAAGGGGCAAGTAATTACAAAATGAAATTCGTCTTCTATAGTGAAGACATTTCGTTTCAGACACCACTCACAAAATCTTAAGTTGTAGTCAATATTATTATGCCTGCCTATTTCTACGTTTAAATGGTGACTTGAACATCTAAAGTTAGCTAGAGTACGGCGATTTAGATATGGCATGTCAATCAAAAGATATCGTTCTACGTCAAGTAAGGAATAAAAGTTTTTGTAGTATTTGGTTTTAGAGGAGTTGTTGATTTTTTCGCGAATCATCTGATAAGAGCAATCTTTCAATCGTTGTTTAAAAACTTTCAAAAAAGCGTTGGAATCACCTACACTGTTAGAAAACCAAACATATCCAAAACCGTATTCAAATAACATCTCTTTAATCTTTGAAGCCCTTGTAACCCTCGCATTCTCGTCTAAATTCCTTAGCATATCATAACATTGTTTGGGGTACCTATCAATAGGCATTTCTGTTAACTTGATCCAATATTTGATACATTGTGACATATAACTAACTGCAAGAGGATATCTTCCGCACTCTGACAGTGCTAAAAAGTCCGAGGTATTTTTATTTAAAGAATAGCCTAAATGCGTTTGCAAAAATCAATGTGTACTTTTTCAATAGATTGACTGTATTCATAACCCCAAATGTCAGATGCAAAACAAAGTATGGGTTTAACCATAGAGTCGAAGAGTTTGAAATAATCAATTATGCTGAAATAACCAAACTTTTTTTTGTGATCTGTAGATGCTAAAACATGCTTTTCTGGCTTGTGATGCTTGATTATTTTTATGCATTGTCCAGCATAATCTAGATGTAAATAAAGCTCCAAGGTATTTATAACTTGTAACTGTTTCAACTTCTTTACCATTGTAGAACCATTTTTCATTAGCCTTCAATACAACACCTTTCCTAAAAACAATGATCTTAGTTTTATCGAAGTTTAAACTCATTCCAACAGATTCGCAAAATGTATACATGTATAGTGTTTAATTGATGTTGGAGGTTAAATACTGTATCTGCGACGCATGATACATCGTCTGCGAAAAGCAATGCTAAAATCTCTTCAATGTCAGTTGAAATAAAAATTCCTCGATTACATTTTTGTCTCAGGTATTCTATTAGATCGTTGATGAATAGATGAAAAATTATCGGTGAGCTTCCACATCCTTGTCTGGTTCCCCTCTTACATGATATTGATTCCATTAATGAATTGTTTATTCTTATTTTACAGTTAAGATTTTTGTACATATCTTTGAATATTCGGATAAATTTTCCTGTAATGCTTTTCCTTTGTAAAGAATCCCAGAGTCTTTCATGGTCGATAAAATCTTATGCTTTTTTGAAATCTATAAATAAACAGTAAAATCTTCCCCTCTTTTTAGATATATATTTTTGTGTTAATGATTGTAAGGTAAATATATTATCAATGATACTATAATTTTTCCTAAAGCCGGCTTGAGCTTCATTTAAGACATTGTTCCTTTCGGTCCATAAGGATAATCTATTTGTAAGTATGTTTATAAAAACTTTACACAGGCTATAGATCAAAGAAATTCCTCTGTAATTATTTGGATTGTTTGAAGGGCCACTTTTATGTAAAGGAACAACAATACTGGTACACCAATCTATAGGAAAGTGTCCTGTGTCGTATATCTTATTGAAAAACTCTGTTAAAAACGGTAGAATAATGTCAGATGTGTGTTTGTATAATTCGATGCACAAACCATCAGGTCCAACTGATTTATTTGATTTAATCATTTTAATACTTTGTTGAACTTCTTCTGGTAAGATACTTCTGTTCAAGTCGTCATCGTTACAGTTGTGGACTATATTTGAAAGTAAATCGTTGTCATGGTTTACGTTTATTGCACTATATAAACCATTGAAATACTCAACCCAATCTTTGTTACTAACGGATGCCGATTTGTCAGGTTTCTTTTTAGAAATGCGAATTAAACTACAAAAGGATTTAGCATTTTTACGCGAATTAACTAACTTTATTCTATTTTCGCGCTCAAAATTCAAACGGGTTTTTCTGCACTTAGCTTTAAGGGGGAATGCTCCAGTTTTTCGGAACACTCGATCATTACTGTAGTGAATTAAATGTTTCGTACCAATATGTTTCGCTACCATATTTTCAATTATATAACACTTCATTACAATTTACCATTTTCGACGGTAAAAGTGTATTTATTGTGCAAAACTGATTTCCTCAAGATGAAAATCGATTATTTAGAGCAAGACAGTCGTAAGTGTGTATGCATTTACCACTGTTTTGCGTCATTTTTGTCCTGTGTAGCTGATAAAAATTACTATAACTCACTAATAAGTGCGCTGACCTATATATTTTCTTTTTGAATTATTACCAGGACATGTTGCTTAATACAATGAGGGAGTTTTATCAAATTCTATTATGTAGAACTTGAAATATTTACAAAAATATGCAAATTTTGACATAAAACACTCCAGCTTCGTTGATCTAACCGAACACGTGAGCATGCTGTTTTATACATTTTCGCGATTATAATAGCGCATATTTTGGGTTTTCTGTTCTTAATAAATGTTAGACGTTACTTTAAGTCCGTTTTCGGGACTAAACGATGAATTTACAGCATTTATCAGCATTTTAGTGACCTTGGACAGGTGCAAGAAATTGTGCATTTTTTCGCTGTAGGGGTATGTGATACGATTGCCTATAAAATTCAAACAAGATCGCTGACCATCCATTTTTATTTCATTTTTCAATTGGTAATAACATGTAATTTCAACATACAAAATATGATCAAATTCTATTATTGGGAAAAAATTTAGGAAACTGGAGCATTCCCCCTTAAAATGGTTTCGCGCTATTTGGAAATGTAAAAAATCATTGTTTTCATTTGTCATTCGATACTTTTTTAACGATTGCATTTTATTACATTTTAATTGTTGGCATTCGATATTCCACCAATCTGGATTTAAGTAACTATCGTTATCATTTGATTTAATTTTTTTCTTCATATTATAAGCAGAATTGTAATAGCATGATTGAAACATTGAAAGCTCGGGATCAATATCTCTATCGGTTACAGATGCCGTAGTGCGAAAATTATTAAAGTTTGCAACGAATTTTTCAAGAAATGTGTCTTTAAAACCTTCGTTCCATTTATATTGTTGATGGATGTCAAAACGTAAATGTTCATGGTTAATATATTCATCCTCATTTGATAAAGTATTGTTATTAAATTCTATTGTACATGTGATAGGGAAATGGTCCGAGAAATCATCAGCTTCAACATGAAACATTGTAACTTTATAGAACAAGGAAGTCGATGCTAGAAAATAATCAACTAAACTTTTACCGTCATTTGGAAAACATGTATATTCACCGTTTAAATCGCCATTTATCCTACCATTTAAAATGTGAACGCTATGGGTACAACATAAATCAATAAGCGATTGGCCAAATTTATTCAAATGCAAAGCGTCTTTCGATTTTCTTGGTAGATTAAAATCGTCACCCGGGTAATCGGTAATATTTTCAAAAATATGGTCAATATTGTCATGCATAATAAAATCGTTTATGTCTTTTGTTCTGGCATTAAAATCGCCAGCCATTAAAAGTTGTGCATCTGGATAATCACTTGAAATAATAGTCAGTTTTTCGCTCAAAAGTTCTATTCCATTGTCGTTATCATTGTCGTAAATGGACGATAAAATGGTATTAAATGCCTTAAAGAATGCAGCAATCTTTATATTTAATCAGATTAAGGATGAGTCAATAGCTAAAAGTACATTTACGCCACATTTAAATTATGTAAATATTTAAACTGACAATATTATGAAGTTATTATGAATATCAAGGGGTCCAACGTACACAAGTTTTTGTGGTAAAAAAGATCGGCAGTGGACAAAGATGGCGGCTAAATGATTGAATTTTGGTTGATTTTGGGGACAAAAACTGAAAGTAGGGCCTAAGTATGTTTCTTAGATTTGATATACCATGTCACCTAGCCGAGGATGTGGAGACAGTATTCACGCTCCTAAGGAAATAGGCCTTAACTTCTGACATGTTCTCAAACCCCATTGATGCTCGAAGTAATGCGAAGCTTTAACACTGTGAAAAGATTTTCATTCAGAAAACCTAGAATAGAATCAGCTCGATCTGGTCGTGCACAGATCGAGATGGTCGGGTCTTGATCGTGTAGGGTTCGAATTAATCGGGAAATGATCGGGAGTGCTCGGGCGGGGGTCTAGGCTGATCAACTAGAGATCGAGAAGAAGTCGTGTATACACATTTGGTCGGGCTTGATCGGGTAAATAAGGTGGTCGTGTTGATCGAGATGATCAGATCGGCAGTGGGAACCTAGCATGAGATTCGCGCTACGTCGGAATTATTCGGGCGACGCCGAAAACATTCGGCGGTGGAACCTTCCACCGCCGAATGTTTACGACCGCGCCTGAATAGGTTCAGGTACGTAAAGAAACCGCTCGAAAAAATCCGATGTTTAATTAATCTCAAAATGACCACATCACGGGTATTGCGAAAATACGGTTTTCACTTTAGGAATTTTAAAGGGAATATACACATTCTCTGAATGGTGATCGGATTTCTAAGTTATTTCCCTTTGATAAGGTCTCGAGCGTCTAACACAATTAGCTCTTTCAGTAAAATAGATGCTATCTGTATTATATCGCTGGTTAAAAAAACAACAAAACAAACAAACAAACAAACAAACAAACAACAACAACAACAACAAAACCCCCAAACAAACAAAACAAAAAAACAACAAGCAAACAAAACTCTACAGCTTGTTTTGAGTTGCAGATACGAGTTTTTTGTTGAAAAGCGACGATATTTGAATTTAGACTAGTCCAGATTTTTTACTGCCGCGGCCTTAGCGCAGTTGGTAGCGCATCTCCCTCTTATTCGAGAGGTCCCGGGTTCGATACCAGGCCGCGGCAAATACCCTTTCTGACAAAATTGTCATCCACCAATGGGTTTGAAATCTAAGTGGGCGAGCAGCTGGAGGCTCGGTAAGGGTGTGGCGGTAGTAACAACAACAGGAATCCATGGGCATGTGCTCCAGCCGCCGCGATATGACCCTGGCAGTTGAAAACGACGTAAAACCCCAATAAACTCAAACCTAGACTTTTTATCATTTTTGGATTTAGGTTAAAAGTAAGAATACATTAATAGCGTTCGTTTTTTTCGTGAAAAAAATACGTCATCGTCACGCCTCACTGGTCTAAAATAGATTGGGAATCCCTTATCGTACAAATATGGCTGTGAATCTCGCGAAGTTTTTCCACGTTCAATTTGCCGAAGATGACATTCTAAGAGCTGGATATCCGTAATCATTTGTTGAGAAACATTCTTATTCAGAGTTGAGAAGGTTGCTGCACTGTCGTGTACTTTTTAAGATCGGTAACTATGAAATAAGCAGTTGAAAAGTAATGTTTACACATGCGGTGCTGTCTTGGCTTCGTCGTGCCGCTCGTGCGTACTCGCTTAAACCCTTTCCAAAACGACAAAATGTCATGTTGGGCCAAATTGAAAAAAAGTGATGATGACAAAACGGATATGAATACTTTTAGTGTTTTATCTCAGAGAAAATATTGAGGCAAAAGAAGAATGATAATCAATATCCAAAGAAGTTATTCACATCGATTTTGTCTGCTGTGCAGGCCTTTTCAATTTGGTCGATCATCATTTTCTTCTTTTGCCTCAATATTTTCCCAAGAATTTTCTGTCGGGGACGTCAAAACCGGTCTTGTCTGGGAAAGGGTTAATATAGAAAAAAAGCTAGAATTTGTCGCTGAATGTGATTTGATACCCCCACAGGCTTTCACTACAACAAATGGCAATAACTCACAAAATAAGCAAGGTAGAGTTATGCTCCTTGTACGTTGCACTTCTCCTTGGTGAGATCTATCTACCCGAGAAGTTTCATGATCATAGCTACATTACTTTCAGACTTTTCGATGTTTTTTCTGGTTAAGCTGTTGAGGAATCTCAAGAAAACGTTTGTCATTTCTTGTCTGTCTCCGTATCTGGAAGCAATGTTGCATGTTGCATATGCACAATGTTTCGTAGTTTTAGTTCCCGCCTGCATTATCTATGATCGACTATTATCTCGCTTGAAAATAATAATTCTATGGTAACACTGTTACGAAAAATATGTCCGATTCATGACCGATAAACAAAATATTAGACTGGTACCCGGCAAACGTTGTTGGGGGTATTCCCATCAGAAATCTATTTTTAGCACACGAGCGCGCGAAAACTGTTCGCTATTCACAAATGCCCGCTTGCATGTATCGATCCTGGGTTTAGCCGTAGACCGTTACTGAACTCGACTTCAGATAAGCTAGGCTTGAACCCGAGATGATTCCGACTTCACGCCCATTTGCTCTAACGGTTTAGAGCCCGGGTTTGGACAATCTCGACTTTGAGCCATGGTTCATATTATTACGCGTGCCGAAACCGGTTTTTCTAGTTTTAAGTCGATTTAATTACCAGCAAAGAAAACAATCTATTTTTATCCATGTATTATCTCCACCCCTTTCGTTTTTGTCTCTGTTTTTCTCTCTATCTCTTTAGAATTGTAGGTCCGGACCCTCCCTCCCTGTCCATCTGCCTCTCGTTTCCTTCCCGTTCTCTTCCTCGCTTTGTTCCTTCTTCCTTCTTTTTGTCAATCTCTCTATCTTCCGTTTATTCTAGTATTTTAAGAAAGCGTAATCCCACCTCATTGTACATCTTTCTTTTATTTAATTCATTACCAGACGACATAATTTTAGACTGTACTGAATTCAGAGGTGTAACAGATGACAATTTCACATCACAGATATTTTACATCTTTTGGTCTTTCTGTGCAGAAAACACTGTGTGAAATGAAGAAATTGCAGGTCACAAGTAATTTCTTCATTTTCCACGATGTTTTAAAAAGCATTTATCCTGTGGAGAGTCGTTAAGCCGTTATTTTTTAGTAATATCGATGTTTTTCCTGACTAGTTTTAAAACAGGGCTTTTTTGGCAATATTTTTGATTTGCGGAATACTACCCATAATTTTGCTTTTACAAATTGTTTGCAATATAAGGTAGAAATTGCTCGCGTTTTGTTAGGCCCACTAATATTGATGAAATCCATATGGAAAATAACATTTATTTGTGAATTTTAAAGAAAAACAGCATAACTAGTATACATCTGGCTCACCCAAACCTGCTATGTACCAGGTTTGGCTGAGCCCGGGTTTTTAACTGTGAATTGAACTCAGCTCACAAGTGTGCAAGTCAACACAAGCTTGGATAAGAAATAGCTTTGGCATAGCGAAACCTATGGTTCAGCAAGTGAGTTGTCCCGTTACCATGTATAATCCTGGCTTAAGCTAGGCTTATACGCAGTATGCAAGTGGGCATATTTTGTTTGTCCGAATTTTCGTCACGATTAACTTGATAAAATCGATCCCTATAAACGATCAAATCCCCATTGTTTGTTTTAAATTCTATGTCGGGCGGAGCGATCTGTCGATTGGCGTTTGGTCAATTGTGTAGGTCTAAAATATTATTTTAGACCTACGTACACTATACTGGTAATGTCACTTTCTTATCATAAACTCATTGCTCTGGAATCATGTATGTTTGTCTCTTCAAATACATATTGCCAGTTAGTAATCTAAGTAAAATCCAAAGCTTTTCTACTCTCGATGTATTCAACTTCCATACAGCTATTAAGTGGCTATTATCACATACAGTATGTATGGGTTGGTTGTCAACCCGAAGATGTGTAGAGTTTAGAACTTTCCGTCTTTTGAACAGTGCCATGATATAAGTTATAATAATAGTCGCCCGCCGAAGTTATAAAATATTTTATCATTTTTCAAAACACTGTTTCATTGCTGATAAACTTAGATGTGTTCTTTATATGTGTACTTTTGAAAAATGGAAATATTTCAAAATTAAAGTCTTTTGCTGTTAACCCAATGCCAAAATACTATTTTCCAATTAATGAGATACTGATAATTGATTGGTTTGTCAAAAAAGGAAAACTGAGAAATCTTTAATAAGACAAGTAAATTGTTTTTTTTTTTTTTTATTCAAAAATCATAAAACAATTTCAGGGGAATGAAAGGAGAATAACATTTTATTTTTATGCCCCCGATAGGGAGGCATCATAAATTTGACTTGTCCGTCCGTCCGTCCGTCCGTCCGTCTGTCCGTCCGTCTGTCTGTCTGTCTGTCCGTCCGTCCGTCAATCTGTCCAAAAACTTTAACATTGGCCATAACTTCCTTATTACTTAACATATTCGCTTCATACTTTACCACAACATTCCTTGGTACATTACCTTTCTGTAGGCACATACTTTGGTGACCTTGACCCCTGGATGACCTTGAACATAGATTGGCCATAATTTAAAATCAAAGCGGTGTCGGGGGCATTGTCATCTTACAGTGACAGCTCTTGTTTAACACTAAATTTGGTCTAAGTCATCCTTGAACAGTATTTGCATCAAGATATACACATATAGACCCTAAAATTCTGTTAAAATGATAACACAGGCTCATGTAACAACATTGCTTTAGGTTGAATGGTGTGATTGTTTCAGGTTATAAAGCGACAACAAGCTGTCATAAGAAGAAGGCTAAACAGACAAGAGCGGGCAAGACAACGTCAGCAATTTAAAAAGGTACATGTGTCATCTTTTACTTGCAGTAATTCAATAAAAATGAGCCAAGATCTGGAAAAACGTCCCTTAAGGCTTTTGAGCCCAACATAGATCCAGATCAGCCTGTGCATACGCACAGTCTGATCAGGATCCATGTTGCCCTAAAATACCTTCTTCGTGACCTATAGTAACTTAAAGAGAGCAGCATGGGTGTACATTGGACTGCATTTGACAATAGATTAATCTTGAAACTCATTTTTTAAGGGACGTTTTTCCAGATCCCGGCTCAAAATGTATTCATAGAGCATGATCCAGACAAGTAGGCCAACGGAAAATTTCATCGATAGCTCTTGAGTAATAAATATAATAATACAAGCCTTGTGAATTCCAGATGTGGTGGAGAGAAATTGTAAAAATCACAATTTTCAGTCTCATTATTTCTCTCGACTTTATGGGATAGAGTTGCAAGTACCCACAATGTTTGACAAGGACAATAGGTGTACATGTGTAAACTCTAATTTGTAAAACAAATAGGTCAAAAGGTCTAAGCCCTATCGGGGTATACATTGTTCAGTGTAATGAATCACTGACAACACCACATATTGAAGTAAATGTGTAATCACTAATAAACGTTTCAATTTTACAGTCTGATGATGATGATGATGATGATGATAATGATGATGATGATGAACAATCTTCCGACGATGATTTGAATTCAACAAAAGATCAACCTGGTGAATCCCCTCGTTTAAAGATCCAAAGTAAGTGTACTGCAGAGAAATAGATTAACCTATATGACACATGCTTATCATTCTGTCTAGTAATACGGACTTAATACTGGTAAACAGAAAATATTAGAAAACCATTAGACTGTGCATGATTGAAAGAAAAACATGGACTAAGTTGTTATTTTCATGCAACATGGTTTGCAGATTGTACATACTTTGTGAAATCAATTCGCACCAGAATTTTCAGCATATCATCATATTACTTTGCATCCATCTTACACACATAATCAAGATGTTTTTTTTTTTTTCGTATTGGGCTGTATGCTTTTGCAGATATGGACCGATGAAATCTCACCCAAGCTTTTTAGGTAGTGATTTGATAGGGTGCATGTAAATTATTAATACAATGGTAATGTAGATCTACATGAAGAAAGTTTGTTATTTAACCCTTCCCAAACGGCAAAATTTTAGGGTGATCCACTTCAAAAACTGACACAAATGACAAAAAGGAAGTTTTTATAGATAGTATTTGTGTAAAATATGGCATAGAAAACATTGAGACAAAAGGAGAAACTGCTGGTTATCAGCAGTTTCTTCTTTTGTTTCAATGTTTTCCCAAGCCTTTTCTATTAGGGACGTCAAAACCATGTCTTGTTTGGGAAAGGGTTAAAAATAGTAATCAGAAATTATGACATAACTACAGAAATGTTCATAAATGACTATGTTCACTGTCACTGTCATCCTGCAGGGTCGTTTAATAAGCAGTTATCACTTTTTGTTTATCTAGGCATCACTGACTTGCTCAGCAGAGCTGCCAACGTGAAAGAAGCTCTACTGCCCCAAAAGATTATTACACTTCAAAGATGTCAAGTGTTTGAAGGACTGGTAGATGCATACATGTTAGACAAGACCCTGGTACATCACCATGTTCAATTTCACCTGGAGGGAGAAGAAGCTTTAGATGCGAATGGCGTTACTAGAGAGGTGCTCACAATTTTCTTCCAAAAACTAATGGATAAATTCGAAGGAGATGCGGAGAAAGTGCCTTCTCTGGACCATCGTCTGCTTTTCAATTCGTTCTATGAAATTATCGGGAACATTATTTCACATTCATTCGTACTGATTGGGTACTTGCCCACAAGATTTTGCAGAGCGACAGCCACTGCAATGATTTGTGGGGAACTGTCCAATAGTTTGATATTAGAATCTTTTCATTCTTATATCTCCGAGGCTGAGAGACAGGCGCTCCTATCAGCATCGGAGGAATATAGTAAATTGTAATTCAGCAAAGCGTTTGAGGCTTTTAGCACCCCTAAGTCGCCTCGACTGCAGGGAAATGCCAAAGAGTCAAACGGATGTGGAGAGGATAGTATTGTCAGTTGCGAGGACAGTCTTGGTGTGCAAACCATTATTTTGCACAGCAAGAATGGCATCAGGACTGCACTGCTATCCTCTACTGTGGAAGGATGTAAATTCCTCGGTGCTGGAGGAATTGTTTGCTTCAATGAAGCCAACCCCTGCATCCATTCTCCAACTGATAAGATACGAGCCTACACCTACTACTGGTCTAGATTCGAGCATCATGTCAGTTTTGGAGGAAAGGGTTAAGGGTTACCTGGAGGAGTACATTGTTAGTTTAAGTGATGAGAGACTCATCCGACTGCTTCAGTTCTGGACAGCAGCCGATATGATCATTGTCCCTTCTTTGCATGTGTCTTTTAACTCATTGGAAGGTTCTTTGATGAGACCGATTGCCAATACTTGCATTGCGCAATTGCAGCTCAGCAGAAGCTATGTTTCCAGGCAAGAGTTTTTTGACATGACAAGCTAATTCTCCTGTGAGCAGGCACAGAGATTTGACAGCATTTGAATTTTAAAGCCTTTTGTAATAAAATACCTTGTTAGAGACTCATGCTTTTTTTAAAACCATTTCCAAACAAGACATGAAGTGCGTTCTTTAGAGCGATATTTCTAAGATATATTATTGCCTAAAAAGTGTGTTTTTGGGCCGTTATCGACATTGAATAACGAGTAGAAACCGGTCCGATATCGTGAAAACCGGTCTATATTCAGTGCGATATCGGACCGGCTTTGCACTCAAATATCCTCGATTTGATCCTTCAAAATAAACAATTGTCTTTTTTCCCGCAAAATTCTCAACGTCTTACGTTGAATAAGCGACGTTCGCCTTTTGGCGCCAAATTATGACGTAACGTTGTTTTACCGACGTCACGCATAACAAAAATTTCTCGGAAGATTTAACAGAACAAAACAACAATGGCGGACATTTTCTTATCTCACCTCGGTTCATTTTTCGCACATATCAAGGGGTTTGGGGTAAGTAATCATTGGAATTTTATGCTTTTTATGCAATAATAGCGTCAATTCACGTATTTTTCGGTCGTTAACATTCGCAGAGGCCCGCAAAATACGAAAACGACCCTCCTGCTCCGCAGTCGGGCGTTAACGTATTTCTTGGGCCTCTGCGAATGTTAACCACCTCAAAAACGTGAATTAACCCTATATTGAGATTTATTATGATGTTGTAAGTTAAAATATCTCTTGTGGCAAGACTTCTAAGCCACTTAACGGAGGCACCATTTATCTATACTTCTCGTGTTACCCCTTGGTCAAGAATTGATCGAGTTGTTCTGAAGACTCCATAATGTAATCTATAAATCGTGGTGTTCCGAAACTCTAAACGTTATACACGTGACGTCATAATGACATCATTTACGTATAAAATATCCATGGAGCATTAATGTCTTAGAAAACGTGTTATCTTAAACATAAAAGATATACCCGGTATCTTAACGAAGTTCGATGTAAAAATGCGCCTCCGATTTTTAAGGAAAATTGGCTTGGGAAAACATTGAGGAAAAATGTTGATGATCAGCATATTATTCTGTTGCCTCAGTCACTGTTTTCTGTGCTATATTGTACAAAAAATAATATTGTCATCTGTAGTAGCCTAGCTTCCAAATACAATCATTTGGGAAAGTTACAAAAAGTATTGACCAGTATCAAAATAGATCTACATCATTTGTGAAAAATAATCATTTTGTACATCTGCAATAAGAGTAAACTAGTACCCCGCCGTCTTTCTAAGAGACCACGGGCATGATGGATAATCATGATTAACTAGGGTTTTCCAGAAAAACCAGGTTTTTCACTCGCAAACCTACGATATCAACAGTAATGATAAACTAGGTTTTTTTCTAGAAAAACTAGGTTTTTCACACATATACTAGGTTTTTCTACAAAACCTGCGATATCAATTGATAAACAAGGTTTATCTAGAAAAACCAGGTTTTTCTCTAATAAACCTAGTTTATCAAAGTGATAAACCAGGTTTTTCTAGAAAAACCTAGTTTATCAATTTGATAAACTAGGTTTATGCGAGAAAACCCTGGATTTTCTAGATAAACCTAGTTTATCAATAGGGGTTTGTCAAGCAAATAACGCGCATGCGCACAAGCCGTAATTCATTTACCTGTTTCCCTCGAGGGGGCAAGTCGATAACAATTCTATAGTGGGATAATAAGCGTGACGAATTTATCTGCAATTGTGATTCGTTAAATCGAAAAAATGGGCGGGCACGATCATTGTTGCGTGTATGGGTGTGATCATAGACGGAATAAACTGTCAAATAATTGTAGATTCTTCACTTTTCCAAAAAAAATCGGCATTAAAATGCGATGGATTCATGCGTCGGGTAGACATAACTTGAGTTTAAAAACACTTACAAATAACGTGAAAGTTTGTGGATGCCACTTTATTTTGGGAAAGCCAGATAGAACTGATAAAAACAATCCTGACTATGTACCAAATAGAAATATACCAAGTATTTTGACGAAGAAACCCACCAGACAATCTAAAACGAGCAAAAAATCGCCGGAATATACCAAGACTCTAGAAGCGGCCGAATAAAGCTCAACCATAGTTTCTAGAGTTACAAAGAGAAATCGACGACAATTATCACTGCGAAATCCCCAGTCCCTCCAATGAAATTGAGATATCTTCCGAAGTAAGTATTATTCATTTATAACTACATGTATTATGTCCGTCATTCAAAGGCCGAAGAAGATTTTGAGGTACGGAAATAACGAGAAAACTCCACAAAAGAAATCTAGATTGACTCCGTATTGGATTAAAATTTTGGAAAAGAAGATATATAATGGTCTGTTGAAATATTTATATACAAATCAGTTCACCATAAGGATCCTGTTCAAAACTGAATTATCATTTAAGTGCAAATATCGTATGGAAATACTGCATTCCGCATGATTTCGAAATCTTAAAATACCTACTCTTCGCATTTTCTCGAGCCAAATCCCACTATTCATCCGTAAGCTATAAAATTTCATAATTAGGCTATAGGCCTAATATATCATATCATCAAAACGGTATCGAAACTTAAGTTGATTTCTGTTCTGGGGTAAAAAAAAATGACTTTTATTAACCCATTACCACACAGTGACTCCTTTTGACTCCCAACAAAATAATAGCTTTGGAAAACATCGTGGGAAATGAAGAAATTGCTTGTGACAAGCAATTTCTTCAATTACCACAATGTTTTCTGCATAAATATACAAAAAAAAAATCAAAATTTCATTCACTTCAAATTGTCGTCTGCATCATCTTTGATTTTGGAATAGTCTAAAAATTGCCGTTTGATTATGGGTTAAGACACTATTAAATTCAAAATAAAGGCCAAATGAATACGTTCGTTTCCCTTCTTATTCGAAAAACACGGAACCTGATCAGTAAAATTAATGCTTAAATTGCGCTCCGACTGGGATGTTTAGCATTATTGATCATTATTTGGTTTTGAAATAATGATACCGATGATCTGTCTCACTACCGTATTGCTATTAATTTCGGTTGTTCGATTTTTTCCTTCGAATTCCGTTCAATGACAATTTCGTCTGATTTATCACATATCTTTGATTGGTGTCCAAAATTATCATTTTTACAGCTTGATTAAAGGTAAAAGTACATTTCGATTGCCAATATTGATGGGATCATTATTGTCAATACAAAGGGTTTTGCAGATAGGCCTACTGGTATATCACGCGTTTGACAGTCTCGTCGGTGCAGTACTTTAATATCGCCTTATCAGTATATCACAATCAACGTTATCGGCTTTTCAACAGCAACAAAAAAACCTGTCATTCCAAAACCCTTTCCTCGCCGATATGTTCCAAAGAAACGTGCCAATGCGAATATTAAATCTCGAGGAAAAAAAAAAAAAAAAAAAAAAAAAGAAAGAAAGAAAAAAGAAGGCTCGTTAGAACAGGGGCCGGCCGGTCATCAATCAAACCACCTTTTATAACGCTGAAGCAAATTAAGGGGAAATGCTTACCATCACCGTTTTATTCTTTTGTCAGAATGTTTTCACGAGTCAGGGACAGGCTTAGCAAATATTATGCATAATACCAAGTGGGGTTTATTCATAGTGGCGGATCCAGAGTCGTTTCGGGGGGATCAAATGCCCCACATCCTGTAGTGTAATTTATTCATTTTTTAAAACTTGTTTAACTATTTCCAAGACAGCAAATATTGAGACTGTTCTGATCGAATACAGTTGAACACGACATTACTATTACTGACAACAGAAACTGTGTAATAAATAGCCCACGATATATATTTGGGGAGAAAGACAACACTGGTCAGCAACTTTTTCCCCTTTGACATTTAAGTTTTCGTAGGCTATTACTTTCGAGGACGTGATAGCCTTGTCTTTGGGAAAGGTAAATGAACCCCTCGGTGGTGCTATAACATTGCATGTTTTACTTTAGAAATCAACAATTTTATAGCCCGTAACTCTTTTTGAAAATTGTGCCAGCCTTCAGTCGTTGGAGAAAGGGTAAAATCTCTCTGCAAAAATCGCCTTTAATGGCAAAAACATCGTAAAAGTTGATTTGATGATTCGTTGTTACAATGTTCTCAATAACGAAATGTCGTTGACTGAATGGTTAAGACTATTATGTTGGAATATGCCAATCGCCGGTGTTATTGCAAAACCTCGTAACTGCAGTTTGATTTAAGCTGTAATAACAAGATTTTAAAATATATATTTGATATAGGAGTCGACATATACCGACTATTCATCCCATCAAAATGTATGCGCAGACAAGTGAACGGGCTTCGTGGTCATTATGGGAATATGACAATAGGGATTAAAAGAAACCGATAGAAATGATGAAGTACATCTATTTATTTTCAATTTGGACCAATTTTGACATCTTGGAGTATAAGTGATTCATCTCGCACACAATTCGATGTATAATCATGCTTAAATGTGTAAATAAACTTAGTTTTTTAACGTGTATTCTACAAACAAAATAGAGCGATAATTTACCGGGAGTAAATAGTGCCCCCTCAAGAACACTGGAAGTACATTTTTAATTTTCTTTGTGAAGAGTTTCGCAAGGGGAATAACTCTTTGACAAACCTCTATTGCAATCGCAGGTTTGTGAATGAAAAACCTTTTTTTTTTTTTTTTTTTTTTTTAGAAAAACCTGGTTCATCAAATTGATAAACTAATTGTTTTCTCTCATAAAACTACAATATCAACTGATAAACTAGGTTTTTCTAGAAAAAAACAGGTTTTTCACTCACAAACCTACGATATCAACTGATAAACTAGGTTTTTCTAGAAAAAAAAAAACAGGTTTTTCTTTCACAAACCTACGATAGCAACTAATAAACTAAGTTTATCTAGAAAATCCAGGTTTTTCTCTCATAAACTTAGTTTATCAAAGTGATAAACCAGGTTTTTTTTAGAAAAACCGAGTTTATCATTTGATATCGTAGGTTTATGAGTGTAAAACCTGGTTTTTCTAGATAAACCTGGTTTTTCCATGGGCCATTCTACAAAAATTGGGCAAATTGGAGTCGCAAAAACTTCAAATTCAGCTTTTAACCTAGTATATTATTTTTATATTACTACCTTCAATAAACTTCCTGGAACCCATTCCTGCAATTCGCAAAGATAACATTCACTTACTTACGCAGATATTTCAGTTTGAACTTTGCGACCGACATCAATTTTTCACTACCGTAACGAATTTGTAAAGTGGCACAATTTCCCTTTCTTTGATCCGATTAACATGTAGCTTTTGCATACTATTAGAACGTTTTTCATTTAAACATAATTTCGATGCACTGGTGTTTCTTGTATTTTTCCTATAGAAATAAGTCTTTGTTTTTTCCAATACCGGCGAAAACTATTTATATTGATAATTGAGAGAGACACTACAAATTCAGTCATCCACAGATTTCAAAAATCATTTTGCAGTCTGAATAGGCACAATTTGTATTTTTCATTGCATGTATTTACTCCTATATGTGAATGACAGCTTTACTGTTAAACCTCAATTGTCACAGTGTTACGGTAGGGAAGTTGGTGTTACGGTAGGGAATGAAATATCAGAATTCAAAAAGTTGAGATGTGAATAAAACTGGACAGAGTGTCTGAAAAAACTATGCCACAAAGTCACCTGAAAAATCATGTTGTAGACATCCTGTTTACTCTTCAAAAAAAAGTTAAATCATGCATATTCTCTTTGTTTTGCTGTTCTAAACATGTCAAAAATGTATGTTGCTACTTTTTCACTACCGTAACACTACATTCCTTACCGTAACACTAAAATCGTTGAGCCATATCTCCTAAATTATACATGATAGCAACTTGAAATTTCTTGCATTTGTAGGTTGCATATCGGAGAAATGCAGTAAACAAGAACCAATAGTCAGAGACCCTTACTTATTAAGTTATTGTCCGTTTTTATTTCCAAAATAGCTCAGACTTTATGTGCAGTTTTCTCATTGACCAATGGAAGTCTTGCTTTGAAATTGTGCAATCATATGTATGAGATGATCACACAAAGTTTTGTACTAAGTTCCATAACTCTACCATTTGTTTCAACAGAGTTATGTCCCTTTTCTACTTCCAATTTTACTACGGTAACGAAGAATTCACTACCGTAACGAAGTTTGTATCTCAACAACCCCTGATGTCATTGTTTTGAAACTTTGCAAATGTGTGTTGGATCACGAAACAATGTTACAGATCAAGTCCCAGAACTCTGACAATTACAGAACCAGAATTATATCTGGCTTTGTCTTGCAATTTCACTACCGTAACAAAGAGTTCTCTTCCGTAACGATAAGAAAATGTTACGGTAGTGAAGATTATCGTTACGGTAGTGAACGTTACGGTAGTGAAAATCCATCGAAAATTCGCCGATTTCAAGGATTAGCAGCCTTTTACTTGGACAACTGTTATAGTCATTGGAAACTGGACCGTTTACTGATTCTTGTGATGGTGAAAACTGTCATTTACTTGTGTGTATTCACATCATAAATGGCGTTACGGTAGTGAACACGCAAAAGTATACGGGTGAAAAATTTTGCATTCAAATTCTATTTTCTCAGTTATCACACAAAATTTTTGGGATGTTTTTTTGCCATGACAAGGCCAAGTACTATGTCTACATATTACTTTTAAATTCATTGCTTAAATCACATGCAAAGTGTGTTTTATTTTCAATTTCAGTTCGCGTGACGGTAGTGAACTGAAAACAATGGGACAACTTTCAAAGCGTGAAAAAATCAACAAACTTACAGAAATTGACACTTATTTTATATGCTATTCATGCCTTTTTATTCGCTCTTTTTAAGACAATATTTATTTTACGATTTCTTTAATGTTCAAGACAAGAAAACAGTGCCTTGATCAGCGTAATTGGAGGTTGGGACATAGGGTTTTATGCCACTCAATGACATATCTTCAGCAAAAAAAAGCATCTAAATGAAAGCAAAAATGTTTTTGTTTCATTTCAAAGTATGTAGAATTGGATGATGCGTATATAGGTCAATTTTCCAGAATCATATTGCATGTAATTGTCTATTAATTCAATTTCAAAGTTGTGGGACACGTTTTTCCCAATTTCTGTAGAATGGCCCCCATCTGAAAAACAAGGTTGTTCTGTGAAAAAAACAAGGTTTTTCTACATAATGTGCATTTGGCTTGCCGTAAAACAACGAGAAACTTGGGATATCAAAACACGTGATCTCGAGAGAAAAACTTGGAGACACTCCACAACGGGAAATGCAAAATCACATGACCTTCGAGAAAAACCAGGTTTATCAGACTTAGTGTGCATTTGGCTTCCGGTCTAAATACGAAATAACAAAAAGTTTGAAAAACTGGTTTTTCACAGAAGAACCTTGTTTATCAGTTTGATAAACCAGGTTTTTCTAGAAAAACCAGGTTTTTCACTCACAAATCTACGATATCAACTGATAAACTAGGTTTTTTTAGGAAAGCCAGATTTTTCACACATACTGTCGAGTCCGGTGATCTTGCGCGTCCGGTGATTTTGCGCACTGCGGTAGTTTCGGATTCCGGAAGTTCGTTTGCTCGTAAACATCGTTCGTTTCCAACAACTCTGTCGAATTTTGAATTCTTGAACAATCAAAAGGTAAGTTGAATAAAATAAATTACCTGGAGCTATTTTTGTTTATGTGTGACGTCATCCTCATTTAATATTCATGAAGTCTGCCCACTGACCTAATTTTCGATGAACGCTCGATATGCCATTACGTCTGCTATTCCAGCAATGAGTTTTAGTCCAGCCACAAAGAAAAATATATCAAACACTTTCTTAACAAAAATCCAAGTCATAAAACACAATTTTTACTCGATATCTGTTGTTTTTATGAACACCTCTACAGCCGACATGTTGTCACTTCAACTTCCCGCCATTTGTCAAAATCATGAATGGAAAATTCCCAGTTGGGGGCTTGCCAATTTTTTTTTCTACGGAAGCCAATAAGGGCCATAAGGATTTTATTGAAATCAGAGAAAATAACATGGTAGAAATGAAAATACATGATAACTAATTATCAAAAATGTTTTTTGTACAAAGTAAGTATAATTTAGAGTAAAATTAATAAATAAAAAGATGAATCATATTTCTTTTTGCAGTGAAGTAGTAATGGCAGCATCTAAGCCACCCAAGTATGGCTACCTGAACATGAAAGAGGCCTACCAAGATGTAAAAGAAAAGGGAATGGCAATCCGAAGGGCTGCACGTTTGCATGGTTTACCAGAGTCAACTCTGCGGTGGAGGCTGTCCCAAAATAAGAAAGAAGAAGTCAAACGAGGTGGTCCAACAATTTTTTCCAGGGCACAAGAACATGCTTTGGCAGAGCACTGTGTCTCTATGGCTCATCTAGGATATGGCTTTACAAGATGGCAGATACTGGAGATGGCCAAGACTATGAGTGAAGCTATAGGAGAAGACAAGGAGCCAACCAAACACTGGTTTTATGGATTTTTGGCCAGATTTCCTGATTTGAAGATGGTAAATCCTAAAAAAAGAGAGAAGGCTAGAGATGAGGCTGTGAATGCTAAAATGTTGACTGATTACTTTACTGAACTCAACAAAGCTCTAGTCAAGTGCGATATTAAGGATAAGCCTCAATATATATGGAATGTAGATGAAACGGGAATATCTCTCGACCACAACCCCCCAAAAGTGCTGGCCAAAGTTGGGAGCAATCCACACTGTGTTACCACCGGGAGATCAGCAACAACCACCGTCATTGCAGCCGTCAGTACTCTTGGTGAAACCATACCGCCTTATGTGATCTTCAAAGGGGAAAGAATGTCACGGGATATAAGGGCAGATGGTATTCCTGGAACAGAATACAGGTCCTCACATACTGGATGGTCTAACTCAAGTCTTTTTCTAGACTTCTTCCGTAACCATTTCCTGCACCACGTTACAACAAGGCCTTGTCTACTTCTTTATGATGGCCATTCTACCCATGTTACCTTCGACATCATTGAGACAGCAAGGAAGGAAAATGTCCATCTATTTGTTTTGCCCCCACACAGTAGTCACTTCCTCCAACCCCTGGATGTTTCGGTTTTTAGTCCATTCAAAAAGAATATCAGCACAGAATGTCATAAACTCTTGCATGCTAATCCTGGCCGTGTCATAGTTAAGGAAGATCTACCAAATATCATTGGGACTGCCTTTAAGAACTCAATGACAGTAGGAACGATAATGTCTGGCTACAGAAAAACAGGTATATTCCCATTTGATCCGTCCGCCCCTTGTGTAGTAACACCAGAATTTAAAGAAGGAGCTACTGAGATGAAAATAAGCAGAAAAGTCAGAAAGGATAACAGGAGTGTGAAAATACTATTTCAGGAAAAATCAAGTGATTTTAACAAACTGAAGGATAGTGTAATACCAAAAATGAAAAAGTGTACCTTCGTGCCTCCTTATGGAGCAACAATAACTGAAGACAACTTCTTTGAAAAGAAAAAATCAATGGAATCAGAGAAAAAACAAAAGCAAGACAAAAAGGACAAAACTGAGAGAGAAAAACCCAAATTACACAAAGGGAAATGTGTCTTTACACCACCATTTTCCCAGTCCGAAGTAGAAAGTCAAGCTACATGTATAGAAAGAGAGAAATCGGGAAAAGATGCACAATATAAAAGAAAAAGAGATTTTGCAGAGAATGAAAAGAGTCAGATCAACACAGGAATGAAGAAGGGAAAAGGACATTTACCCAACTCTACCAGAGGAAAAGGTCCAGCTGATAAAGTGGCTAAAACCCAAAATGTCCAAATTGACAACGAATCTGCTGAACTCATAGATACAGAATGTTGTGTAGTTTGCGGAAAGTTCCAACCAGATGAACTACGCTTAGATCAGAACATAAAATTTGTGGACTGGGGCTGCTGCATGGAATGTGGTAGTTGGGTCCATCTTAAATTTTGCTCAACAATTGAAAAGCTAGCTGAAAATGATGAATTCACATGCCCAATTTGCTCAAATGAACAATAGATATCACACCCCCTTCGTTGTAAATATGTTTTTGTAAAGCTGAAACTGAAAAATAGTTAGCTGATGAAATTTATTGTTACTGTTATTGAATGATTTAATTTATTTTCATGGCTTGTATTGGCCACCATACCTTAAAATTTCAGTAGTGTGACGTCATTTTGTGTTACTGCGCAAATTTACCGGACAGTTGTATGCAGAGAAAAAACATGGGGGTAGGTGTTTACACAATTGAATTCTGCATAGATCAAGAATATTTTTAAAGAACTTTTTTGTATCAACCCATTCTTGATAGAATGTTTTAACATGTCAAACAGCCACAAGACCCATCTGGCCATTTTAATTGTACCAGCGGGATATTTAATGCTTAAGTGCGCAAGATCACCGGACAGCATCGTATACAAGGTTTTTCTACAAAACCTGCAATATCAATTGATAAACTAGGTTTATCTAGAAAAACCTAGATTTTCAGTTGATATCGTATGTTTATGAGTGAAAACCTGCTTTTTCTACATAAACCTGGTTTATCAAACTGATAAACAAGGTTCTTCTGTGAAAACCAGGTTTTTCTACTTAACGTGCATTTGACTTTCCATAGGCAAGCCAAATGCACACTAATTCTGATAAACTAGGTTTTTCACATTTTGATAAACCAGGTTTTTCTCTCGAGGTCACGTGTTTTCATATCCCAAGTTTCTCGGAATTCTATTGGTTCCGAGATCGCTGATTGGAAAGCCGGCCATTTTGAAACTTTTGTGCCATTTTGATCAGAATTTCCGAAATGCCGTTTCGAAATCGGCTCCAAAGAGTCGAATCAAACAGTATTTTATCCTTTTTCGATAGAATAGAATCACTCCTTACTGATATGGGCCGTCATGTTTATCAGGGACGCGTTGCTCTAGAAGGAGCTACGGTACATCGTAGAATATATAGGGGAGATTCGGGATTTCTCGGACATGTGGGTAATCTCGGACAGCCAGACGTTTGTCTTTATAAATAAAGAGTCTTTATTGAATATTTCCCAAAATCAGCTGTATTTATAGGTATAACGCGTCATCAATCGAATGCGCCAGAATGGATGACACCACGTGACATGTATCGTGACGTGTGGGGGAGTTTACTCATTTCTGTGACGTAGTGTCCGACTTTACCCGGCGTAAAATCGTATTTAGCTATTTTAAACTCGGACACTAAAGTTTTCTCCATGTTTTCTCCGATTTTCATGCGCGAATTATTAACATAAATGCTGTCGACTGCAACAGCTTTCAAGTTGGAGCAGTGTGCAAAACTTTACCCTTTGGAATGTGTTAAAACAACAGGTGCGTCCGAGATTCCCTGGTGCATGTCCGAGTTTACCTTACTCTGATAGCATACTTTATTTCGTAAAATTATCTGCCTTGGCTTTATTTTAACTGTTTTAGCCAATGAAATTAGTGTAGAATTGGAATACTTTGTTGTTTTCGTTGTTGATTCAGAAGCTTGTCTGTCCGAGAGAGTGAGATATCCATGGTGTCCTGACAGAGACTACGTTTTGTGTCCGAGTTATACCTAATCTCCCCTAATACAGTCGACACTCGTTGTGTCGAAGTTGGAGGGGCCGTCAAAATACCTCGACATATCCGGAGTTCGACTCATCCGATTTTGTTCGGCTTCGAGATATTTGATATTTGACCATTTTTTAAACTTATCAAGTACGAATATTATTGAAATATAGTTGGAAAAGGAAAGAAATTGCTCGAAAACGAGCAATTTCTATCCTTTTCCTACTATATTTCAATGGCTATATTCAGTTCGAAATTATTTTGTTTTGAAAAATTATGTCAATAGTTCAGGACGGGACCAGATTTGAACTTCGACTTAAGCGAAAATTCGACTTATCCGATGTCGACATAACGAGTGTCGACTGTATATGTCTCACATATTGACGATTTTCGACGCCCAACAAGATGAAGGCATTGGAAAACATTGTGGAATAGACAGAAATTGCTTGTCACAAGCAATTTCTTCATTTCCCACAATGTGTTTTACCCATTACGACCAAAAAATGTAAAATTTCATTCACTCGAAACTGTCGAACATCATTGAATTTAGACAAGTCTTAATGTTTGCCATCTGGTATAAGGTTAAGAAAATAAGAAAGATTTAATCTCAAGACCCGACCATCATTCCTCGAGGTATTCCCACTGGGTTTATTAGTTCATTTGGTCCGCATCTTCCTTATGCATTGGGTTTAACTAATCTGTCTAACGAATATCCCGAGATTTCCTGAAATTTTACAATTATTTGACCAAAATTTCACCTCTGGATTTACTGTATAAATGTTTCCCCAACCCAGCTTGTTACTGATTGACATCAATTATTTTCATCTTAAGACCTGGTGCAGCAGGCCCATTTATTTTAATAGCTAGAATCCTGAACACCCTAATTAATGTTACATTGCTTTATTTTCCATGCTGTATACATATATAATGCTAAAATCAGTTTTATATTGGGTATTTACAAATAGCAGATTGTGAATTATAAAAAGATGTTGTTGTTTTTTTTCTCTGTTTTGTTGCAACTTTTGTCCACTTTAACCCCTTTCCAAATGGTAAAATTCTACGCCAGTGAGTTCAATTTGAAAGGAGTGGCAGACTAAAATTAGATATATATATCACATGCAAAAATATCTTAAAATTTGGACAATTTTACAAACCTCCCCCACCCCAACCGCCCCCACTCCCTCCCCCAAAAAACAAAACAAAAACAAAACCTAGGTTTGACGTCCAAAGCTTAGCAAGTCAGAGAGACAAAAGAAGAAATGCTTTTAGAGAGCATTTTCTTCTTTTGCAGAATTATTTTCCTTAACCCATTCCCACACATTAACTTTTTGACTCCCAACAACATAATTGCTTTGGAAAACATTATGGAAAATGAAGAAATTGCTTGTGACAAGCAATTTCTTCACTTTCCAAAATGTTTTATAACCCAAAATGGCAAGATTTTCAAAATTTCATCAATTTGAAATTGTTGTCTGCAACATCTTTCTAATTGGAACAATCCAAAAATTAACCGTTTGGTTAAGGTTAAATACTAGTATTTAATTTGAATATTGTACACAAATGCAATCATTATCAACAACTATTTTATCGCCTGTATCAGGTGTCTTAATGAGACCAGTCTAAAATTGTGTCGTGTAGTATAATTTTCAGAAAAAAAAAACACTCCGAATTCTAACCTGTCTTTTTAATTTTGTCATCTAGTCAACCGATGAGCCAATGTAGACCAATTTTCGAAGTATTGTTCTTTGGGTAACCCTTTACTTAAGTTGTTTGTGAAATCTTGATTGGTTTGTTAATGTGGGCGTGGCATGAGGGCTTATCAGAATGGGAAAATCACGAAAAAATTCTTTAAAAACAACCATTGTTTCAGTTTAGGACAAATTTGGCAGAAATGTTCCTTGGTGGTCCTTTACTTATATTGTTAGTGAAATTTTGATTGGTCTATAAATGTGGGTGTGACAGGGCAGGGCTTATCAGAATGGACAAACCATGAAAAAATTCTTTAAAAATAAACCAATGGGCCAATTCAGACCAGACTTGGTAGAAATGTTTCTTGGGTGACCCTTTTCAAGATATGGGAGTGCGAGGCTTAAATGAAAATATGAGATAATTCTCTACTTAAGCCAGTGGAGCGATTCAGGCCCTCTTGGGCCTCTTGTTGTTTTACTTTGCGGAATCAAAAATAATCAGTATTTGGCTTATCCAAGGATAGACGCATTGAAAGTAAAGATAAGAATTTAACCCTTTCCCAAAAGGCAAATTTAAGGGTGGTTAAAATTGACAACTGCTGGTCATATCAAAACTGGTATTTATAAAGAAAGTATTTGTGTAAAATATAGCATTGGAACATTGAGGCAAAAAGAGAACATGCTGGTTATCAGCATTTTCCTTCTTGCCTCAATGTTTTCCCAGGCATATTCTTATAATTACGTCAAACCTGGGCTGCGTTCAGCAGACAAAACGGTAGCTAACGTTACCAACATTCGCAACTTCTTTGACCCAAATTTGACAGAATTGACCGAGTATTCCGAATGAAACGGCTAACTGTTAGCTAACGTTTTGTCTTACTGAATGCAGGACTGGTGTTGTTTTGGAATGGGTTAAACAATGTTCTTATTTTTCCACGAGACCAGTCTACAATTTATTTCTCATTTAAACCAAAACTTATATTATATTGAAGTCATGCATCTTGAAGTGGGACAAGTTTGCAACTAGTGTCTTAAATATTGAACCCATTTCCAAACAAGACCTTGTTTGACCCCTATAAGGAATATATTGAGACAAATGAAGAAAATGCTTATAGAGATTATGTTTTCTTTTGTGTTTATATTTTATGTGATATATTGTGCACTTATCCTATTTTCATCAATATCTATGATCTATTTGCCATCTGCATAAGCAGTCAGATTTTAACAGTCCAATTTTCTGTCTTTTGGGAAAGGTTTAAAGAAAGCTGCTCAGAGAAAGAAAATACAATTTCGGGAATCCACAATTCTTGTGTCTGCAAGTTTACCATCAAATTTTAAAATAGTGAGTGACTAAGAGGTCATTGCAGCCAGTCCTGTAATAAATAGCCCCTAATGTGTAATTAATTAGATAAACCCGACAAGGTGCTGATTTACCACCGTTTTACAGTTGCCCCAGATTTGGGGCTTCAATCTCGGGATTTTCTCCTCGGTGTAATCGCCCAATGAAATATCGAGAAACTTGCGATATCAAAATCGCGTGACCTTAGAGAAAACCCTGGTTTATCAGACTTAATGCGCATTTGGGTAAGAAATAACGAAAAGTTTGATAAACCTGCAATTACTATCCTAGTTTTGGTTCGTTGTTTGTCTGAACCGCCTTCTGTAACTATTCTAAAGGTGGCCATTTTAAAAGTTCAGCATTGCATTCCATTTTTTTTCTCTTTTTTTTTGCAATTTGACCATGCACGTTGCTGTAGTTTTAACCCATCACTGCATAGTGACGCCTTTTGACTACCACATATGAAAATACTTTTGAAAACATTGTAGAAAATGAAGAAATTGCTCGTGACAAGCAATTTCTTCATTTTCTACAATGTTTTCTAACCCAAAGTGGTAAGATTTTTTAAATTTCGTCATCTTGAAATTGTCGTCTGCATCACCTTTCAAATTTGAACGTCCAAACTTTTGTCGTCTGGTAATGGGTTAATAGTGAATCGATTATAGTGACGGGTTTCAAAACATAACGGTAAACACTGTCTAATTGTTGCTCAAAACTAATTGCCATTTAATTTATAAAAAAAAGTGCAGGAGTTGCTCCGTCCATCACATTGAGAGGTTTGAATCTAGTTAAGTCCAAACAAGATCATTCAAGGCACTCCACCCCTAATGAGATTCGCGCAACGTCGAAATTATTCGGGCGATGTCGAACTTTCCAACGCCGAATTAATCTAAAAATGGCCACATTACGGGTATTGAGAATCGTTTTCTTGTTAGAAACTGTTTCTGTATACATGAACCTGTCTGTATGAAGTTTTACATGGACCTGAAACACCCGAAAGTCCTGAATTTCAGTCAAAATTTAATGGAAAAGACGCCCGTTTAAAAGCGTGACGTGTAACACAAAAATAGATTTTTTTTACTCCGAGCAAAACTTATATTTTCGGCGTAAAAACTTATTAAAAAATATTACTTTACGTTTGTTTATCCTATTGTCTATCATTAGATATGTTTATTATAACATACTAGCAAATATTAAAGTCAGTATAATGAAAAATAAAGCTCGCACAGGCGCGTGACGTGAGCCAATTTTTGGAATTTTACATTGAAAGGCGATTTTTCACTGTCTTTGAAATAAATACTGTCATATTACTTTCATTCAAACTTCTTGCATAATCAAGTTCAACATAAGGAGAATAGATGTATGAAATATACTGAGTCAAAAAAGAAAGTGTGCATACTTCTACTTTCAATATCTACGTAACCACTGCAACTAACTACACCAAACTTCTACACAGAGTTAAGCTATCAACTTTCTCACGTCTATTGACATGGGAAGCAACTTTGGATGATTCAATTGTCTGGCATATCGCAAAACGTTGTTAGAATCTTTTTGCAAGTGATTATCAAAACAAACGTTTCATAATAAACTTTATTGTCTAAAATCTGTATTCACAGGGTACAAAAGCTAAATCAAACATAAAATTTCAAAATTCTGGATAATAAAAGATGCTACGTCACAGTAAACGCAGCAGATTTTACACGTTAGTTTTGCCAGTGTCTTGAACCGGCGTAAAACGTGTCGTTGTCGTTTAAATGTCATCGTTCCGAAATTAGGCGTTTGCAATCATGTTTCAAAAACAAAGGATACATTTTTGATAGGCTTCGGTCTGATATCCTGAATGCAGCAATGACTAGACAAGATCGTTACATGACGTTGACGCCCTAACGTCAACGTTTCAAAACTACACAATTTATGGCTTTTCAGTAAAACAAGCATATGTAAGCAATATTTGAAATCGACGAATGCAGATGGGTGGCTCATAAGAGATTTGAGACCAAATGTTTTTCACATTATCATGATGCCTAAATCTCACGTTACGCTTGCATTAGGCACGTCGTCATCGGCAAGGGACACGTGAAAATTAGTCCTGAGTGTGGTGTAGGGCCGAACATCTCTACAGCCTGAGTTTCGCAAAATTTAGTGTCCAGTTAAAGAATTTGCAGGACGTGGAACGCGTATTGCAATATGAACGCAATGAAATTCCAAACGATTAAACGAAACGTTAATATGTTCGATGAGTGAGACCGCAGATGTTTGCCGTCATTCATTTAAGACATGTCGCAATAGAAATTGAAGCAGAAATCCCAAGAAAATTTCATTATTTAATCTTCTCACATTCGTCAGCAAGCTCTGTGAATTTCGAAATTGACCCCTATCTCAAATATCTTAAAAAAAAAACAGAAAAAAATCCATTTCACACAATTCAAAAAGACACCTTCTTATAGGCAATTGAATTATCTTTAATTTGGTACCAGTATTATAATATCAATATTCAAAATTATGATAGAAATCCCAGTTATTCTGTGTGCACACTTTCTTTTTTGACTCAGCATATAATTATACGATCTATTACGCCGTTTTCATGTCTTAACCCTTTCCCGAACGACAAATTTTTAGGTGATCAACTTCCAAAACTGCCACAAATGACAAAATGGATGCTATTAAAGATATGATTTGTGTAAAATATGGCACAGAAAATATTGAGACAAACGGAGAAACTGCTGGTTATCAGCAGTTTCTTCTTTTGTTTCAGTGTTTCCCAAGCCTTTTCTATTAGGGACGTCAAAACCAGGTCTTGTTTGGGAAAGGGTTAATAAGAATTCTCCCAGGTAAAACAGAAATGTCCACTCCCTGCGCTTTTTCGAACAACTATGTTTTAGTGCGCCTTTCGACATGATTATTATGTAATCCGTCAAATTTTGAACACTGACATTTTGAAAACTAGGTTAGTTCATTACAATATCTTTAAAATGGTATAACATGTAGATGCTTATCATAATTATAGGAGAAACGCCATAATTTTTCCCAGGTAAATCAGAAATGTCCACCCCCTTAAATTTACGTCAAAGTAGACGTTGAACGTCGACGTTAAAGCGATTGATTCTTCGTGTATTGAAAAAGATATCTAAAATATTGGTAGAAACTAAAACAAACATTGAGTTAATCAGTTATTATATCAAATGTAACGTTTTATTTCTTTCTCTCGCCGACTGAAATGATAAAAAAGTAACAAAATGATGTTAAAGTTTCTTCGCGTGTCTCTTTCAAATTATTCCATCACGATTAACAAACCACACATTATTCGCTATATATGACAAGGCCTCTGTTTCATATTTCCACCTTCAAAGATATTTTACAAGTAGGCCCTAAATGTTGTTTCATATTGTACAAGTTTGATCAATTTTAAGCTATAAGAGTTACTATTCCTTTTCTTTATTTTTAAACCAAAATAAACGAATCAATATGATACAATTTTTACGACGTGTAATAAGCAAACAACACACAGAGAATAGAAATCACACATACATACGACCAATTTCCCTCCTTGTTGAACGATCTGATTTTGTATGTTGCGAAAAAGTAATTGCAAAATATGTTTCAAATAGATTTTTTTTCAAAATCTATATCATAGAATCAAATACCGTCCGCGTTTTGAATATCACAGAAATACACGAATGCATTGCCCATAATCAGAAATTAAGTTCATCTTTTATTTATTTATACTACTGTTTTAAGTATGAATTAATAAACGACGCTGATTGACTTTTCCCAACAATATATGGAAAAAGAAAACATGAATAACAAAGAAATGTTCGTTACGCGCAACGTCTACGTGCAACGATTTTCTATATTTTGGCGTTACATAAATTGATCTCAATTGACGCGACGTCAAAAGTTGGGGTACAACAGCGTAACGTCACGTAACGTCGAATTTTGTCATTTTAACACCTTACGTGCGTGGTATACGAGTACTTATTGATAAACACAAGACTTCGCTTATCCATCTGCCAAATCTATTGTTAAAAATGAATAAAATTAAATATGTATTATCCATAATTGAATAATTAAGCTAGACTTATCTTTTACTTCATAAATATCTAAGCCATATATTTCCATGTAGATTCACGGCGATGTATATTTCTGTTTTACCTGGGAAAAGCGGACGTTCCTATAATTCATCTACATGTGACATCATTTCTTTTTTTAAATAGATAATCATAATTTGAATGAACTCACTTGTGTTAAATGTCGTTGCCCGGAATTTGACGGATTTAAACATAGGCCTATTACCATAGAGAGATGCATTATAAAGCATTTGTTTACGGAAAAACGTACAGATGTGGCCATGTCGGTTTTACCTGCGGGAGTTCAAAATAAATCCCAAAAACGATGTATAATTTGATTCTTTATTAGTCATTAAACTGCAGTAACTGTTCATTTGATAAATTTAATTATGCAATTTATGTTACATATCACGCTTAAAATGGGCATATTTTTCATTAATTCACTGTCGAAATTCTGGACTTTCCATTGTTTCACGTCCATGTAAAACTATATAGACCTACAGACAAATGAATAAATAAAGAAACAATTTATATCAAGAAAATGATTCTCCAATAGATATATGGGTATTTAACGAGCGTATAGTTCATTGATGACCTTTTTTCACGACTGATCGCAACTATTTAACGTGTGCGACATCACCTGCAAATGATGTTAACTCATTTTTTTCTAAATTGAGACATTTTTGAAACGCTGCCTAAAACACAACCATTGCTTTATTTTACGCCAAATCATTACAAAACTTTGCATGTCGCAAATATGGCTCAGGTGTATTCTTATTACAAGCTACTTTTGGACAACTCTAAATGCAATGGCAAAACTCGCTGCTTTAAAAAAAACACTATCATGCGTATGCGACGTCACCTGCAAGCGACGTTAACGTATTTTTGTAAATTGGGACATTTTTGAAACGCTGCTTCAAACACAGCCATTGCTTTATTTTACGCACAATCATTACGAAATTTTGCATGTCGTAAATATGGCTCAGATGTATTTTTATTACAAGCTATATTTGGACAATTCTAATTGTAAGGGCAAAAATCACTGCTTTAAAAACACTATCAGGTTTTCATGCGTATGCGACGTCACCTGCAAATGACGTTAACGTATTTTTTTCCAAATTGGGACATTTTTTGAAACGCTGCTTCAAACACAACCATTGCTTTATTTTACGCGCAATCAATGCGTATTTTACGTGACTGGGACATTTTATGAAACGCCGTAAAACAGTAAAATTACATGGGTTGCAATTAAATATCTTAAACCATATTTAAGTCGATTAAAATATAGTTGAAATGTATCTCGTCATTCAAAAATCACGCAGATATCTTAAAAAAATTGTTAATTAAATCAATGCTTTAAAAACTGACCCTTGAAATTTAATTAAAAAGTTACAAAACTTAGCGGTGTCATTTTTCGCCACCACCTTGCTGCCGGTTGACACCATTAATGTGAAAATCGCACAATGTTTTGGCTAGCACCAGTGCTCTTCTGTGATGCAATTTCGCGCGTTTGTTATAAGAATTCGCAAAACACCTATATTTGTTCCTTTCGATGCAGAGCGTAAAGTGTTACAAGTTACAACGTCATTTTTGTTGTATTGTACATGCATTGCATTAATAAAATGGCAGTTATGGTTGGCTCAGGTAGTCGAAAGATATATGGTATAAAAGAACAAAATAACAGGATTCCGATGGTATATAATTATTCTATATGTTTGTTGACAAAAAATAAAAGTTTTCCGTTTTGTACACTGAGTAACGTTTTTTCACACATGTACCCCAACTTTTGACGTCGCGTCAAATTTTACCGTGCGCGACGTCATTGCTATTTTCAACCTTTTTCCAAACGTTAGATTTTAGAATTTTCCAATTTGAAAGCATGTGCCGACTTCAAATGAATGTAGATTACAAAAGGATTTTTGTGCGAAATATCACAAAAATATTGCGGTAAAGGAGAAATGCCGTGTTTTCTAGCATTTTTTTCTTCCTATGACGACATTGAGGTCAGAACCAGATCTCATTTGGGAAAGGGTTAAAGAATGATGTTATACGTGCGCTCGTATTTATCCACCGGCTTTTAGTTATTAATTAAAGAATCATATTCAAATGCAAATAAAGGATAGAATTTCATGAATTATTGAAATTGTTTTTGAAAAACGATACGTTTGCACTCAGATGCGTTTGGTTTGAATTGTTGTTCTATTCTGCAATTGACTATCCTATCACTTTCTTTTTTAGATTCGCAGAAACGCACCCTTTTTGCACTAACCAGGCAGCGAACATTTTGACTGGCTGTGGTTGAAAGTTGCTGCAAATGACAAAATAGGTGTGTACAAACCGTTGACCTGTTTTTTCTTTATAAAAACGTTGGGTAAATGGGAAAATAGGCCTACATGTATATCTATAAAATTGCTGGTTAGCGAGACTTCCTAATATTACGGGAGTTTATTTAAGGCAGTCCATCCCGTATGAGATTTACGCGACGGCGGAATTATTGGGGCGACGTCGTTAACATTCGGTGGTGGAACGTGTGTGTTCCACCGCCGAGTGTTTACGACGTCGCCGAATTCTTTCGGATTCGTAACGATGTCGCATGAAAAAATATCCGACGTCGCGCGAATCTCATTAAGGTGGATTACCTTAAACTGAAAATTCGTAATTGTCTTGGCACTGGATTAACCCATTACCAAACGACAAAATTTTTGGGGGTAGTCCAATTTGAAAGAAGTTGCAGACGACATTCCAATGTGATGAAATTTCGAAATTTTGTAGCATTATGGGTAGAAAACATTGTAGGAAATGAAGAAATTGCTTGTTACAAGCAATTTCTTCATTTTCCATAATGTTTTCCAAAGCCATTATATTGTGGGGAGTCAAAAGGAGTCACTGTGTGGAAATGGGTTAATAGATTTGATAGCTAAGTTCATGCTTAGAATGTACCGCTCGTCTTCGAGATTATGCTAGGTTCCCACTGCCGATCAAATTAACTCGATCAAACCCGACCAAGCGATCGAGTACCGGTCGAGGTCGGTCGGCAAGGGTGATCGGGATAAGTCGAGATGGTCGAGTTTGGTCTGCATCGATCGGTAATCCTGCTAACTTGTTTTGACACGTCAAAAAAATCCGTGTAGCGGTCGAGTAGAAAACACATCGGGAAGATGCTCGAGTATCGATCGGATAGAAGATCGAGCTGATCGACAAACACTCGAGTAGAGATTGTGTGTGCTCGAGTCGATATCTTTTACCGGGTTTTGATTGGATGAACAGTTGGAGTAGAAGTCGAGTTGATCGTGAATGCGTTCGGAAATAACTCGTGCAAGTCGAGGTGATCGAGTGCTTCTAACTGCTCTATGGAAGCAGATCAACTCGATCTACTCGACCGCTTTAATGAACTCGATGAATCCCGACCATATGACTTCTTCTCGATCTCTAGTCGATCAAACCCGACCTCTTCATCCGATATGATTGAGTGAACAGATGATTCAGAGGTCGAGTTGATCGGGGTGTGGTTGGAAATTACTCGAGTACAAGTCGAGGTAATCGAGTGCACGCTCGGTGTAGGTCGGAATACAAATTATCTACTCGATCTCCAGACCCGACTGATTCACGACAAGGTCGATCTTCTACCCGATCAATACACAATCGCTTCTCGATCAATTTTGTACTCGATCGCACTCGACTGTTTTTGCATGTCAAAAAAACTCGAGTAGGAAGCCCGAGCGACGCAGATCAAGTTCGATCATCTCGACCGCTCCCGATCACCTAGCTCGACCTGTGCTCGACCGCTTGATCGAGTTGATCTGGTCGGCAGTGGGAACACTAGGTCGTGTGGTAATAAATGTGTACAAATAGCACGAGATCCCGCGCAGAGTATATAAACAGAAATATTGAAAATTATCGGAAATTGCGTTTCACGTGATTCCCCGCTCTGAGACATAACACGTACGGTTGATATAATGGTATTAAACGCCTTAAAGAATGCATTAATCTTTATATTTAATCAGATTAAGGATGAGTCAATAGCTAAAAGTACATTTACTACACATTTAAATTATGTACCTATCTTAATTGACAATATTAGGAAGTTATCATGAATAGTGATAATCACAGACGATGCAAAAAGATTTTCATTCAGAAAACCTAGAATAGCATCAGCTCGATCTGGTCGTGTACAGATCGAGATGGTCGGGTATTGATCGTGTAGGGCTCGAATTAAGGACGGGATGATCGGGTAGACATCGGAAAGACGGTCGGGTTTCAATCGAGAAATGGTCGGGAGTGCTCGGGCGGGGGTCTAGTGTGATCGACTAGAGATCGAGAAGAAGTCGTGTATACACATTTGGTCGGGCTTGATCGGGTAAATTAGGTGTTCGTGTTGATCGAGTTGATCAGATCGGCAGTGGGAACCTAGCATCAGAGCAACAGTCTCACGATTGGAAAGTTTCGAGTTCAAATCCCAAAAATGCGGGAGACGATCCTGGAGCTTTCATTCAATGATTGGCCTACGTATTCGGCATATCGTCGATTTTCAACAAAACCCTCGTAACTGTAGCTTAAACCAAGCTGCAGTTAAGAAGATTTTTGTTGAAGCAGCGATATTTAACAACGGATAAAACCAACATAATGTGCGAATTAATTTCTTATGTTTATGCCACAGTATTTCATATCTAATGAAGTTTTAACACAAATCCTGATGCTGGCAATCATTTAATTATTGCACATTTTATATGAAAACGGCAACGCCGCCTTCCTTCCAAAACCTCGAAACTACTGTCTTAAACAAGCTGCAGTTGCGACAATTCTCAAACTGTCTTTAAGTTCTCAAACAAAATGATAGACGGTAATCATGGACAGAATGAATATAATTCAGTTTTAGTGATGAAGTTCTGATTTAAAATTTCCTTCCCGACAGCTTTCTCCGGACACGTTTTCCGGCCTCGATTCCAACTTGAATTCCGTGCACGTGCACGCAATCATAACAATCGGATGTAGATGTCGCTGCAGCTTCCGGTTCCGGTGCCGCCATCTTGGAAGGCTCCAGGCTGTGGGCGGACTGCGAGACTGTCATGCCGAGCACCGTGTTATGGTCGCTGTTGGAAACACACGATATTGTTGACCTGTGGAACGTGTCACGGCGGTTGATGACAGCTGTTGTGGAGAAAAACCGTCTGCACCAAGTGAGTTTGGCAGCCATTCTGAAAATATTTAACAGAGCTACAGATAAAATGGAGTGAATAATTTTCAAATGCAATATTTCATGTATTGTTCATCAAACCCTATGTAATGGGCACTCATTAGAATAGTCTCATCGAGACTATTCTAATGAGTAAACAGAACACATGGTTTGAATTTACAATACCAAATTTGAAAGAGTTCACCCTACTCATATCTCTTGCTCTATTTTTATGAGGGACACTCCTTGATAAACACAACCAATCCTGTAGATGACACAAAGGTTTGAGAATCCAAATAACATCTATCGTCGCTTTTCAGCAAAGACCTCGCGGGCCCTAACTGCAGATTTAACATTCATCTAAGATTAGAGTTTTGTAGGCTCTACCAGGAACAAAATTTTATGTAAACTAGTTATACTGATACCAGCCCAAATGGTGTGAGACTGATTCTATAAAAAGATTAACGGTCATAGTAGTAAGGGAGTTAAACAGGATAAATCTGTGCAAAAATGCAGTCTGATGCATATTGTAGTCTTGCAGTTGAAGTAAATGTAAAGAGATATCAAAAATCTTGACCGGACTTAGCGTATGCACCGGCTGATGTGGATCAACGTTGGTCTCAAAAACTCACGAATATCAATGTTTACATGACTTACACGAAGAACAAAAAACCTGAATGAAAACAGCAGAAATTGTCTTAATACAACATGAGACGAAATTTGATCGGCCTTGTCATTTCATGGCCGGAGATTGCTTTTCAAAGTTATTCTATTCTAAGGTTTGAAATAATTAGTCCAAAGATTATTTGTTTTGGTGTTGGGACCAGGCAAAAAGGCACTTATGGCATTTGCGGACAATAACGATATTGATCAGCCTGCGCGTAAGCCTACGCGCAGTCTGATACAGATCGTTGTTGTTCTTTTAGATCTTCATAATAAAGCATAATATTTGTAATCAGAGGTCAGTATGGATCATTATCAGATTGCACACTGACTCCAGCACAGGTAGATAAGAATCTATGGTAGTCCTATATGACCCAAAAATGACCCTTTTCTAGAGTCCGCATCATTCGTTTCTAAGCAAAAACCCATCATCCGGTCCATCCCATTTTTGATTCGCCATTCCATAGATATCCTTAATGCTATTAGGGTCCATTATTTCAGATTTGGTATTTAATACATTTTTCACTAGTTTTGCTTTGTCATTTATTCATATCATGTTTGGAGTCGCTTTAATCGATTCCCAAATAATGCTTGATTTTGACGTTTTTAATTAAAGACAATCAAAGACAAACCAGCATTTGCTACTTTTGTCTTAATATTTTTCTTCGCAATATTGTACAGCAATTCCATATTAATTTATTTATCAATATTCATCTTGTCTTCTTCAGCAGCGTTCGTATCGAAATATTCCAATTGTCGTTTGGTAAAGGATTAAGATGTCTCAATTCGTAAGATTTTAAGGTAAATACCACAACGAAAGAGCTCTATTTATCAACTACTTCAATACTTTATTACAGTATTTCATGTTTTCTCCTTTAGTCGCAATATGTCCGGTGCTAAATTGTTCACAAATCATAACTTTATCAACATAAATATAATTATTGTCATCTGCAGGAGCCTTAAAGTTGGAACAGTCCATTTTTTGCTATTTGGGAAGCGGTTGAATATCATCACTTTTCAACGAAAACCTCGTAACTACAGCTTGTTTAAAGCTGTAGTTACGAGTTTTTGGTTGAAAAGTAGTGGTATGGACATGGAAAGTCATCTATGATCCAAATATTGCCATGGTTCCTAAGCTCGGAAATAATTATGGTGATTTTCTTTAAAGTGCTGCTGTTCTCAAATTGCAGGAATAATCTATAAGCGTTTCCGTAATGTTTGTTCAGCTTTCACACTCTAGCGAAATGATTCAACCTTATTGATTCTAAACAAATAACAGAAAAAAATTTTTTTCTACTTGAGACAAAAACTTAAGGACAGATCCTCCATTTATTTCCTACGGTAAGATTTTTTTTATTTTTTCTGTACTGATATTTAAATATATGAGAAGTAAAAAAATGACATAAAAACTATAGGTCACCAAGCGAATTAAAAAGTTATTGGATTTCAAGGGAGACTACTCTTGTCTAAAATTGCAAAAATGAGGTGTCACTTGAATACCCCAAAAAAGGGTGTTCGAAATGACTAGGATTACATAAATAAGTCTTTATTGTGTTCAATATGTTTTATTCTGTCTAAATGAGTATCAATTTGGGAAAATTTAGTGATGATTTTGAAATTTTTAGTAAAACATTCTTTCAAAGGTAGCTGAAATTGCTCTTTTTTCGCAACGTTTCTGATGATAAAAAATATTTCAGCGGTAAGAATTTTTTCTTTTTTGGTATAGACATAGTGCTTGGTCATACCTACAAAAACAAAAAAAGAATCAAAGTACTGAAAGTACTGTTGGGAAGCAAATTTGTTAATAATATACAATGTAGGCCTATCCAGAAGTAGATTACTTTGATTAGGTACTTTGATTATCCATTTGAATACCTTGAATACTTTGATTCCATGCTGGTGATGTTGAATCTATTTTTAGCACAAGTTGACAACCTTTATGTGTATACTAGTACTAACCAATCAATGGACGCGGTTTGCCAGGTACTACCAGTTGTAAATACATAGTATACACGCTACGGTTTATCGGTGTGTAAATTGTCTATTTATAGCTTTGAGCCTTTGAATATATTTCATAGTTCAGTAAACTTGACTGACCCATTTACAAGGAAGATCATTGGACTGATCTTTGAACCATAATAAAGCAAATTACTACGTCGGTCTTTTCTTCGCTTAAAGACATGATTAATAGAATGTTTCACTTTCAGTCACACTATTCAATATCTACATGTATAACTTCAGACTTACATATGAACATTCGAATGACTGTTACCTCATTAATATTTGCTTTTGATAGAACTATTTATAGCGAGGAGGACCGGAAGATGTTGTGTGGTATGCAGAGAATGTTAAAGTGCAGAGAAGCACGGCTGCAAAGAAAAGCAAATTTTGTAAAATTTGCTTCCCAAAAATATATCAAACCAAGCGTTTTTCTTAGTTATAAGTAAAATTTGGTTTACTTTTTGCAGCTCTGTCCGAAATTGTTTCGCTATTTTTATCCATTTTCTTCCTTATTACCAACTTTAGATAATAAAAAGTATCATCTGTTGTGTCCATCTGAAGCGGACTAGCTCATAAAGACGCCACTTTGCTTTTGTTGCTCCGTTTCCTATCGCTAACGCCACATGTTGAACGCGTAACAGAAAGCGAAATGTACCATCCGAATACTATTACACTTTAAGTGGCCAAACAGAGAAAATTGAAATAACCGAAAAGGATCTCGTAATTTATCAACCAAACATCAACTAAATGTAAAAAATGCATTTGCTGAAAAGGCCAATTTCTGAAACAGCTTTATTTCGTTATTTAAGATATGCGCAGTAAGTTGCGCAGTAACAACTGAAGGATCTGTCCTTAAAACTTGCACTCGCGTGCCTAAAGCGTGAATCTAAACCTTTTCCTATTAAAGGTTTCCGAACGGAGCATTTCTGTAGGCCTATTTGCGCATGAACAATTCACAAATTTCCAAATGGGGTCATAATTCCTGATATCTACTACTGGGACCGGTCGAGAAATGGTTGTTCTGGGAAGAATTAGTAACATTGATAATGTTTTCTCGATAGACAATAGTAGGATTGCACTATTCTCTCCCATAAGTGATGTAATTAAAGGTGTAAAAATCCTCATTATAATCCTGGGTCAAGGACGTTCATTGAATGGTGTAGAATTTCCAGGAAACAGATTAAGACAAAGGTCCCTAGATCTTCCTATCATTTCCGTGTAATAATTGACAGATCCATCAACTGCAGGAAAAGCTTTTGATTTGAAAAAAAAAAAAAAAAAAAAAACATGTAGATCTAATAATAATAATAAGTAACGTTAATTAATCGATCACTTATCGACATTCGTGCTCAATCTTTGAATCTTTGTTTATAAATCTGTCCCATTTTCACAGAAACAATGTTCAGGTGAATGGCCTAAATAAAAGACAGATGATATAGAATCGACGATTCATCGCAATGTCCAATCGTAAAATTTATTAAGCCCGGAGCTGTAATATACAGGCCGATTTGAAAAAAAATGTGTTTGTGAAACACAAATGCCCCCGAAATGGCCATTTTTCTAAAATGTTAAATTTTCGTGGAGTAAAGGGTTATTAAGGGTTAAGGGATGACCTTGAGGAAGGTCAAATTGCATGGAGCAGATAGATATCATTGAAAGGAAGTTGCATACCAAATTTGAGCTTTGTATGTCAAATACTTTTGGAGAAAAAGCAAAGGTTAAGTTTTCGGAGTAAAAGGTTAAGTTTTCGTAGAGTAAATGGTTGATAACGGTTAACAGATGACAGTGAGGAAGGTCAAGCTGCATGGAACAGATAAATATCATTGAAAGGAAGTTGCATACCAAATTTGAGCTTTGTATGTCAAATACTTTTGGAGAAAATGCAAAGGTTAAGTTTTCGGACAGACGGACGGACAGACAGACAGACGGACACGAGTAAAACAATATGCCCCCGATCTCTCGATACGGGGGCATACAAATAATTAAATAAATAAAAAACGACCATTTTTAAAATGAGGAGGACAATATGAAATTGGAATAAGACTTGGGTGATTTTTTTGTATCAAAATAGGGCTTCAGATTTTTTTTTGTTTGTTTTGGGGAAAATATTTCCGTGTGTAAAATAAAACGAAAAGACCCATTTGGTATGCTTAATCACCATTTACTCATATAGCATTTGGTGACCGGAGATTGCTATTCCATTTTCACAGAGACCAACGCCACTTGAAGATGAATATAATCGTGATTATCTTCATATTGTCGGTTATATTCGAAAATATCGTAACTACAGCCTAGTTCAGCTGTAGTTACGAGATTTTGTAAGGTAGCCGATGATACGTAGATGAAATACCGGTATGACACTGAAGTTCGTTGTCCAGCGTCTATGAAGACGCCACGGGACTTTGGCTTTTCATAGACATGGGGGAATAACCAGTATGTTTCCTCCTTTTCCACCAATATTGCATCGCTGAATCTTACAGATCCTCTATTTTCATTACCGGTTCCCTTTTCTCTGGATACGGCTAAAGTCGATTTTGACATTAACACGTATCTAAAAACTCGTTGTCTTGAAAGTAGGCATCTAACGAGAGCTGCGTTCGAAATTAGGGCAATTATTATAGAAAAAATGCTATTTCACAGAATACCAAACCCTAACCTACTTTCTATAGCAAGAAGGGACAGACAGAAAAATATTTTCATATTTCCTCATTATTTTTACAAAACAAATACCAACTAAACACGCAAATGACAGTGAATGTCGTAGAAAATATATACTGAACAAAAGTGAAAACGCTACACTGCAAGATTTCTTATTTCTGGAAAAGTATCGAATTAATAGCATGAAATATATTTTGACGTTATTTCCCAGGCTTTCAGCAATCGTTTTGTCGAAATTTCATTGCCTTGTCTCCTTTAATGTCGGAGTTACAGCCCTTAATGCGTTAGAGCTAATTTAATCGAATACCACATGTGCGCATGCGCAGAAAACGCTTCATAATTTTTTCGGAAAGGGTCATATCTGGGTTGCCGAAAAAACACTTAAAATCTCACTTATCTCTTGTAGCAAGCACTAAAATCAAGGTCTAATTTGTCAATTTTGCGAATTACCTCCCTTTAACATAAACAAATAGGGAATTTAAAATGTTTGGTATTCACAAATTTATCACAGTTTTCGATTAGTTTTTTATGGAACATCATGCAGGCCTTACAGGGGATTTTTGAACCCTTTCTTCGACTAGGATTGTTCCCAGATGTCCATGCAGTAGTGATTTCAATTTCCTATGGAGATTACATAGTAAAATTTTCAAGCTTTGGAACATAATGAAAATTCTTCTTTTCAAACATCATTTTCTAAACTCTGAAACAATTTTATGCAAGCTTCTTTACATTTTCTGGCTTATTACTTGTCAGACTACCATTCAGTATAGTTCGGCATGGTTTTCATTCTTCTGCTTTGATTTCTAAAGGTTTAAATTGTGTATAATTTCCGTTCAAATTGTACACCTGAAAAACGGACCCCTGTCACATTAAAAGGGTCCGTTTTTCATCCACGTAATTGAGATCCACTAAACGTTTAGTGCTTGGCATAACCAAGTTAATGAACAATGCGAAACACTTTCATTTGATTTTTTTACGTGTTGTATTTAGAAGAAATATGGCAAGCAAAGTAGGTGTAGCGTTTTCACTTTTGTTCAGTATATAATTACACGTAATGTACGCTTCAGCGTTATATTTGCAGTACGACAAAATTATACCTTATAAAACAGTCTGTTACAGCCCATTTGCAACGAGCACGCACAAGATGTCTGCAGTCTGAATGCACCCTGGCTTCAAAAATGATAATACGTGTAAAAATTTCCGTGCGCAAAGTCCGTTAGTTGAGCATCTTAACAAAACATTGCCGAAGTGGGGTCATTATGTACATTATTATGCAGATGTCCCGGGTTAATCTTGCTGGACTATAATAATCTTAAGAAATAAACACTCTCAATATTTACTCGCGTCTTTACGAATTTCTTGTAATGCTTAGAACAAATGATAAAAGCATAATTTAGATCTCTATTATCACTGGTGGTGAACTAAAACAATTTTCGCTACAACAAGGTATATATATTTTGCGTTTAATGTGAGTTTATAGATTTTTTTCTAATGACAATGAACTTGTTCTAAAAACAGACCGGGTTTACCGTTTTGTATTGACAAACTGTCGGTGTTGTTATGAAATCTAGTAACTACGGCTTCGACAAAGCCGTAGTTACGATATTTTATAACAACACCGACGGAAAACATTGATCGCGAAAAAACGTCCCTCGCTTTGGCCGAGTTCACCACCAGTGTTTATAGGTTCAGATAAATGACCTGACAGAGCATCTCTACATTCTCCAACTTTCTGTTCATCATGCAGACTTTATATAATAACGTTTCTGATAATTGACCTGACAGAGCTTTGCCATGTTATTTATCGAAAGCTATATATACTGAGTCAAAAAAGAAAGTGTGCAGAATTCTACTTTATATATCTACGTAACCGCTGCAATTAAATTTACCAAACTTCTACGGGGCGTTAACTTATGAACTTTCTCACGTCTATTGACATGGGAAGCAACTTTGAGGGAGTGAATTGTCTGGCATATCACCAAACGCTATAAGCAACTTTTTGCATGCGGTTATCAAAACAAACGTTTCATGATAAGCTTTATTGTCTTAAATCTGTATTCATAGGGTATAAAAACTAAATCAAACATAAAATTTCAATATGCTGAATAGCAAAAGATGCTACGTCTTAGTAAACACGGCAGATTTCACACGTTAGTTTAACTAGTGACTTGAACCGACGTAAAATGTGTCGTTGTCGTTTAAATGCCATCGTTATGAAATTATGCGATTGCAATCATGTTTCCATAAAGAAAGGAAACACTTTTGATAGCCTTCAGTCTAATAAACTGAATGCAGCAATGACTAGACCAGATCGTTACATGACGTTGACGCCCATACGTCAACGTTTCAAAACTACGCCATTTATCGCGATTCAGTAAAGCAAGCATATGTAAGCAACATTAGAAATCGGCGAATACAGATAGACAGCTCATAAGAGATTTGAGGCCAAATGTTTTTCATATTTACATGATGCCAAAATCTTACGTTACGCCTGCATTAGGCACATCGTCATCGGCACGGCACGCGTGAAAATTAGTCCTGAGTGTGGTATAGGGCCAAACAGTTTTCAGCCTGAGTTTCGCTAAATTTAGGGTCCAGTTAATGAAGTTGTTGGACGTGGAATATGTCTTGCAATATGAACGCAATGATATTTCAAACGATAAAATGAAACGTTATGTTCGATCAGTGAGACCACACATGTTTACCGTCATTCATTGCAGACATGTCACAATAGATATTGAAGCAGAAATCCCAAGAAAATTCCATTATTAAATCATCTCACCGTCGTCAGCATGTTCTGTGAATTTTGAAATTGACCCCTATCTCGAATATCTTAAGAAAACCTAAGAAATAACCCATTCCACACAATTGGAAAAGACACTAACTTATAGGCAATTGAATTACCTTTAATTTGATACCAATATCATAATACCAATATTCAACATTACGATATAAATTCCAGTTATTCTCCGTGCACACTTTCTTTTTCGACTCAGCATATATTGTGCCGATTTTCGTTTTTGTCGATTTACGTAAATCGGCACATCCCTGCAGAATAGAACTCATTTGCCTAGTTTCGTAACTCGAAATATATATATGTATCCCATTCTCATTAAAATCCGGTGTTAAGTTACAGTACAATCTTACAGGGACCAGTAAGGGGTCATCTGTTTTTGGTTTTCCTATAGTTGTAGAAGATGGCCCCTAACTTGTGCCCGCCAGACGTTACTGTAACTTAACACTGGATTTTAATCAGATTGAATTGATGCTATAACAGGCCCATAGGAAGCAATTTCATATTGGGTGGGCTTAAGCCCCTGTGTCTGAATATTGGGGGGGGGGGGGAGGGGGGGGGGGGGCTAAATAAGATTTTCCCTAAATTTTCAGTGTAAAATAAGGTAAATTCTGCATTTTTGGTCAACATTTAGTGGGATTAGCCCCTAGACTCCCATGTTCCTACGGACCTGTTTGAAATACAAACCTAAACTTTCTATTCATCAGACTGTATATAATAACGTTCCAGAAGCTATTGCTAATGGCTAGCCACGTGACCGCGAAGTCCAGATCTTCGTTGAGTTCTATACTGGTCAGTGCGATGACCATCGTAGACACTGACCAGGGTGTTATGGCCACGAAGAAGCCGATGCTGATTGCCGCCAGGTATTTAGACGTCTTGAGAACCTGCGTCACCGCTGTTTGGAACTGAAATATATCACGAAACATCTAGGACAACGTCGCTTTTCAGCGAAAACTCTTAAAATGACATTTCACATTTATTTTTCGTAATTCTTACTTTTATTTTTATCTGAAAGAGTATATTTTCTTATGAAAATTCTGAAAATTCCAAGCCAAATTTTGAAAATATTGCATCGTTTACTAGATCTAGAAATATATATTTTTGTACTAACAGTAAACAAATTGTTGTGGACAACAGTTCAGATTTATTATATCTGTCTCAACTTTAAGGTATAAAGTGCCTAATTAAAAACACCACTTTCTAGCCATACGAAATGTATCAAATTACACACACTTGTAAATACACTTCACATAAGTTGATTCACCGTGCCAGATTTCAAGATTATGCTTCAAGAAGAAAATAATTTACAAATATCATTTTACTCTATATTCATATGCAAGGGAGGTAATTTTGAACATTTTGGTCAAATATTTCCATAAACATGCATTAATTCAAAATTCTAAACCGTACAAAATGCTTATGTTTGTATTTGGAATGGAAATGTAACACAGTTTAGGAATTATCGGCATTTTTCAAATTTCGCCGCTGGCTTTTTGGTGCTAATTAGGCCCTTCTTACTTTAAGGGCGTATTTCTCGCTTATAATTAACAACTTCAAAAAAAAAAAAAAAAAAAAAAAAAAAAAAAAAAAAAAAAAAAAAAACTGCCATTTCTACGCATTAGAATAACCATTCTTTGCATCAAGATGTACTTTAAAAAAAATGAAATTGGAATGTTATGTCCCTTTAACTGCAGCTGAGAACAAGCTACAGTTACGAGACTTTTGTTGAAAAGCATCGATATATACGAACTCAAACCCGTTAAAATCCATACTATATATTATAACATTCGAATACCCAAGAAGCACGAAGAGAGCAAATTTTATATACCATAGAATCGTCAGTTTTCCTAATCGTTAAAACTAACTGTGGTCACGGTGGATAATCACATGACTCAGAATTTCAGAAAATCTTCAACATTTTTGTAAATACTTGAACAATTTGAATTCGGTTTGAAGCAGAGAATGTGGGAAAATGCCAGAAATAAGCTGAACGTGGTAGATTTTTGAAAAATCAACTGATAAAAAGTCCGGACCCCCACCCCCTTCTAGTTCCGCCCATGCATTTGATAGAGCGGTGAGCACTCTCAAAGAGTAAGCTCGATCCTTTAATATTAGCAAACATCTTCATTTGACGTATCTTGTAAAGGGGGTTAGTGAAAACTTTGAAGCAAATTAGGAAAATGCTACCCGGCATTTTCTGTAATGTCGATATTTTCTATCATGCTACGAGGCCTACTGTGTACACTAATTCCACTTTATTACCGTAATTATTCTAATAAACGCCCATATTCTAATAAACGTCCACCCCCCAAATTTCGGCTAAAGATCTGCTTGAATCAAGCACAATTTTAGCAAAAAGGGGTGATTCTAATAAACGCCCATCCCCTGATTCCGGATTAAAATTTCAAGTCATAACCAAAGATTATTTCCAAAAGCAATGAAAAGGGGGAATCTCCAGCCCTAATATCTGTTTGCAATGATGGGATTCCGTCATAAAAACATATTTTGCGGTCTTTATAACAAAACTCTACTTGCTGAACTTCGAGTCCATGCATTGACACTTGATTTGACAATTTTGAATAACAAAATTAGAATACATCCAATAAACGTCCACCCCCTACTTTTCCATAGTCCATGTTTCTAATGAACGCCCGTGCGTTTATAGCAATAATTATGGTATATTCGAGTTTGCTTTTTGCAGCATAGGCCCTATTTTGAATTGGAGCGGACTAAATATTTATCGCTTTGGAAAGAAAGATTTAATTGTTTTACAATCATCTGCTGGTAACGAATTGCATTGCTTTGAAGTGTCACAATGCTGCATCCAAACAGACAACGAAAATAAGAACCATTAAAACGTCTTTATAACATTCCTAGCAGTGAAATCCTGGACTTTCTCAGTTAAATGATATTTTCGCTGCAGTGGCGATAACACTTTTCAGTTTCACAGTGCCGTAATTTAGGATTTTTTTTCCAACTCAGTGACATTATAAAGAGTCTAATTCATGAGCTTAAATTGAAATTGACAATTTAAATTCAAATACTAAAATTATATGTATGAAATCATATAACCGACCCCCACTCTATGAGAATATTTAAACAAAATGGCGGCCTTTTTTCTGAATACACAAAGAACATGCGTATATGTGCGGTGTAAAGCCTTGGATCAGATTGGAATAAGAACGTCATTTTTCTTTTTCTTTTTTTTATTCCAAATTGAGGGTTAAATTCCTAAAATAGGTATGTAATAAATAGATTAACTAACTGAATAAATGTAATATGAAAATTATTTCTCTCGAATGGGGTGAGATGCGGTTTCAACCGCATCCTCCTAGCGGACTCGTTTTTTCAACCGCATCATACCCCATTCTCGTGAAATAATGTTCATATCACATTTGTTCAGTTACCAATTCTCTATTTAATTAATAAAAATCGTAGTCGAAGACCTCCGTCTAAATATGTGCCATGAGTTCATTTAAACTACAGTTAAACTAACGTCTTAGATAATTCTGGTATCTGAACCTATAATTTTACTTCAATTAGGGATATCTCATTTGAAATCAGGAAAGTTTGAAGAGAAAACTGGAGTAACCTTTTAGAAAAAGCTAAATTAATCAATGTAGATCTAATGCCAACGCTTGCGTTTGTAATTTACCATTCCGAACATTACATATATAACAAGACCTAGTTTTGACGCCCTACTAGAAAGTGGCTTGTGAAAACATTGATACAAAGGAAGAAAATGCTGATAGCCTACATGTAACCAGTATTTACATTTCGAACAGCCTGACTCAATATTTTCTGTTTTATATGTCTATATAGGCCTATAAACCCTACTTCTATCGACATTCTTTGTCGTCTGCAGCAACTTTTTTGGCAAGTCCAAAATTGTGTCGTTTTTGGAAGAAAACATTAGAGAAAGTTTCACCTGTCTGTTGGTGTTTGGGTTTTGATTTCCGGCGAATAACCTTAGTCTGTCCTTTTTTCTATTGGCTGTGTAGAAAATAGATCCGTAACTGAAGACGAAAAGTAGTGCGGGACAAATGTAAAACAAACAAAGGACGGTTATGGTGATGTTTCTGTTTTCGTAGTAAGGCTCACAGTTTATTCCAATCTCGTCAAAATAAAACTGTTCACTGTGAAATATCACTGTTCCATAGACACAAAATGTCGACAACCACGTGATGAATATGAAGATGACGTACTTCCGTGACGTCATAAAACTGTTGTATGCGAAATAGAAATGAACGCTGCAGTATCTATCCACTGCAATAATCACCAACGACATTGTTGATTCATGAAACAATGCTGACAGAAACAATGCTTCAAATTTACAAAACGTCTCAGAAAACGGCCAACATCGATATAGTGCTGAATAAACACAGAACGGACAAACCAAAATCCCCATTGATAAATCTGTACATATCAAAGAATTCATCGTGAGTCTCACTTTCTTAAGAAATATCTTTTTCCCTCTTTCGTTGTTGAAGACTAGAGCAGAAAACACGTTTCCCACTACAATACCAACCATGACTACACATATTATACACGCCTTTGTTATATCCTTCCAACTTGGTACATGGGTATTCCCCTCACACGTAAAAGACTGGTTCAAAACAGACACCATTGTTTATCAGGATTGGATTCTTTCTGAACCTGTGTTCACGGACAATTCAAAATATGTTTTTTTTAGATTTTGCTTTTCAAATTTCCATTTTCTTATTTTGAAATACAACAAACTTAATCTGATAGACGAAAAGTATGTTTCAGTAATTTGAGTTCACTTTTTTTTTAAATTTCAGATTTAGATCTATGTTGAAAGTTGTTCCCGTGATGTACAAAATAAAACAACTGCTTCGAAACCGACACAATGATCTAAAAACGTAGTCCAACAAGAAAACACACAATTGAACACAAAGTCCCATGTCTTTCATTTTTTGTAATTGAATTATATCTATTGCAGTTGTCTGACAAACATAATATTTTTCCATGTGTTCGTTGGTAATTATAATTCCAATTATTGCATGTCACAAAATTATTTCAATTTCACTTTTAATTAATTCCTTTGAATTATCAAGGTTTTTGTGAGTGTGTTTACATATTTATTTATACCGAATCAACTCATTCTTCCATGTATAACATAACTAAAGCACAGAAAATGAGCACAGACACTCCTTGTGCTTTCACGTAAGCACACGTAAGCACCAGAAATCAACACACACTCCTTTAGCTTTTCAGTTTGTCAATACCAGTCGCACTAATCTATTGTCACAGACACACGCGGCAAGTTCAAATATTATGAATACGCTTAATCCTTTCCCAAATGGCAAAATTTTAGGGTGATCCACTTCAAAATCTGCCACAAATGACAAAATGGATGTAATAAAAGATAGGATTCATGTAAAATATGGCATAGAAAATATTGAGACAAAAGGAGAAACTGCTGGTTTTCAGCAGTTTCTTCCTTTGTTTCAATGTTTTCCCAAGCCTTTTCTATTAGGAACGTCAAAACCAGGCCCCGGTTTCTCGAAAAAACTTAAGTATATTCTCATGAGAATATGCTCAACTTCAAAGGGATACTCTTCAACGTTGGAGGTTATTCGATTGAAGTTCACGTGGATTTCGTGCGATTTGAGCACGGTGCTCAGATTTGAGCATGAGATCGTACTTAAGTTTTTTTCGAGAAACCGGGGCCAGGTCTTGTTTGGGAAAGGGTTAATCCAATAACAGAAATTTTAGACTGGTCCAAATTCAAAGATGGTGCTGACGACAATTTCAAGAGAATGAAATATAAGATGTGTTGACCTATTTGGGGTAGAAAACATTGTGGTAGATGAAGAAAGTGCTTGTCACAAGCAATTTCTTCATTTTCCACAATATTTTCCAAAGTGTTTATGTTTTGAAGAGTCAGACAGAGTCAATGTGTGGGTATTGGCTAATAGTTAAGTATGGAAATTATATGGATGTCAAATAGAAAACGCATCTCGAATAGTAACCTGACTAAACGAGACACTAATAGTTCATCAAAACTCATTCTCACAAAAAATGTTTTTGTTGAATATTAACCAAGCACCACACAGCGACTCTTTTTGACTATCCACAAGAAACTGACTATGGAAAACATTGTGGAAATTGAAGAAATTGCTTATGAAAAGCAATTTCTTAATTTTCCTCAATATTTTCCCTACAAAAAGGTTAAAATGCACATTTTCATTCATAATCGTCTATGAATATTTTATGCCTGTGATTCGTGTGTTGATCTATTAGTTTTTTTTAACCCGGAACTTTTATTATGTCATCGCAGATATCATGGATTTGTTACGATTCTACAAATGGAGGTATTAATTTGCGATGTCACTTTCTGACCACACACCTGTATTTAGTGTACAAGTAGAATAACATAGAAATATATTTCACATGAAGAATAATACCAAGGCGGGTAATCACGTGATAGCTAAATTTCAGGAAAAAATAATCAATAATAATTTTTATTATCTTAGTACGTTACCAATTGGAATTGAGAATTGCGAATGCAGAAAAATGTCAGGAATTTGCTTGATATGGTAGATTATATTCTAAAATCATCTGATAAAGAATTATTCGCGACCAAGTAAAGATTTATTTGGTCCTCAATAATTTTCATTCATCAAAATATCTACCGCCTGACGTATATCCGCATTCTCTGGTTTAAGCCACTTTTTTATATATGCAATATATTTAGAACAGAAATATTGAAGACATTATGCAATTGTCGTGTGACGCGATTCCCTGCCGTGAACACTTCACAATAAGAATATTCAAACACAAATATAGAACATTAACCGATCCCCAACTTGTGAAAGTTCATTAATCTAAAGCACGCTACATCCGTATAAATACCAGGAACTTGGTATGGGGGACTGTGTCATCACGTATTGGAAATAACTACTCTCTTAAAACAGAGCACATTATCTCTTCATTTCATTCGATAGAATGATACTCTGTTCTCACGGGGTCATTTCACGTCTAATCTCGGGGCCTTTATGGGATTTCGTTATCCAATCGTTGGCTTAAACAACAAAACATTTGAATAATCTGATACAAATTTTCATCGACTGACGCTTCAAATTACCGGCTTCAGCCAAAAATAGAAGCGACGTAATGTATACGAGGGTTGTCCCCATAAATCGTAGACAACGTCGATAAATCAAAAACCACTCCACAGATAATTCTAATTTTTCCATAGTTTAAGCCCACACTTTTTGACGCCACTCTGACAAAAAATCAAGTTAAATGCTTACCTTATACTGAATATATAGAATTTTTTGCAAAGGCATGCACCGACCCGCGGCGCACGTCACAACGTCATGTTGTATTAACGTCTCATTTTAACGGGAAACCGAATTGCATTTTCTTGCCTTATGATTGAACTTTGTGCCTATATCCCAGATACTCTTGATTAGTAATTTCAAAATAATTAATTATTAAATTGATTCGATCAAATATATTTTACATCTCAAAGTCCGTTTTATTCGCCATACTCTTGTGCCTTTTCCGTTTATTCTAATCAGTGACTTCTTTTTATTATTTCACGCCCGTTTTTCTACACAATATTGGCCTTCATCGGGGACAGTATTGAAATGTCTTTTTGAGACTTTCAAAAAAAAAAATGTCCATACATGTGCTATAGACACGTGGCAATGTATTTTAATTCCTTTCATCTTCATTAAAGATTCAAGGTGCCATACTGCTCTTTACATCGCAGAACGGACAATTTTACGGTGCGCCGCAATTTTCAGCAACGTCGTCTTTTTACATCAACGAAATTGTTATTCGTTCTCTTTTAAAACATCTTACTTCGAAAACAAATAACGCCAATGCTTTGAAATTTGGCACAATTACAAAACATAATTTACTCGACCCGGCTGTGTTACTTTTTTGACTGAAAATAGAAACGAGATTTCTTTTATCACGACAGTTAATCAGGAACGACCAGCGTGAAAGGCAATATTTTTCACGTGCGCCGCGCGACCACTACGCGATTAAAATAATCGGGTAGAACTGGATATAAAGGAGATATATGAACAGCTAATGAAAGAAAATTAATTCAAAAATGGACGAACAATGTTCATACGGAAAATAAACATTATGCGACGTTAATAAGGCAAGTTATTTAATGTGTCTACGATTTATTGGGACAACCCTCGTACGTAATCATACAAGATAAAACTGAATGATTTTAATTCGACAATTCAAAAATTATCGGCTTCAGCCAAAAATAGAAGCGACGTACTGTATACGTAATAATTATAAAATATAAAACTAAAGATAAAACTGAATGATTTGATTCGACAATTTAAATGACATGCTATAATTAGATTATGACGACCAAATAGGCTGTTGGTGTATCAAAAACTGCAGAGGTCATATTTGATGGTTTAATCAATATACCTCAGCTTTAGAGATAAGAGTAGAAATGACGGGCTGCCATGCAATATCAACAGTTCTAAATTTAAACGTCCACATTGCTTCCCTAAACAGGGCGCTCAACCAATTGTAGTCAAAACATCATAATTATCGAGAATATCGAACTTTTCCTTTTGCAAGAGTTTTTTTATCATGTGTTGTTTTGGTATCCTCCGCATTCAGCAAAACATTGGCTTTTCATGCCTTCTCTGCTTCAAACCGTTTTCAAATCGGCCATATTTTAACAGAATTATCGAAAATTATCGAAAATATTGTATCACGTGAATTCCCGCCATGAGATAGCTAGAAACTGTGCCTACATTTCCTGCTTTATCATGTAGCATGTTGGTGATTGCAATTGTGATTGTAATTGATAGCAATTTTACACTTAAACCGGAATTCAATGACGGATATATGCGTTATAAATATTCATTAGTGTGTTTTGATGTACTCGGTTTTGCTAGAAATGTGTTTCACAGCCGAATAGAAAAAAATGTGACACAAAACCCGTAAATGTCTTCCTTGATTCAAAATCGTTTTTTTTTTTTTTTTTTTTTTTTTATATATATTATATTATTATGTATAATTTTATTCTGATCACCGATTCTATTGATTACAACTCAACACTTCGTTCGCCTTCGGAGGAAATTAACGAGAGACACCCTCGTCAATGTCCGGGCGTCATCCGTAGACAATTTTTTTCCACCATCTCTTGAAATCACTCAACGAACCGACTACATGACTAGCAACCGACGAACTAACAAACCAGCCTCTCTAAGTATTTTTATTATTATTTCAGTTCAGTTTTAAGATAGTACACCCCTTGTGAAATTCAAGCGACTTTGAAATTATTCGGGCGACGACACCCGAATAGATTCGTAGTTAGATTCGGATGCGTAACGAATGTTAACGACGTCACACAAAAACGACGATAGAATCTCATTAGGGGTGGACTGCCTTTGAATAAATTTGTATGATTTTACTGTGATCGTGATGGTTCCACTAGAGGGATAGCCTAATGAGTATTTATATCATCATTTAAGAATTACAACCCATCATTAACTACAAAACACTTCGTGCATCTTAGGGCATCATCATTAGCAACGGAAATTGATGAAGGTATCCCGAAAATTGGCGATGGTATATCTCGTTGATATCCGTTGTCACGGATGATACCCGAAGATGCGTGAATTGTTTGGTACTTAATGATGGGTTGTAATTCTTAAAACGCCTTCTGATCTCATCGACTTTGTAGGCCTAATATGGAAGCTTTAGATTGAACGACAAACGTGGTACAAGAGCATGGAGATGTTTTATGGGACGAGAATATAAGTAACTTAAGGTCGTCCATCCATAATAAGATTCGCGCGACGTCGGAATTATTCGGGCGATGTCGAAAGCATTCGGCGGTGGAAAAAGTTCCACCGCCGAATGTTTCCGCCCGCGCCCGAATAGGTTCGGATACGTAATAACGACGCTTAAAAAATTCCGATGTTTTATGAATCTCAAAATGGCGATATTAAGCCAACGGGTATTCTACCTTAAAAAAGGATTGTTCGTTAGGGAAAACAGGAGCCTCTATATGAAAGATAATGTATATAATTATTCCTCTTTGAGTTTCTGTGGGTAATCAAGAAAATGGAACTGTAGATATAACATCGGTGTTATTGCTAAACCTCGTAACTCCAGCTTAAATTAAGCTGGAGTTACGAGGTTTTGCAATAACACCGTCGATATAGGAAACCAATTGTGTGAGTGTTTAGACTTAATTCACTTCCGGCTATACGTCAAATGGTTTAACCAATCAGCGAACAGAAAATCGAAAACAAAAACATCAGATATAGGCTACGAGAATAGTTCATTTCATATATGGGTCTTGATAAATGACATGGCAGAGCATCTCTAGCTATTAGATAGGGATGCTCTTCCAGGTCATTTATCGTGAGCTATATCTACATAAGCCTGACTACGGAAAACGGGCATTTATGAAGTCCGAGATTAAAATAAAACCAGATCAGCCTGCGGATTCGCATAGACTGTCAATGCGTCTCTCTAAAAATTCTTATGAAAAATGATGATAAAATAGTTAAAGTGACATTTCAGGTTTTTTTTTGTCATAAATTTTACTTTTATTTTCATCTGAAAGAGCATATTTCCTTATGAAAATTCTGAAAATTTCAAGCCAAAATATTTCCCCGTTTACGAGAAATCTATATTTTTGTGTTAAAATTGAACAAATTGTTGTGGACAACAGTTCGGATTTATATGCAATTTATTGATTATGTCTCAACTTTACATGTGTGTTTCTCGCTTATTGGCAACAACTTAAAAAAACTAATAGTATTTATACTCATTAGAATAACCAATCTTGGCATCAAGACATACTTTAAAAATTTGAAATTGGAATGAAATGTCCCTTTAAGTTACTTATGGTAGTGTACCCCTAATGAGATTCACGCGACGTCGGATTTTTTTGTGTGACGTCGTTAACATTCAATATTGCATAAAATGTGTGTTTTCGGGTCGTTATCAGCATTGAATAACGAGAAGAAACCGGGCTGATATCGTGAAAAACCGGTCGTTACTCAAGAGATTCACGTGCGATATCGGACCGGCTTTGCACTCAAATATCCTCGATTTGACCCTTCAAACTGAATAATTGTCTCTTTTCCCGCAAAATTCTCAAAGTCTTACGTTTAATAAACGACTTTCGCCTTTGGCGCCAAATTATGACGTAACGTCGTTTTACCTACGTCAAGCATAACAAAAAATTCTCGGGAGATTTATCAGAACAAAACAACAATGGCGGACATTTTTTTTTATCTCACCTCGGTTCATTTTTTGCACATATCAAGGGGTTTGGGGTAAGTAATCATTGGAATTTTATGCTTTTATGCAATTATAGCGTCAATTCAAATATTTTTCGGTCGTTTACATTCGCAGAGGCCCTCAAAATACGAAAACGATCCTCGTGCTTCGCACTCGGGCGTTAACGTATTTCTTGGGCCTCTGCGAATGTTAACAACCTCAAAAACGTGAATTAACCCTATATTACGTATCCGACCTATTCGGGTGACGGCGTAAACATTCAGCGGTGGAACGTTTCATTGTCGAATGTTTACTACCTCCCCCGAATATGTCCGACGTCGCGTGAATCTCTTTAGGGATGGATACTATAAAAGAAGTTGAAAAGCATGGACCATAAAGGGGATGGCCTATGTACAAACTGTTAAAGGAAACAAAAATTCTGAAACTACACAAAATGCATTTTTGTGTTGTTTTTTTTTCATGGGTCAATTCAGTCGGCTCCCTAACCGGGGTGTGTGTGGGGGGGGGGGGGGGGGGGTGGGGTGGGGGGGGGTGAACGGACTTATTCGGTAAAAATGAATGAATCTGTGCTTACTTTTGATAGCTGATTTGACAGATACCATTTTACTCAATTACATTGTTTAAAGTTGTAGTAAAGAGGTTTGTGATAATAAGCATCGATATATTTCTTGTTACACGTAATCACTTGAAGGGTCTATAGTCACAAGAAATATAAATGTCTCTAATTTGTTATTTCCTTTCGATAAAAGCATTCTTTTGTACCGACTTCAATGTCATCCGTAGGTGAAGGTCAAACTATGTAACTTGTTTTCTGCATCACGTTTTTACTTTGATCATCCTTTGATCATCTAACAATGATGAGTTGGAAGGCATAGATCTACATTAACGTATTCCGTCGGTCATTACATGATTCAGGTCAATAGAAAGCAATTTCGTATTGGGTTGGCTGAAGCCCATGGGTCTGTATATTGGGATGGGGGGTGTAAATGGGATTCTAAATTTTTAGTGTAAAATAAGGAAAATTCGGCATTTTAGGCCAACTTTGGGGGAGGGGCTTAGTTTGGGAAGCTACCCCCCTACCACCCTGTTCCTGCGGGCCTGTGATTAGATACCAAACACTTCGTCAAATTCCACCATTCCGCATCCATCTTCCTCGTTTTCCGTGACAACGGAAATTGACGAGTATGTCCGGATAACCTACTCAATGTCCATTGGGACGAACATGACGTTGACGTTGAAAGAAGTGTCTAATAATTGGTGGAAATGAAGCTTTTTTGTTCCTTCGAAAGAATTAGATCTGCCCATTTTTTTACCGTATGTAAAAAGACTGCAAGGACACCGAAAAAAGAGAAGAGAATGGTGACGGCCACATTTCCCCATATTGGCTCAACATTTTCTGTTCTTATAGATCAGGATTTGAAATTTATCTCATCGTAGCACTCTGTGACATATTTCAACAATCTTGTCTACAAATTAAAAAGTATTGGTTGTCTGTGAGTACTTCGTGTTCCTTTAGTCAACGGCATTTTCATTATATAATTACACGTCTTGTATTATAACATGCGATTAACGATCGCAAGATAAAATGTTTGTTTTGTTCTGCATAAATATTACAATTAATGATTTCAATTTAACGAATGCAACTTGATCCTTTGTTGACTTAAGGCACCTTTCCTGGACATAGAATTTGATTGCAAAATTTACCAGGAGTGTGGTCTTCTATTTTTTACCTCAACTGTAGACCTACTTTTCCCAAAAGATAAACCTGCTTTTGACACGCCCATGAAAAGATTTAGGAAAACGTTGACCCAAAAGCAGTAACTTTGATATGCCTTATACACGGTGTATACTCAAGTGCCTTAAAATTTCCGATAAGCTTCAATATCTTTTTTTAATATTTGACCAATTTGAATTCGAGTTGAAGCAGAGAATGTGGGAAAATGGCAGGAATAAGCTGGAAGTGTTGGATTTTTGAAAATTCAACTGATAAAAAAGTTATTGAAGATGAACCAAAATTTTGGTTTATCTTTAATAACTTTTCTATCAGTTGATTGTTTAAAAATCAACTACGTCCATCTAATGCGTGGCGTCTTTCCACATTCTCTGCTTCAAACTGAATTCATATCTGTCTAGTATTTACAAAATTATTGAAGATTTTCGGAAAATATTGTATCACGTGATTATCCACCGTGGTATATTGAACACAAATCTTATCTTTAGCAATAACCATTTTGCCGTCTGTAGCAGGCAGCAGCTGTTCTAATGTCATTTTGTGTTCAGTAACGAGATATCTCGATTTTAGAATATCGTCGATTTTCGACAAAAACCTCGTAGCAGCAGCTTGTTTACCACCCTGTTCCTGCGGGCCGGTGATTAGATACCAAACACTTCGTCAAATTCCACCATTCCGCATCCATCTTCCTCGTTTTCCGTGACAACGGAAATTGACGAGTATGTCCGGATAACCTACTCAATGTCCATTGGGACGAACATGACGTTGACGTTGAAAGAAGTGTCTAATAATTGGTGGAAATGAAGCTTTTTTGTTCCTTCGAAAGAATTAGATCTGCCCATTTTTTTTACCGTATGTAAAAAGACTGCAAAGACACCGAAAAAAGAGAAGAGAATGGTGACGGCCACATTTCCCCATATTGGCTCTACATTTTCTGTTCTTATAGATCAGGATTTGAAATTTATCTCATCGTAACACTCTGTGACATATTTCAACAATCTTGTCTACAAATTAAAAAGAATTGGTTGTCTGTGAGTACTTCGTGTTCCTTTAGTCAACGGCATTTTCATTATATAATTACACGTCTTGTAGGCCTATTATAACATGCGATTAACGATCGCAAGATAAAATGTTTGTTTTGTTCTGCATAAATATTACAATTAATGATTTCAATTTAACGAATGCAACTTGATCCTTTGTTGACTTAAGGCACCTTTCCTGGACATAGAATTTGATTGCAAAAATTCACCAGGATTGTGATCTTCTATTTTTTACCTTAACTGTAGACCTACTTTTCCCAAAACAAAACCTGCTTTTGACACGCCCATGAAAAGATTTAGGAAAACGTTGACCCAAAAGCAGTAACGTTTGATATGCCTTATACATGGTGTATAATCACGTGCCTCAGAATGTCTCATAATCTTCAATATCTTTTTAATACTTAACCAATTTGAATTCTGTTTGAAGCAGAGAATGTGGGAAAATGGCAGGAATAAGCTGGAAGTGTTGGATTTTTGAAAATTCAACTGATAAAAAAAAGTTATTGAAGATAAACCAAAGTTTTGGTTTATCTTCAATAACTTTTTTATCTGTTGATTGTTTAAAAATCAACCACGTCCATCTAATGCGTGACGTCTGTCCACATTCTCTGCTTCAAACCGAATTCAAATCGGTCCAGTATTTACAAAATTATTGAAGATTTTCGGAAAATATTGTATCACGTGATTATCCACCGTGTTATAGTGAGAAAACAAACCTTATCTTAACCCTTTCCCAAACAAGACCTGGATTTGACGTCTCTAATAGAAAAGGCTTGGAAAACATTGAGACAAAAGAAGAAACTGCTGATAACCAGCAGTTTCTCCTTTTGTCTCAATATTTTCTGTGCTAAATTGTACACAAATCCCTTCCCTTATATCATCAATTTTGTCATTTACAACAGCTTTTGAATAGGACCACTCCGAACATCTTGTGTTTGGGAAAGGGTTAAGCAATAACCACTTTGTCGTCTGTAGCACGCAGCAGCAGTTCTAAGGTCATTTTGTGTTCAGTAACGGGATATCTCGATTCTAGAATAGCGTCGATTTTCAACAAAAACCTCATAGCAGCAGCTTGTTTAAGCTGCTGTTACGATGTTCTGTTGAAAAGCACCATACGATTTATTTCGTTACAATGACAAGTGAAGCCAAAGAAAATACAAATTGTATTATATGGAATATCATGCGCCGTACATTTGCTGGTAAATTATCATTTCATGTGTAACTTATTGGAAATCA